>CM050326.1:63120637-63720637 GCA_027475135.1 Bactrocera correcta | reverse complement strand
GTAAACTCCATATGTCCCATTCTGAACATTATAATGTTAGAAGATGTACTTTCCTCGAGGCTTCAAAGCTGATGTCGTAAGACAACATGGTATACTTAATATAAAATTATGTGTTGCGTAACTTCATGGAGTTGAGATGAAATAACATTAAATATAATGGTCTTGGGTAGCTTTTTGCGAATGAAAAAAGGTCTAAGAGAAGCCTTAAGTTATATTTATACTGAGTGAATCAAGCCAATCGAGAAGTAGAGAATTTTGGAGTTGTATAGGTCACATATATATATGTATATGTATATATATAAAGTTTGAAGTTTTTTTAATACCATACACATAGTACAGTGACACTTGTTCAGGCATATGTATGCGTATGTGCGACCGTTTTTTCTCAGCGCCCATTCCCACATTTAAATTAAGAAAAACTTGTCACATCGACCGAATCCGCGAGCTGACACTGTAACTTCAGTTATATGCATTACTTTCCAGTTTTGTTTTCCAATTCTCGCAGGTTTTATTGTATAAAAATGTTTACCCACAAAGCGCAGACAACTGGGCAACATATTTTTATGTTGAAAACATATTTTAATTTTATTTCCTACTCGCCTCAACGAATTTAATGACTTCAGTACGCAACATACATTTTAAATTAACCTCAAGCATGACACCACAATTTTGGAATATACATATGCAATTGCATATATGAATATATGTGCACATGAGTACATAAGGCCCTGGGTACAAGAGGTGATTGGCGCTGTAAAGGCACGCTTGCGCTGAAACTGAGTTTAACATGAGAATTACATTAAGGGAGCAGCGCCACATGAAGGAGAAAAATTGTGAAATACTACACCGCACCGCAGATCGCTGATCATGCATTCGCATAATGTAGTAGCGCAGCATATGGTAGATATAGATTACATATGTACATGTCTACATTGATATGTGGCAATATTGAAAATGTTGCATGCGCTGTATTTGTAATCAGCGTGAATGTCTTGCTCAGCCTATTGGCTACCTTACCTATCATCAACTACACTTTCACGTTCACACACTACTTGCAGTCAAAATAGTGTATACATACTACTCACCTGGTGGCAAGTCGTCTTCCAACTGCTCGCGCCGCACAATCACATAGTGAGGCTCCTCCACCACCAAAGGCGGTTCGAGGTGTCCCGATAAATTCAATTTCTTCCAATTGAACATGCCTGGGTAGTAGTATTCCGCACCCTCACTACCGTTCAGCTGTGGAAAATGCTGATATGGATAGAGCTGCTGCATGGCCCAACTCAGAAATTTCATGACATCTTGTTCGCCGCTGAGCAGCATTAAAATGTCATTGTTGGCATTGTTGCCTTCATCTTCATCATAGGACATTTCAGCAACGGCATCAGCATCGCTATAGACATTATCTACCGCGCCGTCATCATTAATGTTGTCCATAGAATCATAGATGCCGCCGCCGTCATCGTTTTGGGCGAATGCATGCGCATTCACGTTGACATCATCATCTTCGTTGGTAGCGCTCGCGCTGGTGGTAGGTTGTTTCATTTTAACTTCCTCACCGTCGTTGGCGGTGAAGTCATCCATTAGTTTAGCTTCTGCGGCGGCAGCTTGGCTTCTACGATACGTGCAAGCAATATCGAGTAGGCAATGCGTGATTGCAAATTGCGGCGCGACAACGGCAAAGTTGGTGGCATGAAACAGAACAAAACAATGATTGAATGAAAAATTGCCCATAATATAAAATATCGTACAGCAAAAGCCGGCAATATATTGCCGCCTACGCGATTTGATTTTGTATGTTTATTCATTGCTCTTTTATTCAATTCACGAAAATGCAAGTCACATTAAAACTTATGTTGCGGCAAAATATTGCGCCACTTATGGTTATACCCAATAACCCATTGTACTCATTTGCCCATAAATGGCAGACAACCTATCCTCTCCTCCGCATCCACTCAGTTTCTGTGCGCTTTCACTCGGTCCCCTGTGCTTCCCTCAAGTCTTACTTTATTTCATTTGCCACATTAGGTAATAAATATGTTCACTTGTGATGCGCTTAAAGGATTGCGGTACATGCTGGTGCCACCAGCGATAATGTGATTTTTGCCGCTGCAGATGCACTCGTGAGAATGTGTGAGGAGCCGCGTGGGCAGTGGTTTCAATTACTCTCTGACTTATGGGTGCGTATGTACCATTGTTTGGGCCGTACATAGATTCGAGTGGAAGTTGCGGAAAAAAAAATTATAAACAAATGATGCTGCAGACTTGTTTCAGTCAGTCTATGTTCTCTTGTGTCATTTATTTATTTGTGTGAATAAGTTAGCGTGATAATTTTCGTTTTCCTCGTACTCCAAAACAAACTACTTTGTTGATTCTGTGGGAGGATCATTTTGGCAGTCAGAAATATTTAAAATTGTATGAGGAGGTAGTAAGATCGATCGATCGATCGATCACATAGCTATTGGGTTGACCGAAAAGAAACCGGTGATTTTTTCAAAAAAAGTGAAAACATTTTTTTGACTTTTAAAATGAACTTTAATCAATTATATATTTTCCATTTTGTTGGATGACCTTTCGCCACCTTTCCTTTGAATTCATTATTCCACGCACATAGAAATTCTGGCCTTTAGCTGCAAAAAGCTGAAGCAAGTTGGATTTTATGTCCTCGTCCTTATCAAAAGTTTTACCATTCAAAGAATTTTGCAAAGACAAAATAAATGGTAGTCTGAGGGTGCAAGGTCAGGGCTATATGGTGGATGCATCAAAAGTTCCCAGCCAAGCTCACTCAGTTTTTGGCGACTGACCAAAGATGTGTGCGGTTTAGTGTTGTCCTGGTGGAATATGACACCTTTACGATTGACCAATTCTGGTAGCTTCTCCTTGATAGCTGTATTCAATTTGTCCAGTTGCTAGACATCCGAATTAATCGTTTGATTCGTTTTAAGCAGCTCAAAATATACCACTCCCTTCCAATCCCACCAAACTCACAGCATAATCTTCTTTTGATGAATTTCAGCCTTTGGAGTGGTTTGCGGCGCTTTATCATGCTTGCACCATGATCGTTTTCGATTGACGTTATTGTAAGGAATCCATTTTTCATCTCCAGTTATGATTTGCTTCAAAAACGGATAATTTTCATTGCGTTTAAGATGCATATCACAAACGTTTAAGCGATTTGTTAAATGAATTTCTTTCAATTCATGTGGTACCCAAATATCAAGTATTTTTACCATCCCAAGATGTCGTATATGATCATGTGTGGTTGATTGTGGTATATTTAACTTCTCTCCAATCTCACACTCAGTTACATGACGATCCGATTCGATTAAAGCCTTGATGACGTCATCTTCAACTGCACTTGGCCGACCTGTACGTGGCTTGTCTTTGAGTGAAATATCTCCCAAACGGAGTTTGACCAACTTTGACACTCTGTTTCTTTTAAGGCTTTGTCACCATACACATCACGTAACTTTTTAGCAACCTGAGCTGCATTTTTTCCTTTACGGAAATAATAAAGTAAAATATGACGAAAATGCCCCTTTGTGGGCTCCATATTGAAATTGCCGCCAAACAAACAAATATAAATAAATTTACACGCGCTTTTTTTCTAAGGCAAGGTAAAAGTGCCAGCTGATATTTGGCAAAAGCAAAAATGCAATAACAGAGTCATAAGCCGTTCAAACGATTGTCAACGCCATTTGTATGCAAAATCACCGGTGTCTTTTTGGCCAACCAATATAATTTAAATTTATATCTTTTTATGTGACAAATAATACCTCGTAGACACTAGAAGAATCGACCCAGTGACTACGAGACGTTGGCCATAAGCAGGCTAATAAATGTGTGGAGGTCTAAATTAATTATTACAAATCAATTAAGTTATTCCAAATAAAAAGTATTATTGAGATGACAATATCATCACAAATCAATATTATTTATATATTATAACTATAAAATTTAAAAAAGTACAAAAAAAAAAAAATCAAATCAAAGCTTCACTTTTTTACTATTTAACAAAAAACTATTTTGGTTTGAAATTTAAAAAAAATAAAAATAACACCTAAGCGGGGTAGTCACAAATGACTTGCCTGATCGTTTCATAAACAATCATAATTATGTGAAAATAAATATTGATTTTAGCAACTTATAGCATTCTTAATTAAGTAATTTAAAAGGTTTATCAATTTTACAATTAATTTTTCTCAATTTGCCACGCAATGAGGCAATTAACTAATTGCACAATTTGGACTTAATTGTTAATAATTTGATGCAATCCATGCGACCATGTGAAGAGTATATTCAATAACGAAAGTTGAGAACACAAATTAAAAATAGAATGCAATTCGTATTCTGCAGTTTATTCCCTACAGAAATCGTGAATAAATTGCAGTCAAATTTAGAAATTTCTTCACTTATATTGAAAGCAATTAATAGTATCCGGTCGATCGCCATCGACCACTATCGGCCAAGAAAATGAAATGCGACATCGGCCAATTTTTTGCCGATCCTTAGCCGATTCTTGGCTTTTTTCAGATGTCATTCTTCGTTTTTGTTTTTCGCTCTTTTAATACCTCTTGGAAAAAAATCCAAAATATGAACAGCTTTATCTAAAAGACTAGAGGTATAAAGCGTTTTTGCGACAGCGATTTTTAAGGTGA
Organism: Bactrocera correcta; assembly: GCA_027475135.1. NCBI lineage: Eukaryota > Metazoa > Arthropoda > Insecta > Diptera > Tephritidae > Bactrocera > Bactrocera correcta. The sequence goes on along the minus strand of CM050326.1, from coordinate 63,715,979 downwards.
AGTTTAAAAAATCTAAACAATCGGTTGTATGGGAGATATGTGCTTATAGAATGGAATTTGTTCTGGACGAATTTGGTTGTTTAAACTAAACTTGAGTGATTTGGGAGATATATACATTAAAAATTTTACAGGGCGATCGCCTGTGTCAAATTACAGTTCTATATCTTAACAATCTTGACAATTTATAAATTTTCGTTTAATGGCGTCTTGTGGACGAGGCAATGATCCGATTACGCACATCTACGAACTTTTTCCTCTCTCTTTTGCGACCAAGTTTCATTACGATATCTCAATTTTTACTCAAGCTACAGCTTGCACTGATATGCGGAGGGATGGACGGACTGACAGACAAATATCATAATTTCAACTCGTCTCGTCATCCTGTTCATTTATATCTACATAAATGTATATCTACTTCAATTAGTTTTAGTCGATTTAAGCGAAAAAAAACTAATTTACTTTGTAGCAACATGTTGCAAGGGTAAAAATTGTTAATACAAATTTAATATATTTTCAAACTCCTAATAAAAACAGTTTCTACATTAAAGTGGTAATTATTTCAGCTAAATTAAGTAAGTACAAGAACTACGATGAGTCAGTTGAAATCTTAATTGCCTCGCTAATTGGTACGCTAGAACAAAGTATTAGATTTATTAGTTTACAGAAGGTGAATTAATTTCTTGGTTTTAAATTTGGTTTTTTGTCCCAGGCAAATTTTAGGAGAAGATGTAATCGTTCTGAAAACATTTATGCTAATTGATTTAATTTTTTAGTGGAAAGTAGTAGTGCATATAGACAATGGATTATTGGACATTACTGTAACATCATTGCAAAGTCCTGAGACCTATTTCTATTGCAATATTTAGGCACATCTTAAATTCTTCGTAAATCGTGATAGTCACGTCTCATTATTCCCAAGTAAAGATCCGACAAATTCTATGATTATTATTTGCATATTGTTTTTACATCAAATCGGCTTTTACAGATTAACTGAGTAAGTACATACATATGTATGTATTAATGAGTCACTACACTGCGTATTGATTTGGGTATTGTTTTTAATACTATGCATGCAGAGATAGTTAATCCTTCAAGTCCCTTACCATAAGTGTTTTCAATATGATATTGAAGGAATATTTTTAACTCGCTGCCTAAGACCAATTAATGGACTGATGTGAATTGTGTAAATTCAGGAAATTCGCATTAAAGGAAAGCGAATTCACAGAAGAATGCCAGTGGTGTAATGTTTGGACAGCTAACCTTTCGACATTAATTTCAAATATTCAAAAATGATTTATTACAATTTTAATCTGATAATTTTACCTTCACTAATACCTCAACTCCATGGCAATGAGTTTCGAAGCGATTCTCAATAAACTAAAAGGAAAAGCATATGCGAAATTAATTCAATAGGAGCTATGCAAAATGCAAAAAGTGCAGCCGTAACACTGCCCCACTTTCCTGACGCAGGTTTGCTTTACTTGCCGCGCTGTTGCGGCCCAACATTCATACCATAAACATCGCGTTTACAGTTAATTCAGTTATGCTCCTGCGCGAAATTTTCACTCCCTGCGATAGTATTGATTTATCAAAACTATAATTGGGCAGATGATAAGATTTGTTGTTATTGTTGGCATTTATTGAGAAATGTGGCCTGTCTCGTTTTTTACCTCTTTTGCAGTTTTTGTGAGTCGGCATTGCAATACAAAAACTCGTTCGTTGTGATAAGTTATCGACAATCCCTCAACACTCAAAAAATTAAAAAAAAATATTGAATTAAATGTTGCGAAAAAATTACCAACGATAACGCCTGGCGATAATCTCAAATTGGCGAATGACTTCATCGCAGGAGCGAGCTACAAGTAAAGATTACTGTCATCGTATACGCGCACAGTACCAGTGTTTCACAAATAAAATCGCGCAATTATAGACGGGCACATGGGCTTATATAAATACAAAGATATGTAAGGGTAAGGGTATGTGCAAGTTGTTTCACAGGCCATATGGTTTTAATGAAGTTGAATGTTTTTATGAATGAAGTGAAACTTCATTTCAATTTCGTTTGGAAGCGCTCGCGTACAAACACAGCCGAACAGTAGCGGGCAAACAGTTCGCAAAGTACAGCACATAATTTCCGGTTGTAAAATACTGGATGGTGGCATGAGGTATTTTGTTTTTGAAACAAAAAGTATGTCAGTAATATACATATGAACATCTTTTGCGACTTTGATGTTAATACCGATGATAAACGCAATCAAAATTCAGTTTCTTAATTTTTGTAAACCATAATTTTGACAAAGTTTCTTGTATTGCTCCTTAATAGAAGTGCCTACCATATCAGACCAAGCTTTTTCCAGTGGAGGACATGAAATCAACCTGCCATACAAGTTTTTACATAGTACCAGTAACTCATGCTTATTGTTACTTCTTGAAGGATAAACTTTTCTACTGGTAAATTTCGAAATTTCTCAGTTTTACAAAAAATTGTCATTCAGTACAACTGTAAAACTGTACCTACACATATGCCAGGAAAAGTAAAGTGATGTGGCAAGTCCCACACTCGACAGGTATCAATTAAGGATAATTACTCAAACAAAAAAAAAGGAGTGCGAATTTCAACCAGCAATTCATGACGGACGTTCGGGCGCCAACGTAGCGCAGATATCGAAATATTCATACCGACACTTTATGGTTTTAGCGAAAATATTGAAAAAGAAAAGGGAAAGACATGAGAGATGTGAAACACTTTCACTGCAACCTTGAAGCGGTATTTATTTATTTTCCTCACAGGAATTATTTATTGCACGTTGATTTTTGCTTTTTGCAGCTAAAATCGCAACAACAAAACAAATCCAATTAGCGTGTAGCACGTTAAAACTCTGCTTTCGTTTTTGCTTTGCGCTTCTCACCTGTCTGCGAGCAACGCTCGGTAGTACTCCTGCGGACAGTTGTGTTCGGGCGGCTGACAATGGTGCGCCCAGTACTTGAGCGGCGTAAAGAATTCCTTCATCTGCAAGGCGCGTATACGCGGTGCTTGTATATGCCACCATTGGGCTGATCGTGGTTGTTGTTGCTGTCTTCGATGGGTTTGTTGCGCATTCTCACCTTTCCATTTCAAGCTTTCAGCGGCACCTGCCAACAGCGCATTTAGATTGTATGCATCCTTAGCATCTGCCAGATTGCCGCTAACCTTGAAGGGGTGCGTCAATTTAATACCAGCATTGTTGTTGTTATCCATGCTGGAAAGGTCCAGAATATCATCGCTGTTGGCGTTTGTGCCAGTGTAGCCATTTGTGGCAAGATTGCCGCCGTCTAAACGAAAGCCGGTTGCATCCTTCTTCGGGCGCACCGCCTGCCATTGAAGCGGCTGCGGATTTGCAACGGCATAAGTATGCTGCTGTGGTAAGTGAATCGTGGTGGCATCAGCTGTTATGGTAGCGCTACCTCGACTGTCTCGTGTTTGGCGAACATGGTGCCGTGCCAAGGATGCCGCTGTGGCGATAAGCGATGGTGGCAAAGATAAAACCGTTGCACCGCAATAAATTGTAAGCGTGGCGACGAGCACGGGAAGCGTGATCTTCATGCCGTTTCTCGGTTTTCGGCTCCCTCTTGCAAACACACACATGCATACACGGCGGCAAACAATTGAGATCAACGAAAAAAACCCGCTGTTGGGCTGCCCAATTTCTGCTTTTTACTTCTTTTGTTGAATGTTACTTGGCGTTCTTGTTTATTTTGGCCACAATTTGTGTACCCGGTTATTTTTTTTCGAGTACCACTAACGCGCACAACGTGGTGGTTCCAAGCGTTTTTGACAGAAACTGAAAGTTGCTGAACATCTTCGAGTTGCTTTTATATTAGTATCGGTAGCTGATGCACCAACGTCCATTTGGATCACGGCGGTCTATTGGGGAATTGGCCAAGAAGCGACCAGCAGCCCACCCAGGCGTAGATGCGCTTTGGGGACTGCGGCATTGTTTGCAGTGCTGATGTTACTTTGCCGGTTCGATGGTCGGACGAAGAATTTCTGCGTTCACTATGCGAGTGTTGTGGCCACCATGGTCACTGACGCGACTGCTGAGTTGCCATTTGTTTGCATTGCTCATGAGTGCGTGAAATTAAATATGTGTACTGCTGTTAGCTTTTATGTTGCATGTGTGACTGCGTGCCAATAATAAACTGTTAAAAACTTGCTGATATACTATTTGTATTAAAGGCCCGAAGGAGTATAATTTTATTAGAAATTGCACTAATATTCCAAAAGGAAATTAGAATAAAAATATAATTTAGTTTAATACCAAACCGAATGCAAAATTCTGATTTGAAAACTATGCTTTCCTCAAACCAAAGCTGTTTGTGCACGCAGTCGACATTACCACACAAAATGTAGTCTGTCGAAATATAGTAAGCTTTCTACCCTTTCATAAAGATTCAGACTACAGAATTCAAAATCAAATTGCAGCGTTTCAAATAACTATTTCCCAAATTTTTAGGTATTTCGTAAACACTCATACACATAGTATAGGAGATTTGACAATTAAGTAATGAGACTGATTTTATTGCCGCGCTTGTGGTAAACCTGTGACCTTGAAATTCCCTTTTTCTTTTTCTGAGATCTCTCCACTCTCCATGATATATGTACCATCGCTCTAGCTTGTTTAGTTCGCCAGCTGCGTCATTTTGAGTAGACGTGTGTTTGCAGTGCTCGTCACGAAAATGGAAAAACGAAATCAAGAGCAACGCGTCGCGATAAAATTTTGTAAGAGTGCATGGTGATAGTGCTCTTAGTCGTACCCAAAGCTCACAATGGTTGTCTCCGCGCACCTCCCGCCCGAAAAACGCTCGCATGAGCAAGTCGAAGGTGAAAACGATGATTTTTTGATAGCCGTGGAATCGTCCACAAAGAATTCGTTCCACCGGGGAAAACTGTGATTCAAGTCTACTATTGCCAAGTACTCAAAAGATTGCGAAAACCAGTCAACAGAGTGCGCCCAGACATCACTCGTGACTGGATCCTTCATCACGACAACGCGCCGTGCTACACCGCCCTCAGCGTGTCCCAGTATTTGGCCTTTAAAGGGATCGCCGTGTTGCAACAGCCGCCTTATTCGACCGGCATGTCACCATGTAACTGTTTTTGTTTCCTAAAACAAAACCGGTGCTCAAAAGAACCCATTTTTAGTCGAATACGAACAACCAGGCGGCCGTGACGAGGGTACTCGCGGACATCCCAGTCGAAGCGTTCCAGAAATGTTACGAAGCATGGAAAACGCGCTGGAATTGCTGTATAGCTGCCCAAGGGGACTACTTTGAAGGGAATGGCAGAGTTGTAGAATAATTTTCAAATATACGGTCTTTATGGAATCAGTCTCATTACTTAATTGTCATACCTCGTGTGTACTATATACGTGTAGTTAGTGGTGAGCTTGTCGTCTGGATGGCACTAAAAGTAGCGGCACATCAACTATGAAAGGCGCGTTGCCACCAAGCAGTGACTCAAATAAAACTACTGAAGAAATTTGAAATCTCTTGCACCACATAAATTAATCACGTCCGGGTGCAAGACAAATGAGGCGCTGAATTCAACAGGACAGCGTCGCGCAGAAAAGGTTAATAACAAGACGGAAGGTGAAAATAGTAGCGGCGCTGTCAGGCCAATCAAATGCCGATAAAACAAAAAACTAACTCTAACCGCGTTGGGGAGCAAAGTGCGAGTTGCTAGTTATGGGTTACTTTTTTTCAATGAGCTTACTTCTTTTCCACTTCGGCTACTTTTTATTTCTGGACGCTTTATTGTGTGGGACACTCGTAAATTTATTACGCTCTAATCTAGGATAGGAATTGCGGGGTAAAGGCTTAGACAGCTTTCATGTCTAGAATCGCTACTTCATGAATAATGCTATTGGTTAACACTGCAGTGATGATGCAAAAGCTGGCAGAATCAGTGGACACGCTTTAAATTAAGTAATACATCTAATAATCAATGACGATACACCACAGTCCCTTCCTTTTGTTGGCAAGCCATTACCGGTTACCGAAATGCTTACCTTTTGCAACTTTTTGATCTCGCAGTGCTATTTTATTCTTGTGATACTTTTGTGGTGTTATTGTCTCGTCTATCTCAGTCGCGACGTTCTAATTTATTTCCTATAGATTTCAGCTGCATTATTATAAATGAAATGTTCGAACTCTACTAGTGCGCCAGTCTTGACTGCGAACAGGCATTTGTCAGGCGGCGATCCAATCCGAACCCAAGCCAGCAATGGGAATTGAACCCAGGATTATTTTCTTGTATGCGGATATATTGCTCATAGATTAAGATGGCAGTTACAGTTGAAATGTGAAAAGGAAAGAATTTCATTTGAGTAGATGGAGGCTAGCCAATCGCGAAACATGATTTCAATTAAAATAATAATAGTAGACAATGATATTTTTAACTGAAATGAGATAAAGAGTGTAATCGTGTACAAGAGATATCAAATGTTGCAAATAATTTAAGAATAATAACAATATTAATATTTATTTCTTTATATTTCAATATAAAAATAAAGCAAAGTACTGTTTACATTTTTTGCAGCACGAAATCAATGAAGTGTTTGAGGAACGTCGGGCCCGACAACGGGAGCAGCAAATGCAGCAGTGCAACCAAACAGACTCTAATGATGCTGTTGTTATTAATAACTACCACAGCAGCGATAACGGATTATCCCAGAGCGATGTAGTTGACGCGGCATCAGAAGTGACTAACACTAGCACCGCAGAAATTGCAAGTCAACATGCGACAAGTGCTGACGATGACAGCCAGCTTTCAATGGCATCCACAACGGGTTTCACGCCTCGCCTTCGCACTACAACCGAACTCAAAGCTTTACCGCCGCCACCTCTCGGCCCCACCAACCAGTCTTCTGAAAACAACCAGGACGAAGATAACTCCAGCTCTAGTGCCACTGGCAGCAATGAAGATCACTCCACCATAGTCAGCACACAGGAGGATGTGAATATTTGGGCAAATAAATTTTTACGGGATTTGGATAATTTGATGTCATCGACACGTCCACTTTCTCTAAGCGCCTGTTCATCGCCAACTTCGAAGACCGCACCTCAATTACTTTCCGCAGCTGCCACGGCTGCCATTCAGAGCCGTTATGGGCGCTGTGCAGCTGAACGTGCCGAGAACTGGGTATCCAACGGATTGGTGCTATTGCGACCAGAGAAACATGTGAGTACAAAAATGAATGGTTTATTCTAATATTGCTTTCTGTCATGATTATCCTTAAATCTCTTCATGGTTTGGTACTTCTTAAAAGATCCGGAATAGTTTATTTTAGGCTCTATGGCCTAGCATATCTTCGCCGCTAAAGACTGTCATTTGTTAAGCCAGAAAACTCTTATTGTTGCCTAGCATGTTTCGAAAAGTGTCTTGGTTAACCAATCAAAAATCTGCTTAATCATTTTAAATATAATTCGCTGAGTTTTTTGCATATCTAAAGGAACGAGATCCAAGGCGATTAGCCCTGAAATAAGTATTATCAAAACGCAAATATTGAGGGGATCTTCTTACAAACAACTTTTACAACTGATTCGTACCGTGAGTTACCGTGTCAGTTAAAACCTCTACACCGATCTTACGATTAAGCAAGCACTTAATAGTTGACTAGCGGCCGTTAAGTTCAGCAAGAAAATAGCGGAGCTCTGACCTTCTTCCATTATTTTAAGAGTGAATGTGAATTGCCTTTCCGTGCAAATTCCCCCCTAAAAGTTTCCTGCCACTCCTCTGATCTAGCCTTATCATCAAGAAAATGAACGTTATGTATAGTTAGTTAAGGAATTTCTTAGTTAATATAGAGCCCACTTATCGGTGAAGTCGGAGAGGACATTCCCTTCTCTGAACATAATGCTACTTCCTTATTAACAACTATTTCTGCTTTAGGAACGCCATAATGGTCAGGAAACTTCAAATTAAGATTAATGGATGGTTCACTACAACTTTCTCCTTCACTAACCTTTCCGATAAGCTTTGACCCATCTGTATCTAAAATAACACCGTAAGTTTTTGGAATTAATTTAGATTTTGAACGAAAGGCTAGTTCTTTTAATTGAAACCATTACAATCCAAAGAGGAAAAATAAATACAGTCAATTGCTTTTAAAGCATTTTGCAACGGAAAATGCAGTCACTTTATCTTCCACCCGTTAAGCATCAATTACATCCAACATACCGAAATGAGGTTTTATCAGCTAATGATTGTCTGCGGATCAAAGCGGCCCACTGAACGTTGTACAGAGCTAGACAATCAGAATTGGCTTGCATCGACTAACGTCTGATTCGATGCATATTTAAGATATTTACGAGCACATTTTTTGTTGAACTTATCGCCTTCGAATGCAGGTGAGCGCCATTAACTCTAACGGTTTCCACTGTTATCTTGATGTAAACACATGTTTGGGCACACGTTCGGGACAGTGTGCAGCTGTCAACCGTGGACTTGCTAAGCAGCAGCCTCGCAATTCGGGACTAAGTTATGTCTCCTCAAACTCACATTACATGCAGCACAGTAACAATGCATAGGAGTAGCAACTGTTTTGCATCGGCAAGGAGGTACGTCACGGCCGCTCAGTGGTACGGCAATACGGGAGCCCGTCACGCCGCCGCGAGTAAGTCAAGCAGTTAAGGTCGCGCTGTTGTAGCGCACTTAAGTGACATCACCGTGGTACGAATTAAAAATTTATGGTAATTTTGCGATCGGTTTCATAAATTCAAGCACCTTTTGCATGCGAATCCATGCTGTCGACAGAACAACAGAGATGGCGGGCGAGGAAGAAGAAAATATTGCAATGCGCCAAAACAATTGGTAAAATAAAAGACAATGCCTGCATAAGTAAAAATCGCAGAAGGTAACCGAAATCAAAGCAAAGGTAAAAAATTGCACTGGCACGTTTCGGAGCGATCTGCATGGCTGTATTTATGCGGTGGACTTGCTGCTAATGCAGTTGCTGTAGTGGTGCCATCGATGCTTGTTGCAAGCCACCGTTTGCCTCCGTCTGCTGATTTTTTGTCACAAATAGCATCAATAATGAATGCTGCAGATTACACGGTGCCCCGCGACATGCTGAGCGTAGGGAGGCTACCACGTCCCCCGTGCTGTTGCAACAGCGCTTGCTACTGTTACTTATTACTTGTTGCTTGTCGCCGGCGCATGTTTATTGTTTGTAACTTATTGGCACTTTATTCCCACTGAGCGCTTTTTTCTTACGTATTTCGAGTCGAAAACCCATTATGTTTTGTGTGCCACAAGGCGGTGCAATAATGAGAGCAACCTACCTGATGCAGTCTACACAAACACGCATGTGTGTGATTTTTTCAAGTTGAATTATGCTAGATTAGATTTTTATTATGCTCATAACATTTTCCGCCAATTTACTATTTTTGTTCATGTTACTATTGAAATTGCATTTGGTTTGATCTTTGAATTCAAGATTTTCCCTTACGTTTAAGTATGTGTTGATGTTTATTATTTTTTTGCACTGCGTGTTCGGGTCATGTTTTGAATCATGCGCTGAAAGGCGAGGTGCTTACCACAATAGCCACGTATTTTACCTTTCATATATCGGGACTGGGCAACACTAGTTTTGAAATCTGGGAACTCACAATTGTATCGTAAAGTTTGACATTTTTGATGATATGCATACTCGGGCTCACACGAGCGCTATTTGTGTTTTTTACCATTACTTATAATATTTCCCCCCGATTATTTTTTGCAACTTTTGACGTGAATTAACTCCTCAAGAGTGCTAATATCAATTTCTGTAAATGAAACTCCATTACGGACCAGTGTTAATCGATGGTATGGAGAATTCAATCGTAGATAACTCCAAGACGAATTTCGGGAACGTCGTGCAAAATCAGTTGTTGTTCCGGAAACAATTGAATGCTGTGCGAAAACTGATATTGCCAGATCGTCATGTTACCTATCGTATCGACTGTATGGGTGTTTCAAGATGAGCCGAATACAACAGAGGTCATTCGCACGACTTAATTTTATCACGAAGTAAAAATTAGTGAAAAGAATATATTTTTGAGCTGCATCTTAGTACTCTTAAGACTAACTTATTACACGCTTCTTTCTATTTATACTAACTAGTATGTTTACTTATTACTAGTTGATAGTTTGTTTAGATATAGATGTATATTAGTTATTTGCGTAGGTTTGTTTACATATGTATATATTGTTTTCTTATATACATTTCCTTTGTTTTAAGATAAGGTTATTGTGATATTCAAACTCAAGGTGGTTTTGATACATTTTGTTTACATCATAAGGAATACGTTCCTTAACTGACGCGAAGTTTTTAGGAAAACTGGATAAGTCACAACCATATCTTTGAAACAACGCAGAACAGTGGTATCTTTTAAGAAGTAAGTAAACCCACTCGCCGAAAATAAATCACTTTTCAACTCCACATTGCTAGCTTTCAGCAAGGACTGAAACAGCAGCACTTTTGAATACTCAAAACATCGATTTGATGAGTAATCCACCGTAAAGTCTTTGCCTAGCTCCGCGAGACTTCTTTTTATTCCCGCTCATAAAAATGAAACTACGAGCTCAAAATTGTTCGGCACCTGAAGAGGTGGTTGATGCGTTCAAAATGGATGTTTTGATGATAGATCAAAAAGAGTGGTAGACAATTGGTTCAAAAGTGTATAGATCTGAATGGAAAATATTTTGAAAAACGATTTTCTATGATTATAAATGCTTTTTGTGATCGAATCCCGAAATATAAAAGGCAACCTAAGATGACAAACGCTAGTTCGTGACTAATATTGGCGCAACCCTTCTCATTGAGAGGTTGGTTGTATAATATATAAAATCATGAACATTTTATTTCTATACCTGATTTTATTAGGAATGTTACGAGTTATTTTCTCAGTCCCTTTATTATTTGACAAAAAATAGCTTAAGTAAATGATAATGACCATTTAAGCTCAAAGCATGTCTGCACAGTACTCAGACGTTTCGAATTTATTCTAAGTCGGATTTTGTGGCACTGAGTTTGAAAAGAGTTTTGATTTGAGACAGAAAGTATGGGAAAAAAACTTTGAACATAATCATATTTGGGAATTAGATGATTAAATCGAAATACTATAAGCGATATTTAGGTTCGAAGTGCTCCGAGTTAGCCTTAACTAAAGCCTAACTCCTTTTAGGTTGGGACATTGACTGCCGTAAAAGATATCCATCTAAACCACCACCCCTCTCGCACACTGTGTTTATTGCTGATTCCCCTACATATTTCAAGATCCTAATAACAGATCACTAAATTCCTTCTATGCTTAAAGAAGAAACTTTATGGTATATTTATCATATACACTATGCCAAAGTAACTTTCAATATATTCAACTGAATTACTAAGACCAATTCGAACAGACTTGGTTCCCTCACGAAGAACATTTCCCATGACTTTTTATCATTTTATGAATTCCTACAAATATATCTAAAACCGATACGGGATATCTGTAAAGCAGCTGTTTCCTGATTAAAAATTACTTTTTATAGGCACTGTCATTTCAAATAAATGCGACAGCATTAATTATTATCGTTGGCACATAGCAGACGCAATTAAAATACACATTGTATTTTTAAAGAAAAAAATATATAAATATAAACCATATATGTCATAAGGTCAAGTGTTGCAAGCTAGAAGCAAATGTGCTACACATAAGTTTACAAAAGAAGCCACTGTAGAAGGCCATCGCAGCAAACTAAATTCAATTGAAACGAAAAACAATGAACTACTGTTGCTTGCCACCACAGACCTATGAACAGAAACATTGTATGCCCTCAGTTTATCTACAAACGAATTTCCGTACGGCATTAGCCGCTTTCCCAAACTCAGAAGACACGCCACCAGCTATCAAGTGACATCGGTTTATCCATTGATAAACAAATATGCATCTTTTCAACAGCAATTTAAATTATAAAATAGGAATTGTGCTTAAACTACTGAAATGTGTAAACAAAGCCAAATGCGTTTCAACGTTCTTACGATAAAATGGTGCTCAACTCGAAAGGCGCCTGGGGCAGACAACAACCTAGCACCATTTCCATGCATGCAACGAGCATAGGAAGTGTAGCGTTCGCACAGCTGTACACTTCTCTCTATCACTGTTTTCCCCCAAAAAGTCGAGCACAAGCATAGAAAACTCACATTTTCAACTATTTCAAAATTTAAACTTTCAACTGCACCGCATATAAATTACACATTAAAGACTCTGTGTAGCTGGCAGCTATGTCATTTGTTGTTGTAGGTGTTGTTGGCATTGTCGTTGCACTCAAATAGAGATCACTATAAAAATAACACTTAAGAGCATTAACATCGCCTGTAGAGCGCAGCACTTTCTTTTTTGTCCCAACCCTATTCTCTATGCTTCATTTATCGGGAGGGTATTATTCCAAGTCAATTCACTTCAACTCCCGTGCAACGCTGTACATTGGTTTGCCTCTTAAGGGGCTATACCAGTGTGACAGTTAAAAAAAAAATGAAGTCGGCACCGTCGTATCTTGAATAGATTTTGGATGGCAGTGTTCTAAAGAGCGACCGCTCACAGGTACAAACATATATTATATGAAACTTATGAAACTTTAAACGCGTTTTTCTCGAAACTACATTTTTCAAAATTGCTTACATCATAACTCAACGAGAAACTAAGCGATCGACTTCAAATTAAAACTGAGTATTGTTGAATACATTTACTATACAATGACCTACGATCTTTTTGATTGGTTGAAAATTGACAATTTGCCATTAAAAAAAATGACCATTTTTTAGCTAAAAAAAGGATTTTTTTTTTCAAATATTTTTCAAAGATCGTAGGTCATTGTATAAGAAATATCTTTAAATTTAGTAAACCTTTTGTACTTTTTGGTTTCATCTACTCATTCGAGTCTTTTTTTTTTAATTAACGAAAATCCCCTAATTTTTCATGCGTTACACTGGTACAGCCCCTTAAATCTTGAGTACCTATTTTATAACTTCAAAAAATTCCGCGTATGCACTAATAATCAAATGCTATGCTTCAATTCTTGTGCCCAGAGTACGAGTACGCCACCACTCGCATTCCATTCCGCTGATTCATAATCATATAAAATCAATCACACGCCGATAGTTAGATAGATAGATTGATTGTATGTTGGCAGTTAAAGAGCAGCTCTGTCAGAGCTTCTGTTGTGCCTCAAGTGACCCCACAATTAACCGGCCTACTTCCCTTTACTATTAAACATCTTTTTGAAGTAATTTGCAGCATTGATCAATTTTGGATAAGAACTCTTAAAACGAGACATGTAGAAGTGGAACTCAAAAACGTTTACTGATATATAAAATCGGTTAGTTTAGGAGGATTTGAATTAATGTCCAAGTTTTTAGTGAAATTACAAGTAAATTAAAATAAAATTTTTTAAAGGATGATAAACATTATCTACTAACTGTCAAATTCTAAGAAGGCAGTACTTATGTCTAACTCTCTTATGTCTAATCTTAAAAATATTTCATAATGGAAAAGTCAAAGAACGAAGTAGACATTGTTTTAAAATTAAATGTTCATAAATAAAATTATTATGATGTTCAAAGTATTCCTGCTCCAAAACCCGCAAAACACCGTGAATAGCTGGAATTTCGCATTTCTTTATACAATAACAAAGGATAGTAGTAATACGTAATAACACACCAAAAATTGCCACTGACTACTTGATTGCCTATTGATAGCTGATTGCCATTCAGAATGAAAATTTGGTCTACAGTAACAAAGCCTACTTCTTTTACCAGTCTCTAGTGTTTGTATTGTCTCGTACCTCTCATGTCATTGCAATAAAACTCCCTGAAACATACCCTCTGTTAATCGATTTATGAAACCAGTGCGCATAAATCAAGTCAAAGTGCGACAGTCAGACATTTTATTAAGATTTCACTTTACTAAAAGAATAATTGAAAATTTGTGTCAGCGTCATCTCAGACGCCTAGTCATGCATGTGGGGATGTGGATAAAGCAATGACCAGCCGTGGCATCTTGCTTTCAACCGCCTTTATTTGACCACTATGTCGACAATACGAACGCATTACTTGCTTGAGTGATAATAAATAAACACACACACGCATTTTTGAAAAGACATGTGCATGTTTTTGCAAAAAGAAATTGAAACGATTAAAATTAGGTCAGCAATTTCCTGCAAGTATGTCCAAAGCATAAATAAATAAAAAAGGAGTAAAGAAACAACTGCCTATAGAAAAAAGCTTAAGTAAGTCAGTTGATTGCAGCACACGCAGCTGTCACGCAAATGCCTGGCCAACCAAACTTATTACGAAACATGGGGGGCATCTTTATAAGACAAAAGAAATTGCAAATGCACATAACCTACAGACACACAAAGGTTGCGCGCTTTGTGCGCATGCTTCAGCGCGACAGCGCAATATAACGGAACAGGTTATTTAAAAAGAAAAAACTTCGAGAGACACGATCTGCACTTGCGTATGCTCCAATTTGTCTGCTCAAGAACGTGTTCTGATTTTCGGGTAGCTCAATTTTTCTGTGCTCGTCATGCACTTTTGAATATTCCTTTTTTTATGCTTCATTCTTGTTGCGCCGCGAAAGTGATTCCAACAGCTGTTCAAAAAGTTGCTAGCGCTGCAGCGCGGCACGTTTGCTGTCCATCTGACCATGCGCTGTGACTGCCCTTTTATTGCTGCTGCCGGTCACATGATGAATTGCTGTTCAATGCTCCTACAGCCAAGACGAATGCGCTCTTCTTATCATTGTCTGTTTCTCAGCAATTTCTTTGCAGTGACTTCGCATTCGTCGCTGCTGTTTCAGGAATCCTTTTAGTTAACTCTTATGCCTGCGCATGCCTTGGGTAGCACGCACAAAGCCTTTTCAAAGTGGGCCCAATGCTCGTTTATCTTACGCGGCCGTCTGTGGCACTTCGGTAGACACTTGAGGGCAAAGACGTTTTGTTAAACGGTAGGCTTGCCAGCAGTTTAAGTGTTTTGATTTGATAATTACGTGTATTATCATAGCGCATGCGTGACCACCACGCTGTTGAGACGGCGAGGGTCGCCGGTTTATTGGCAGTGCAAGTAGATCGCGGAATTTCTGTCTGCCATTTTCTCTTGCAAAGCCGCGCGGATAATGATCTTTTCGTCTGGGTACCGCGGTTTGTTTACAATCGCGCGTATGTGTGTTCCTTGAACACCGTATTCTGCACGTGTGTATATCTGAGGCAAATAAAAGCGTTGATTCGTTTACCTCGTGCGCTTTTGTTTACCCATTTGCGATTTGTTTATGGTTGTCAGCTTTATTTGCATATCCCGGTTTAAATGGCGATTGGGCGGTGCTAATTGTGCTATTACACCAATTCCTTTACTTCTCATGGGAAAATGCCGACAGCTGATTGGATCGAAATTGTTTTTGTTATTTTATTTTCTTAATTTTTTGGTAGAATTGAGTCATTCGAAGAACGTTCTTGGTATGCAACGCATATCTGTCACCAATTTGGGTCAATCAACCGCTGTTAATCAATAATTTATAAGCAAGTGGATCGATGAACACATACAAGTGCGTGAGTAATATAAAACATAAATAAAAAAATAAGTTTTCCATATGATAAAAAGAGGCCGATGCACAAACACTGCAGTTCATCAGTTGCCTGTATTTCGCCCATTTAATACCATTGATTGGTAGCAATCGCTTATTTTATGTTTCTTTTTTGATTGTTTCTTCTTTTCTGCTCCGCACTTCGCTGCTCCATAATCCCTTCAGTTGACCCTTGTCATTAACAACGATCTCTTTTATCGTTTTAGATACTTTTATTTCTCTTACGAACGCGTTGTTGCCCCACAAATGCCGTTTACGACTTTTTAAGTGGCACACAACATGTTTATTAAAGTCACCGATCTAAACGGTGGGTTCGGCTACAAGCGTGGAAAAAATTCTACATAAGTACATGCATACGTGTGCATGTGTGCAACTTTTATGTATCAACAACATTTAATGCACCAAATTCCATAACTAAAAGATGGCTCACATATTTTGTTATGTTTTAAGCATTCTTATGTTTTTGCTCTTAAATATTTTATTGATTTTGTTTGCAGCTCATCTTGTTTATCGATTATAATTTCAATTTGCTCTTGTTATTTTTGGTTTTGTTGTGTCATTCAGATTTCCATTGGCCTTTTGATTATCACCATTTGTCCACATGCATTTAATTTTCTTTTTATAGTAGCTTTTAAATTGTTGTTTGCCTCGAAGCAAAAGCTAATAAAATTAAAACGTTAAATTGTTGTTGTTGATGCATTGTTGACAAGCTTTTGGTGAGGCAAAATAGTCGAATTTTGTTTCGATTATTTAATAAAAACAAGAAAACAAGTTTACCTCTGCTGCACCAAAGCTATAATACCGTTAACAACTGCAAAGATATCTTATCAAATACAAAAGTTTTCCATACAAGAACTTGAGTGTGTTCGATCAGTTTGTGTGACAGTTATGTGCTATATTTGTCCGATCTTAACAATTTGTTCGGAGATGGCCTTGGACAATAATATGTGCCAAATTTCAAGGAGAACCCTTGTCGAATTTAAAAGTTTTCTATACAAGTACGGAATGGCCCTTTACCCTATAGTGGTCCAATATCGGCAGTTCTGACAAATGAGCAGTATCTTTGAAGAAATTACGTGTGCAAAATTTCATCGATATTACCAAAACTGTGGGACTAGGATCGTGTGGGACAGACGAACATGGCTAATTCGGCTCAGCTCGTCATGTTGATCATTTATATACATTGTAAACAAGGAAATTGTAAATAAAGCGCAAAATATTTAATTATTTAGCAATATTTATTTTTCCATTTCTCGAAAAACTTTCCACAAGCACATTTTGGGATGGTCTTCAGCTCTTTCAGCGAATTTTGTTTTATTTCTTCGATTGAAAACGTATTCCATACCGCTGATTGTTAACCGAGAGTGGGTGTTGCACAATCAAACATGTCCAGAGAAACCTGTTTACGGTACTACATATTTTTAAAATAAACTCAGCTTTATCGGGAAGAGTTTAGCAAGAACGCGTTTCATACACAAAAATCATTCAAATGAACTCGCGAGAGATGTCGAGCTGTCTCGACATCTCTTTAACACTTGCCTGACTATTTTCAAGGACCATATATTTCACTTTTGTAATATTATTATCCTTTGGGGGTGTTTTTTTACGTGACGGGTCCCAAACCTAGCGCACAACCCTATGCAGAGAATGTTTCGCCTTCTCACTTTAGCTCGCCTTCAAACGAATGTTCTTAGCCTACCCAGAGGATATTTGGTCAAAGACCGGAAGTCGTGAGCTGTTTGAGTCATATGTAAAAGAATCGTTTCTGGCCGTGAATGGCGATCACAGAACTTTCCTCACTTGCGTGAACTTCTACACATGACTCCATCCTCCAGAACCAATGGGTCTGGCAGTTAACGAGGGCAAGACGAAATATCTCCTGTCATCAAACAAACAGTCGTCGCACTCGCGACTTGGCACTCACGTCACTGTTGACAGTCATAACTATGAAGTTGTATTTAATTTCGTCTATTTAGGAACCAGAATTAACACCACCAACAATGTCAGCCTGGAAATCCAACGAAGGATTACTCTTGCCAACAGGTGCTACTCCGGACTAAGTAGGCAATTGAAAAGTGCTATGTATGTGGTGCAGAGGCTTGGACGATGTCAACAACGGATGAGTCGACGTTGCGAGTTTTCGAAAGAAAGGTTCTGCGAAAGATTTATGGTCCTTTGTGCGTTGGCCACGACGAATATCGCATTCGATGGAACGATGAGCTGTACGAGCTATACGACGACATTGACATAGTTCAGCGAATTAAAAGACAGCGGCTACACTGGCTAGGTCATGTTGTCCGGATGGACGAAAACACTCCAGCTCTGAAAGTATTCGACGCAGTACCCGCCGGGGAAGCAGAGGAAAAGGAAGACCTCCACTCCGTTGAAAGGACCAAGTGGAGAAGGACCTGGCTTCGCTTGGAATATCCAATTGGCGCCACGTAGCAAAAAGAAGAAACGACTGGCACGCGGTTGTTAACTTGGCTATAATCGCGTAAGCGGTGTCTACGCCAATTAAGAAGAGAATATTATTATCAGTTGAAGAGGTTGAACGAGGCATATCTTCAGCGATCTCTCGATCGTCTCTGAAGGCATTATAACACTCACTTGTTTTTGGTAAAACTGAACCTTCGTAAGCCCTTTCCAACATTCGCAGCGATTCGGTTAGAAATACAAAATTTGAAAAAATTCTTTGTTCGGCATTTTTATGCATTGTGAGAATCGCAACGCGCCACTGAGGTGTACTGACTTAAGCAGCTGCTGTAAACAACTATTTTACTTATATTATTGCCAAAAGTCTGTTCAGTAATCTACAAAAGGTCCGAATAAAATCAGTCAATCCCTTAAGTATGTACATATGATTCAAGTAAAATTGTTTTTAACGCAAAGGCAGCGAAGATGTTATATGTCAAGCCTGGCTTATATAAGTACATGCGTGTAGATCCCCTGGCCGAAAGTTCGTTATGCCAATTACATTGCAAGCAAGGAACAGAAGGAAATAAAACGGCAGCCTGTCTATAGCCGACAGGAAAACAAAAAATATTTGCAAAGATGAACCCAACTGAAATTAATTTCAATGATTTAATGACAACCATCGCCGAAATGCAAGTAATTGAAGGAAGCTGAACGCTTGCAACATCATATATATATATAAACACTATGTTACACTTGACACGTGGTACATGCCACCACTGAATGAATTACCATTTGAGTGGCATCTGAACCAGAGTGCATAAGACAACGATAGCGTGATATCACCACGAACTAATGGTATCAACTGCACATTGGCAATTTCGTAGGTATTCGCGTCTCCTCACTGGTGTATTGCATTATCTTGCAGACACTTCTGATTTTAATCATGTCTTCACGACACAATGATAATTGCGTATGTTGTCCAAATATGGTGTTGCAGCAATAAGGAATAATGGCAGCGAATTCAACTGAGTCGCAAAATTGCAACAGCCAGGTCAATACACAATGACGATCGTTTCACACAGCTCTATTATAATCACACATATTAAATGAAAAGAAATTAAATAATTTTTGCTATTGATAAGGTCTTCAGTGTAAGCTATAGTAAAGATAAATCCTTTTATTTTGCATTACATTGAAGGATTTATTTATCATAATAGAACAATACGATTCGCTTTCCAAGGACAAATATCCAGCTGTTTTAGCATATATATGTTTCAAATTTGCAATTAAATATAGCATTCTCAATTAAGAGCTTTCGTAGTAAAGCTTAGAAATCCGAGTACCAATTCTAAAATTTTTTCCGCTTCTCTTGAGCGGAATTTCAGGAAATTGCATGGGGGTCACGGCTATAAGGTAGATGCATCAGAAGCTACCGATGTTCGTTGCTCGGCGTTGCCCTGAAGGAACACAATTAACCTCCTATTGTCTGTTTTTGAGCGATTTTGTCCTTCAGAAGTTTGCATTATTGAAAGTATAGATTCCAATTAAGAGTTTGGCCGTAGTACAGCAGCTTATGCTAGATGATATTCTGCTAGTCCTACCAAACTTACATGAAAATTTTTTGACCGTCAATCCTGGTTTCTATCCTGGGCCTTATTATGAGTGACCCATCCGCTTCAGAAATGGATTAGTTTTGTTGCGAATCGAAGATGGAAACTTCATCGGTTAAGTCTCTTGCGTGGACTCGTGTGTCACCTGAACATCGGGCTCCTTTTTGTGTCCAGGCCTGGAACCATTTAAATCCAAATTGGGATTTTTTATGGGAAGTCGGCAATGGTTAGAAGTTGTTCGGACTCGAAGATTTCCATTTTTTTTATATGTTGTCAACAATTGGTTTTCCAGAGCGTGGTTCATCTTTAACATCAAAATTACTATCATTGAAACCAAAATTACCATCAATCGACTATTTCACTGACCGACTGGTTTGCTTTTTCTATTTTATCGAAGAAAAACTGTAAAACGTAGTGTATATTCTCCTGTCAATCATTGACGGGTGTTTTAAGAATACCAAATCATGCCATCAGTTATTTTCTGAAAAGTTTTTTTGGTATGAAATTTAACCTTTTTTAACGCCATATAACCCCGATCGCAGTTATACAACAGAAAAAAATTGAATACTATTTAAAATAATAATTTAATTAAATATGATAAGTAATTTTTCTAAAATGTATTTGGGACTTTTCCTTTTGAGCAATTTTTTATTACCTTGAGCTCCAAAAGTTTAAACAAGAAAAATTAAGTTCGTTCAGTAATGGCTCCATATATGAACTCACAAAAACAACAAGAATTGACAATAGCTCTTAAATATTATTCAAATACATATATTAAGAGCGCTGCTCGGCGCTCAATACAAAAGGGATAACGTAAGATTTTGCAAAAACGACTTTCAATTTGCATAACTACATCGAAAATAACATTTTTTCGACAACAGCACCGCGCCCTTCACCGAGTTCAGTCTTTCTAAAAGTAGCGGAAGATCACTCCACCACGTCACTTACAACTGCTCTTCGTTACTGCCAACAATTCAACAAGGCATGTGCAATTCTTCGTGTCACGCGTTGCAAGACATGCACGCACATACGTTGACTGTTCATTGTTCAAGTAGACGTTGTCGACGATTTTTGTATTATTAACTACTAGTAATCGGCCTTCAAGCTATCTGGGCTTAGCAAAGGAGCAAAGGGACGTCAGCAGACATAATTCGCTTCAATTTACTAGTTTTCTTTTCGTTATGTATTCTTGTTTGTTTATTATTATATGTATGTATGTATGTTATTTTTCCATTCGCAGACCACCATTCCATTGCAATCGTTTAACCTTGGTTGTGCACGCCTCGATAATGGCATAAACGCTGACAACAACACTGGAAGCCTTTGCACTCCGGCTAAGCCGAGTGTTGCCTATATGCGAACTTTATCGGCACCGACGGAATACCACCAACAACAGCCAGTGGTTCACAATGGCGGCGCCGGCAATCGCAACAGTTTAGCAACATTTAATGCCACAACTGAACAACACCATCAGCATTATCATAACTTGACAAATTTACAATGCGGCAACGATGCGAATGCAACAAGTGCGCCATCAGATACAAACCCGTCAATAACAGCGACGATATTGAAAATTGAAGAGACAACACCAGCAGCTGCGACTGCATTGGCGAAGACAAATGGTCACCGTCGGCCGGCAATGGCAATGACAACATTAAACGGCTGTGACGCCGCCGCCGCCCAAGAAAACGATGAGGAATCACTTAAAAGTAGGCGACAGCGTCAATTGGAAAACGATATGGAAACAATGCTCGGCAACAACATCGCTACAACACATTGGACGCAGAGGGAAAGCTCGAGTCAGAGCCAAAGCCACCATCCAGTAGCGCAGCAGCTGTGCAATGGTGATAAAGGCGGCAACAGTGGTTTTAACAGTAGCGGTAGCTTGGCGGCAATGCTGGCAATACCAAAACGGGAGCGCATTAATCATGCGACAATGACAACACCAACATCAGCAATAGCTACGGCAAAGCTAGGCAACACTGTGCTCTTACCGTCTACATTATTGACCTCATCAGCATCAAAGAGTAATGGCGGTGGCACCACGTCCTCTTTGTTGTTAAATGGCGGCGATGTTACCAAAAAAGGATCCACTTCAACGATCTGGACGTCTGAGGAGTCAATACTGCGAAGTGTTGGCGCCGTCGATGAAGACAATAAGTAAGTAGCAAATAAGACAATTATTGAGACTTAATAGCCGAAGGATAGGTTTTAGAAAATGCGGAAGCACTGTTAGACGTACCGAAATCAGATACGGGATACGGCATACAAATTGTAATTTTTACTTTTTGTGCTTCCAGCTCCACTTCATCCTCGGCATGCGAAGAGGCCTCTGGCGTGCTCAGCTCCGGAAAATCGGGCATATCGCTCGACTCCTCCGGCCTAGATAATGACAATAATGAAAGTGGCATTGGCACGGCGACGCCACCGAAAGAAATCTGCTACTGGAAGACCCAACAAAACGACAACGAATCAATTAGTAGCTTAGATGCGCTACGGAAAATGAAATTTCAGAAAAGTGGTTCAGTAGTTTCCTCCGATGACCCAGATCTCTTAGAAGTACTCAGCCTATGCGATGAACCTCATGCTGGTGATGAAGATATTACCATCAATGGCGGCGATGAGTCACACGATGACATTGACGATCAACAGCGTCAGCAGCATAAAACACCAACAGCTACCACAGCAGCGGACAAGCTAAAACACAAGGTTCAACATTTGCAACAACTACAACATCAAACTCTGCACGCCACACGCCAACGTCATCGTCAACATCAAAGCACACGACAAGATGACAACGATAACGTAGAGAGCAATAACACGCTAGAAACGGCTCAAGCCATAGATGACGGCGGTATGGGTGTATCCGATGTAACGTATGAATATGATGAGGGCCACGATGATTTTGAAATTGGTCCATATTGCGACTGCGAATGTAACGATGGCGATGCGAGCAGCGCCAGTGGCAGTGGCGGTGGTGGCAGTCGCAACGGATCCACATCAGCTAACGAAACGGCTAGCGGCAACAGCGTAGTATTACGTCGCAAGCTCAGCGCTGGGACTACGCCAATTATGATGCCTTATGGCGGTAGAGGTGGTGGTGGTGGCCGAGCACAGAAATGTCGCAGCCACTCATTGGATACCTCTTCGCTACCAGCGATCTACTATCAGTACTCACCACTGCAACATCAGCATCCGCAGCAGCATCATCCATTGACGCGTAAGATACATCAACATTTGCATGGACGTGGAAGAGAACGTGGTCAGCTGTCGCTCGCTCTACGTCAGGAACCGTTTCAGTCTTTGCTATCGCCGACACTCTTTGCAGAATTGCCCTCGCCGAGTAGTGCTTCGCTGCACAGCGGACATGAAAGTCTAGGCATACAAGAGCTGACCACCAAATCGAACTCGGCGCCATTGCTGCTGAAGAAAGAGAAGACCCGACGTGATGATTTTTCCGGGCAGAAGTTGGTGAGTTGGAAATACCATGTGAAATTAATTAAAATTCTGCGAAACTGTAAAAAAAACAACACAGTTTACTATCTTAACCAATGTTTTCTCTATTTTTAGACGCTGCGCTACTCACGATCGCAAAGTGATCGCTACTTAGCAGGTGAGTCGAATATGTGGCGAACAACAAGTTTATTAAGCAATTATTGTTACAAACACTTTTAGTAGATATCCAAAAGTATAGTATTTATTGCATAGATGTTTAATAACATATAAACATTTGTTCATAATTTTGTTTTGTGTAATGAGGCGCTTGGTGTTGTCTATAGCAATAGACTGTAGGTTATCATTTAGAGCGAGCTTTATACAAGAGCTTTTTTCTTTTTGCGCATTTGTCACTTTCAGTTAATAAAGCTCTGCTTTCTCCCTTTATTCACAAACACTTAAGTAACACTTCCGCCAACAACCCAGACCAATTCATCAACCCTTGATGTCTTTGCTGCTCTCCAACAATGCAACAATTTTTACAATATTTTCCACATTCTCATACGCCCTCTTTATCGAATCGGATTGCATGTTCTCTTCTGCATCTACCCACACTACAATGCTTTAGCTTCAAACTATGCAAGGGCTGCCCTGTTCGTTTATCAACGGTTTGCAAATATTTACCCAACATTCTAACATAAGCAAATGCGACTCCTTAAAATGAATTGAGGATGTTAGAGGAGACAGGCATCCGTTGCGCAACTACAGAGGTATTGGTTTGTGTCCGAACTATATTTCAATTATTACATATATCTACATTCCAGCAAAATATACACACCTGCTCAAAATAATAGTTACACTATAAAACTTAGTTCTCCCATTAGTTTAAAAAACTTTTTATGGGCTTTTTGAGACAAGTTATGCTGTAAGTTTAATTAAGATAATATGGCATCGCCCTTTCTATGAGAATGAAGCATGTGAAACATCGAGTTAATGCGTAATAGTTACACATAAGTGAACTTACCTTTTTGTGAAAACAAAGTTAATTTTATCCAGTTTTTCAAGTTTTTTTTTTATCTGGATTGCTAAGTTTTCTTTCATTAAAGCTCAAAATGCTGCAGATAATTGAAACTATTTTTTGATCAGATGAGTCGGAAGTCTCATTGCACTATTGTAGAAGCCCGTCCTGGGAAATTGGGAAATTAATGGAAAGGTCTCATAATTTTGTTAAAAATGCCTTAGAGCGAAAATCTAGTAGAGAGACTCGTTTAAGGCCACAAAAAACGAGTACAGTTCTTGATCGCCACATTGTAACTATTTGTAAAAGTACCCATTCAAGTTGTCGAAGGTGATAGGCGCAGAAATTGTAAATGTAATAAGTGCTCAAACAGGCGTTTGCAAAAGGTCAAGCTATCAGGACGAATAGCCAGGAAAGTTTCATTAACGCGAACAAAAATTTTAGATATGAGGTTAAAATTTGCAAGATGTCATTTCGATTGGTCAAGACCTGAGGGAGCAAAAAAGTGGAGAAACATCTTATGGAGTGATGAAACGAAAATGAGTTTGTTTGGAAACGTTTGCGAGAGAAATGTGCGTCGTCTAAAAGGAAAGGAGTTTCACGTTCGATTTACAAAAAAAAACTGTGAAGCATAGAATGAACCTCATGGTGTGGGGATGTTTTTCTTGGTATGGAGTAGGTCCTATATACCGGACAACTAACAAAATTACAGCGTCGGAGTACAAGGAAATATTTGAAAATGCATGATACCCTATCTGAAGAAAACTTACCATTACGTTGGGTCATTAGCAAAATAATCACCCAAAACATACTCCAAACTGGTTAAGAAATATTTTAAGGACAATAATGTTAACTTTTGAAGTGGCCAAGCCAATCTTCGGATTTAAATCCAATAGAAAACCTATGGCGAGAACTAAAAAAAAAAATTTTGCGAGTCAATCTTTCTCTAACAAAGACCAGTTATGGGAGTACATACAAAGAACTTGGTATGAGATACCTAAAGAAACCTTTCAGGCTTTAATCAGTAGTATGCCCAAACGAATAAATAAAGTAATCCAGAATAATGGTGGATATAGCAGTTATTAATTTAGTAATGTTAAATATATAACAAAACTGTTTTATCATAACTTGTTTTTCGAAAATAATTGTCTTATTAAAAGTGTACCTATTTTTTTGAGCAAGTTTATTTTAGGTATGAAATGTTTTTGGATTTACATTTGTTTGTTTTGCTATTTTTTTTAATGAAGTTTATTTCATTTAGCTTGTAAATATTTGAAAAATATAAGTATTTCTTAAAAATTTAAATAAAACTTTTTACTGATGAGCTTTACTTGAAAAAGTATTGTGTAACTAATATTTTGAGCAGGTGTGTATAAATTAAGAATTAGTTGAATTAAATTCCGAAAATATCAACAGTAAACTATGTCACATAGTTCAGCAGAAAATAAAATGCGGTCATTTTCCATTAATCTCTGTTTTAATAATTTTATGCGTAGTACATAGAATAACGAGGTCAAACGACTGCTTAGCCACACTAACTAAAATAAATGCGGGTCTGCAAGCAAAAATTTAGTTATTCTGAAATGATTTAATAAAGTGAATAAGTATTTGTCATAATGAAATTTAGGTAACACCCAGCAATTTTTATAGAATGACCAAAATATATATATAATAAAGACCAAAGACAAAGCTTTTGATTTATTCATGTCCATCTGTCTGTATATTCTGGAACTAAATATTTCCGCAATTGATGTAACCCTGAAACTTTGCACACATCCCCAAGAAGCTGCTCTTTTGTCAGCGCGGTATCGAACCACTACAACATATATGTACATACATATATACCATACAAGCTGAGCGGTCAAAATCAAGTTCTTGTATGGAAAACTTGTTTATTTGTGAAGGATGTTACAGCTTCGGTGCGACCGATGTTTTTAGGTACAAAATAGTTACGTCCAAGGTTTAAAGGTTTTTGAAAATAAATGCGATTAATTTTCCAACAACAACACAGAACAAACCATTCTAAACAGGTTGCGTGCATGGTTGTTAAAGAGTTATGTGGGTTTCCTCGGGTAAAAACAGCCTTTTTTAAAGAATTTTTTCTCATATAAAACAAGAAATAACATTAACTTCGGCTGCACCGAAGCTAATATACCCTTCACAGGTGTATTTCTTTTAGGAACTACGTGTTCATGTCGTTCAGTTTTATGGCAGCTATATGCTATAGTTAACCGATCTAAACAATTCCTTCGGAGATTACATTGTTGCCCTAGAAAATAATATATACCAAATTTCGTGAATATATCTTGTCAAATGTGAAAGTTTTCCATACAAGAACTTGATTCCGATCGATCAGTTTGTATGGTAGCTATATGCTATAGTTATCCGATCTGAACAATTTCTTCGGAGATTACATTGTTGCCTTAGAAAATAATATATACCAAATTTCGTGAATATATCTTGTCAAATGTGAAAGTTTTCCATACAAGAACTTGATTCCGATCGCTCAGTTTGTATGGTAGCTATATGCTATAGTTAACCGATCTGAACAATTTTCTCGGATATTACATTGTTGCCTTAAAAAATAAACTATACCAAATTTCATTAATATATCTTGACAAATGTGAAAATTTTCCGTATGGCAACTATATGTTATAGTGGTCCAATATCGTGCTTGCCTTTTATGAGTGCTTAGAGCGCACTTATGAGAGATGCCCCCGCCACGATGTCAAAATCGTGCTTGGCGACTTCAACGCCAGGGTGGGCAAAGAAGGTATCTTTGGCACTATGGTCGGTAAATTCAGCCTCCACGAGGAAACATCCCCAAATGGGTTGAGGCTGATCGACTTCGCCGGGGCCCGAAATATGGTTATCTGTAGTACTAGATTCCAGCATAAGAAGATACATCAAGCTACCTGGCTGTCTCCGGATCGAAAAACCACCAACCAGATCGATCATGTTGTGATAGACGGAAGACACGTCTCCAGTGTTTTAGATGTGCGTGCGCTCCGAGGTCCTAACATCGACTCGGACCACTATATTGTTGCAGCCAAAATTCGCACCCGCCTCTGTGCAGCAAAAAATGCACGCCAACAAACACAAGGAAGGTTCGACGTCGAGAAGCTGCAATCACAACAGACAGCCGAACGATTTTCTACTCGGCTTGCACTCCTACTCTCTGAGAGCACTCGTCAACAACTCGGTATAAGGGAGCTGTGGGACGGCATTTCAAACTCCTTACGTACAGCTGCAACCGAAACCATTGGTTTTCGGAAAGTGCAAAAGAACAGCTGGTACGACGAGGAGTGCCGTGTCGCAGCGGAGAGAAAACAGGCTGCCTACCTCGCAACGTTACGATCGACCACAACACGTGCGGGATGGGATAGATACCGAGAGTTGAAGAGGGAAGCGAGACGCATTTGTAGACAGAAAAAGAAAGAGGCCGAAATGCGTGAGTACGAAGAGCTTGATAAGCTGGCCGACAGGGGTAATGCTCGAAAATTCTACGAAAAGATGCGGCGGCTTACAGAAGGTTTCAAGACCGGAGCATACTCTTGTAGAACCCCCAAAGGTGATCTAGTTACCGATGCCCAGAGCATACTTAAATTATGGAGGGAACACTTCTCCAGCCTGCTGAATGGCAGTGAACACACAACACCAGGAGAAAACGAACCCGATACCCCAATCGATGCCGATGGAGCAGATGTTCCATTGCCCGACCATGATGAAGTTCGAATAGCAATTGCCCGCCTGAAAAACAACAAAGCGGCAGGGGCCGACGGATTGCCGGCCGAGCTATTCAAACACGGCGGCGAAGAGCTGATAAGGTGCATGCATCAGCTTCTTTGTAAAATATGGTCGGACGAAAGTATGCCCAACGATTGGAATTTAAGTGTGCTATGCCCAATCCATAAAAAAGGAGACCCCACAATCTGCGCCAACTACCGTGGGATTAGCCTCCTCAACATCGCATATAAGGTTCTGTCGAGCGTATTGTGTGAAAGATTAAAGCCCACCGTCAACACCGAGAAAATTATTCGAGCTGCAGAACTTAATCGAGCAGGTACAATCTTTTACAAGAGTGTACAGCTGCTGGCGTATGCCGATGATATTGATATCATCGGCCTCAACACCCGCGCCGTTACTTTTGCTTTCTCCAGACTGAACAAGGAAGCAACTCGAATGGGTCTGGCAGTGAACGAGGGCAAGACGAAATATCTCCTGTCACCAAACAAACAGTCGTCGCACTCGCGACTTGGCTCCCACGTCACTGTTGACAGTCATAACTTTGAAGTTGTAGATAATTTCGTCTATTTAGGAACCAGCATTAACACCACCAACAATGCCAGCCTGGAAATCCAACGCAGGATTACTCTTGCCAACAGGTGCTACTTCGGACTGAGTAGGCAATTGAAAAGTAAAGTCCTCTCTCGACGAACAAAAACCAAACTCTATAAGTCGCTCATTATTCCCGTCCTGCTATATGGTGCAGAGGCTTGGACGATGACAACAACCGATGAGTCGACGTTGCGAGTTTTCGAGAGAAAAGTTCTGCGAAAGATTTATGGTCCTTTGCGCGTTGGCCACGGCGAATATCGCATTCGATGGAACGATGAGCTGTACGAGATATACGACGACATTGACATAGTTCAGCGAATTAAAAGACAGCGACTACGCTGGCTTGGTCATGTTGTCCGGATGAATGAAAACGCTCCAGCTCTGAAAGTATTCGACGCAGTACCCGCCGCGGGAAGCAGAGGAAGAGGCTTCGCTTGGAATATCCAATTGGCGCCACGTAGCGAAGAGAAGAAACGACTGGCGCGCTGTTGTTGACTCGGCTATAATCGCATAAGCGGTGTCTACTCCAGTAAAGAAGAAGAAGAAGGTCCAATATCGGCAGTTCCGACAAATTAGCAGCTTCTTGAAGAGAATATAACGTTTGCAAAATTTCAAAACGATATTTTAAAAACTGAGGGAGTAGTTCGTATATATACTGACAGACAGACGGACATGACTAAATCGACTCAGCTTAACATACTGATAATTTATATATGTACTTTATAGGGTCTCCGACGCTTCCTTCTGGATGTTACAAACTTCGTGACAAACTTAATACACCATGTTCAGGGAATAAAAATGTATGAAATGTATCTCTGAAACTATTGAATGAATTCAAATTTCGTTTTTTGTAAACCCCTAAACTCATGTAATCCCTTAAGTTAAATAAAAGTAAAGGCATTATTTGAAATGATCACCTTTTGCTTTCAAAAGCTTCTCAATTCTATTGTTCTCAAAATTTCTGCGGAACGTTCGACAGGACATGTTCTCCAACTCTGACCACAAACTGTATTCCACTTCCTTTTACTGAAGTGAAGAGGAGTAATATCTTTACAGGAGACTCTCCACCAAACCAATATGGCAGTTAAATGGTGATCTACATATGTATGTAAACCCTTAGAATAACACGTGTAACGGCGAAGATTTATTCGTTTGTAAAAAGAACCGTCATGACCACGTGCCACTGAAGAAACCGCTTGCATCTATTGAGCCTAATTTGATTCAAGCGCGTTGCCAAAGATGACCAGTTAACCGATGGTAGGCTTTTATGTAGAGATCACCTCGAATAAGTCTTTGTTATAAATTTTTGCTATAAAAGAGTGTAAAGAGGGTAAGGGGGCTTAGACGGGATATTTATGTATATAAAGTGAATAAAAGTTGCCCTTAAATACAACCAGTATAATTAAGCTTAAAACCAAGATTAACTTATCGAACATGTATATCAACATTCCCTACTGTGTATTAAACTCGCAATAAATTTGCATGAAAAGCACAAAAAAAAGTGTTTTATACATGTTATTACACATGCACATATAGAATCCTTAATATTTTATTTATTCTTCCCATAATTTGGTTTTTCTACCCGTCATACGCTGTTTTATTCAATTCCTGCGAATCCATCAAGCTCACAAACTAATCAAATCTAATAATCGCGTATACGCCGTGTCACCTCAATTGACACAAACTTGTGCTAGGTCAACAATACACATTTTACTCACATTAATTGGTTAACGTGTAAGCTGTCTCTGACGTAATTCATTGCAATTATGATGGGAAAGAAATTTGCAAGAAAAATGTGGAGATTAAAAGTCATCAAACTAAATCAATAAGTGCTGCTTGGAGCGAAAATAAATAGAAAAAAGTTGTTAATTAACGCCAGAACAATGCATATTATACCCACATGTGCATAGAGCTGATGCTAACTGTACACACACCACTTCTGAAAATTTGTTTGAATATCATTGAATTCACTATTTCATCATCACAGTGACGTCATTAGTGCGAACGCGACTGTTTCCTATAATCATCCTTGCCATCATTAGGACGCGCACACACGCCCAACCATCCGCCGCAACACCGGCATGCGAATTTATAGACAATATATACATATGTATGTATTTATATATATTCACACTATCGTATCCCTATACACACTAACGGTTTTTTGTTCGCACATCGTTTAAGCGCTTTGCTCGCAGCAGAAGCTTCATTGCCACATAGTTTTTGTTGGTGTTGCTTTTTTCTCTTGGTGGCTTTATGCTGCTGTTGCTTTTGTTTCAGCTGCATATTTCATATTTTTGCCTACAACGTAACGAATGCGCGCGCGAACCAGCTATCGTGTATCGATGGTGATTACAATGACAATGATGAGTTCGCTCGGCTGCTCGGCAAAGTCGGCGTTCGGCTGCTCAGCCTCGCTCTACTCTTCATTGTTTACATTCACCTACACTGCTAACAACAATAACACAGCACAATCAGATAGTCGATGATGAAACACGGCGTACAACTTGTGGCATATGGCAGAAGGCAATCGCCAAGCGCCCAGTCTGCCAGCTAGACACTCAGTCTAACGATGCGTTAGCCATACGATTAACCATGCCAGCACACGACTACTGACTACCGATTTCAAAGTCAAAGCGCCGCCGCACCAGCCCCAAATGACTGTGTCTATGATACCCGCTAACGCCTCCTTTCGCTTGAGTGTGTGTGTGTGTGGTATTGGTAGTGGCATGTCAGCACACTGTTGCGCCACATTTGCACACCATTTCGCCAAGTTGCTCGCATATTCATTAGTGCTTTTACAGGCTCCGTTGATTATAGACGCGTCGAAGCGGCGGCAGCAAGTTCAATTTGCGGAGCGTCGAGCATTCAGAGCGTTTGCGATGCAATGTTTTGGTAACAATTTGTGGCCAGCGGCAAACAAATTTAATGTGAAAATTTTTAATGTGCCAGTTAAACGGTGAAATTGTCAATAAATAAATAATAATAAAAAGTTGTTTGCTTAATGTTCACTGGTAGTGACCAAAGGTCGGCCAATCCACTAGAGCTGGAGATTAAACGCAGTGGATTTATAGCGCGCCAAAATCGTGAATGATTTTGTACACGTGTGTATGTGTGTGTTGACTTTGAATAAAAAATCAATCACCTAACAATTTCAGTTGTTTGTTCACCTCACGAGCATCTATCCATTTGCAACGTAGTGAAAACAAAACGATATAAAATCTTAATAGCGAAAACAAAAGCAACTAAAAACCAAAGAAAAGCTCCTTTGCTAACTCGCCATATTATTCGGCAGCACCATTAACGGCACACAACCGCCCGTGTCACCGCCGCCGTCGCCGCCACCAACGGCGGCCAACGCGCAGCCCATCAAAATGCAGCGTCGCATGTCGATAACGATACGCGAGTATAAATTCTTTCGCAGCTTTTCACAAAAATTCGAAAACTGGCCCAAACGCAAGGCGGAGGCATTATGGCGCAAAATGCGCGAACGCAAAATCGCAGGTGGGTCACATTGTTATTGCTCCGCAAGCATTCTTACTCAACGTTGTCGGCGTATATGTTTGCGTGCACATGTCACTGCACTGAACCAGCCACGAAAACCGTTAAAATTCGAATGAAAACAAGACGGTCCATAAATTTTCAAAAACTCAATGACAAAGTAGCTTTGCTGCTGGTATTTTCCACGATTTTCTCGTAATTTACATACATAGTTTCTCATAGCGTTGAAAAATGCTAGAAATTTTGAATATCTTTCCAGGAATTTGTAGTGTTTATCTAAGTAAAATTCGCGAATTTTATGATAATTGCTGATTTGCGATTCTTCTCTGCAGTCTGTTCAATATTGATCATCACTCGCACGAAACAGCGCGTTCGGTGACTACACAAGCGCGGAGTTATGGCTTACATACTATTTATTTATTTCATAAATTGTATCAGATTATTTTTGAGTGCTGGAAAATTCATAACACAACAATCAGAAAATATATCGAAAATCGGGTTGATATTACCAAGTTTGGTTAGGGTTTCGTGAAGAGTAAGAAAACGAGTTATAAATATTTAAGCTTCATTGTTGTTACGAAACGTCTAATATTATTAGAATTCTAAAGTCAGATTTTAGTTATTGAGGTCGAAATATGATGATATAAAACTGATTTCCAAAGTTTCTCATAGAATTCATCAACTATTTAGAGCAAAAAACTCATTTAAAAGTTTTGATTTCTTTCATTTTTTTTTACGTACAAGTACATTCTTATTTAAATACTAATGCAGACTTTATAGCAGTGTAGTTCCAAGTGCAATTCATGAAAAAAAGCAGGACATTAGAAATTAAAATGAGCTCTCAACTCTTAATAGTACAACATATCTACAAGAAAAGTAGTTTCGCTAACACTCCACCTAACCACTTGTATCCAGCACTTACTGTACTATAGGAAAATAAAAACAAAATAATTTTAAAGCGCTGCACAAATTAGAATTAAATTATTAATATTATGCTAAGGCGCTGAAAGCTAATTGCCGCCTGCCGCCTGCCGCCTTACATTTCTCACACCTTCGAGGCAATCAGCAAGCATGCGAAAAGTGGAAAGACGCAATGCGAATATTCCCTTCAAGCCAATTTTATGTGCGTATCTACATGTATGGAATATTTATTTTAAAATCAACGCAAACATATATAAATATAATAAAATTTCGACTCAATGCATATTCAAAAATTGTTTGAAATAATTATAGACATACAAAGGCTTGTATTTATGTATACAAGTTGCGAGAAATTGCAAGTTCGATGATGAATTAATGAATTCCAAGGGACTGGATATTTACTTCGCTATATAGGATTCGTTATAGAGAGTTTCGACTGTAATTATTATTTGTTTTTAGTTCACAACTCTGTCTGCTTGCATCAATTAGTAGCCGAGAGAGCACTCATTAAGCTCGCATGCTATAAATTTATACACATGTCTGCAACAATTATTGTCCCCTTATATAATTATCAGAACAGACTTTACATCTGCATACACTCACATATCTACGCACGAATATATTCCAAAACAGCTCACCTTATGCAGCACTGTGTCAAGTGTAAACACATGTCGGGCTAAAAACGTACACACCCACACAAAAGCAAATAGGAGCATTCAGACAGGCCAGTGTTGCACAAATAAATTTATCATCAGTGTTCGTACTTAATATAAGCATACCCGGTAGAAAATATGTTCGTCAAAAATTTTACTGAATTTCAATAATAATGGCGAACCCTAAAGCTCGGATTTTCATTAATTTATTTCTTAATTACTTTTTAAAAATGTTGGAAAAATATTTTGTTAAATTAAATACATTGATCTCTACCTGACATACGGCTAAGATGAGAGGCATTAATATGAATATTCTATCTATTACTAAAATTATTACGAATTTCCCAAAGTCTTAACTTATTCACTCATACAAATTTGATATCTTCTTGATAATGTTTGATATTAATATTTTGGTCGCAGTTGTTTTCTGCAGTACCTAAAGAGAACAGCTCTGCTTTTAAAACGTAGACCTTCTTGGGTTTGCAATTTCTCTTCGCTCGTTTGAGCTCTTAATTTATCCGTAGTACAAAATTTTGTCATAAAAAACAACAAATTGTTCTGTTAGATTACAACGTTCCAATTTCACAACCACTTGATATCTCTATTTGGCAAATTTCTGTTCTATCAGCAACTCTCCAATGTTAGCCATATTTAAACAGTATTTCAATTATTTTAAACGATATTTGATAAATTATGGTATATACTAACAATAATAAATAATAAATTAACAATGGAAGGAATAAATATGCACGCCAAGTATTTACTGCCTGAAGATTAATTGAATACATTATAAATCATAATTAGTAATATAATTTCACTAAATGACCAATTTTGTATGAGTTGGAAAATCCATTATATAATAATTATTTATTATTTATTTTTTCCAAGGTTTAAAAAAATCCACTTTTTATTTAAAATATTTAAGTTTGCTCAATTCAATTGGCTTTAACCGAATAACTGCAAAAGTGATTTAGTTGTGGCAAAATTGATAGCGCGATAGCAGCTCTCATCTATCTCTCGTCATTCTGTCCAAATTCGATTATATTAACTCGCTAGTTTCAATTTGCGCTGCAGGCATGCCCATTAATGTCATTTAGAAATGAGTGCGTGTATGTGCCTGTAAGTCTATAAACACGTTTTGCTCGTCCTTGGCAACGAAGTATTCCGCACTTTCGGTTTCAGTGTATTTTATCGCCCTTTTACTGTTTAATTTTATATCCGCTTAGTGCATGCCTTTTTTTTTTTTTTTTTTTGCATGCTTACACATGCGCACATTTCTATACACACAAACATGTATTCGTGCATACATTTAGTCATCGCATGCCCACTTGTGGCTCCACTTGTTGCTTTACTGAGTGACGATGGACGTTTTGCGGCATGAACGTTGCTGCACCCTTTTCACAAACATTACGAAGAACACACTTAGGAGCGAATTACATTGCCATACCAGCAAACTGGCATTTATAAATTCATAAAGAACAAAATGAAAATATTCAGCGTTGTCCTTTTCTATTTACATGTATATGAGTACACGCGTCTGTATAAAATTTTAAATTTCAAAAATAGCAGCATTAATTAAATTCACTTGACTTATCTACTTTATTGCATTTGCTACCTTTTTGCCAGTTGCAAACAAGTGTGTCCCTTTTGCCTCATTGAACAAACGTTATAAATATTTCAAGTACAGCTCAACATTTTTATTGACTTTTTGTAACTTAACTATTTCTATTTAGTTATTTTTAGAAATTATTTCTGGCCAGAGGGGAACTTTGAGCAAATTAGATTACATTTTCAGTTAAACTAATAATAGCTTACCCTTTACTTTAAAATGTGCGTAATTGTAGGCAATCAAAATACTGCTTACTGTAAATTGCAGACTAAAAATAATTCACTACCCATTTAAATTTCCTGAAATATTTAACAAGCGGTGATACTTTCTGTTATGTTATGTATTTATTTTGTTTACCGGCAGCAGCTTTTCCCTGATAGCCAGCGCAAATTGGTGAGGCTATATATGTTATTATATTATATTATATCATTTTTTAACTTTACAGTGTTGAAATTGAGATGATCAATGACGAAAAAAAGTAAAAAAATTTCGAAATCGGAGAATAACTCTCCAAGCCCCCAGATACAGAACATGTTGCCCCGAAGCTACTCGTATACTACCCTTCACAAATACCAAAGACTTGATTACAATCGGTTAGTATGAATTCAACATTGCCTTAGCCAATAACCCTTATCAAGTTTTGTGAAGATTTTCCGCTAAATGAAAAAAACATTGTTTCCGATAATTTAGTTCTTATGGTAGCTATATGTTATATTTATTTGTCCGATATCGGCGGTTAGGACAAATAAGCAGCTTCTTGGAGAGAAAAGAAAGCGTGCAAAATTTTAGTTCGATATCTCATAAACTGAAGGACTAATTCGAAGATATACACACAGACAGACGGACATTGCTAAGTCGGCTCAGCTTGTTACGCTGATCTCATAATATTATACATATGTAATATATAAATATAGATAATTTTGTGAGATATATCATTGAAACCATCGTTTCTTGATGTGTTCTTATGCCAAAAAGTCTTAGCATCGGATCAAAAGTTATCCTAGCCCTCATATAAGAATATGCTTTATACTGATATGTATAGAAATATACATATGTATAAGAGTTTTGTCTACAAATATTTAACCCATATTATTATCGTGTCTCTAATATAATGATTTCAGCGAATTTTTCACCAAATGTCAAAATAAAAATTACAAAATATTTGGTTTTCACCAAGTAAAGTGTTATCACTGAGGACAAATATATTTAAACGCTGGTTTCGACATGGAATAATATATCCTTTTCTCTATTAATTAATTTATAAGCGCATAAAAGCAATGACAACAAAATGGTCCAAACGCTTTAGATAGTTGGGATATTGTGCCACTTTTCGTTCGATTGTGCAGCTTTCGTACATCGTGTGGCTGGCTGACGTACATTCTAGAATGCGTCTTCAAATTAATTGCGATAATCAAATGGCATTAATCAGCTGGTTGATTTGTATTGCCACGCCATGTTTTCTACAGTCTAACCTCAGACGTCCGGTGCCCTGTCTGGCTGGGTGTTTACCGATAAATGCATGAGATTTATGCTTGTAAAGACATTGTCAGAAGGTGAACGAGCGCGCGAAAATGCTTTTAAATAGTTTCTACAAAATGCGTGATGCTTTCCAAATATATACATGCATACATACATACATAAGTATGTGACAGTGAGCTATGAAAACAAAACATTTTAGTTCTATGTAAGTGTACTCGAAATCTTTCAAATGCAGCAACAAGTTGTCACCGCATGCCACCCGCCTTCATGCCAGTTTATGCACTCATTTGTTCGTGTGTATATGTATATGTGTGTATGTATTTATACAATATTATGCGAATTTTAAGTTCAAAGTCTGCGGAAATTCAATTTTTCTCAAATATTTCAAATAATTTCAGCAGAATTATAATTATATTGTAGAAATGTATTGTTGACAGAAAAGATTAAATTCAGATATTTCGTATGGCAAAAATATACGAAGTTTCCGGGAGTTCGTTTAAAAATAAGAAAATTACGAAAATAATTCCAAATTGTTCTGAGAAATATAAGCATATGTATTTTATTCATGATTTTTTCGAATATTAAATTATTATTAAATATTTCACAACATTTTTATACTCTTGCAACAAGTTGCTGCAGAGTATAATAGTTGTGTTCACCTAAGGGTTGTATGTATCACCTAAAACTAATCGAGATAGATATAGGGTTATACTTGAATATATTGATGATCAGAATGACGAGAAAATTTGAAATCCGGTTGACTGTCTGTTTGTCCGTCCGTCCCTGCAAGCTGTAACGAGTAAAAATTGAGATATATCGATGAAACTTGGTTTGTGGGTTCCTTAGTACAAAAAAAAATCGAGTTCGTAGATTGGCGTAAACGGACCACTGCCACGCCCGCAAATCGCCATTAACCAAAAACATATAAAGGCCGTAACTAAGCGCTAAATTAAGATAAAAAGTTGTAATTTGGTACAGCGGACCCCAGTAGCCAGGGGCACCTGTGGGCAAAAATTAAAAAAAATATGTTTAATGTGCATATCTCCTAAACCACTAAGGCTGTAACAATCAAATTCGCCCAGCACGAATACTACAGAAACTTCTACCGATAATGTGAAAATGGAAAGGAAGTTGTTGGATAGACTCGCTGATTCCTCTTACAACGGAACTGTTAAAAACTACTCAAATCGCAATAAATTTATAACTACATACGCCAGAGATATTAATTTTTACCACCGAGATAGTATGGTATGTTAGAGCTAGTGTGAAAATTTGATGGTGAGAGTGGCACCGCACACTTTTTGGCCAAATCCCATATCTCGAGACCCCTCTATTTGGTACGTGGCATTTTTTTCATATTTTTCTGTTCCATTGTGCGAAATCGGACAATAACCACGCCTACTTCCCATGTAGAACAATTTTAAATTACACTTGAATCTTTTTCCTTTCCAGTACACAAATCAAGAAGCAATTAATATAACGTGATTAAATTTTGCACGAATAATGCCTTTACCGTATGCCACCTTATGATCAAAAATTGTTCAAATTCAATAGGTACCGAAAATTTGGACCCCAGTACCTATAGTTGATTTTTCGACGAAAATATCGATCAATATTTAAGATATATAATTGAAATTCAGGGAAAATCGTTCCCTTATAATGGGTCAAAAATGGGTTGAATCGAATCACTACTTCTCTTATCCCCCATATACCTAATATTACGATAATCGAGCTTCTGGGTGACTTTGTTCCGCATATATCGGCCAATATGTGAGTTATCTCAATGAAAATGAACTAGTGTTTTACTCATAACAGTGTATCTTAGTGCCTAAAATAGATAAATGGGAGCGAAAACTTGACTTATTCCCTTGTAACTAATATCAGGCTATGTATGATTAGTTCTTTTTTTTAGTAAGTGACATGTTAGTAGCATGTCGATACTACTCCAACTTCGGTATACTACATACAACGGTTTTTGTCTTTCTAGCAAACCTTATGTGTCTGTCAGTATAGGAGTTATATACATATGTATATATAAATATTGACTTTTTACACCATAAAGTATTTTCCTGGCTTCTTGTTAGTTGCAAGAGTATAAAATGTTCATGACACCCGAACTTAGCATTTCCTTACTTTTTTTTTATAATTTACATAACAACGCTTATAAGCTCATACTGCAAAAATGTGGGGATTATTATATAAATATAAAAAATCTTTGAACATGTCAGAGTCATTCCATTTTAAATCAATGTTAAATACTGTTTTGCGCCATAACAAACACATGCTCGACATCCAATCAGTTGCAAGCTTTGCACACCGGCAGATTTTCACGTGATATATTCAATACATACATATATATATAAGCTCTGGAAATGCAGCTAACAGGAAACAAGTGGCCCACCCTTCTTCCGTCGACTCAGTTTTCAGTGTCCACACATTGCAATATTAATTAAAAGATTTCCTTATATAACAGGCAGAGAGTTTGTCTCCTTCATTTGTGAAGGCAACCAACAAATGCAGCACTAACTAAATGACCCATCTGCTCATGTGCAATATGCTACACATCCTCAAGTGTAACAATAACAGCGAACACAAAAGCAAACGGCGTACTGTTGCTGTCGATAGCAGAAATTCCATTACTGCATTACAAGCCAGCAACTCGACGACACGTGCTTCCATCACCCTACCGGCTGCCTCACTTAAAAATCAATGCGATTATAAAACACTTTAATCCGCAGAAACTCAATTAAACATAACACGGCATTTATTGTAAAGCTAAATGACCAAACTAATGATATTTACATAGTGACCTGATGGAATTTTGTGGGTTTTTGTGTTTTTGAAAATATATTAGGCTCAGGTAAATCAATTAAAGTATTTATCTCCCAAAGTTCATAATAAAGTCACTTTATGCCCTCATTACTTTCGCAACTTAATCAAATTTTGTTCAGTTTGAGTATATGCTATACGGGGATATTCGAGAATGAGAGCAGTAGTGCGTAAAGTATACGCCATGGTGTGTCACTATCGTAGGTGTATAGTATGTAGGCAGCTCATAGACACACGCAGTTGCTTTTCACGCTGAACTACATTTTCAATTAATGTTTATCCTTTAGGAGAGCGTCCACCCACCAACAGGTATACGATCGACCTTGGATGCTCAGTGCAAAGGCACATCGTTTGTGGGCGGTGTGATTGGTTAGTAGCCCTCAATATTAATACACGCTGTAAACGCATTTATCAGGACACCTGAACGAAAAAGTTGAACAATTTTTAATGTCAAACTTATTATAGAGAGTTCAAAAAACTTTAAAGTTAGTATTGTAATTATATAACTAATTTGGTTAAAAAGCCTCAGAGTATGAATCAAAAAGTTGTTTAAAGGAAATCCATACAATAAGTTTGTTTCAAAATTGAAATAATAATTTAATTTTAAAAATACCACTTTAATATTATCAAACGATTGTTCTAATGAGTTATTAAAATTATTATTATTTGAGTACAAAACATCGCTTTTCAAATGCGTTGCATAATCACCATGCTTATGCAAGGGTCAGATTGTTGTGAATTCATTCTTTGCTTTGATGATCTTACAATACTTATAAGTGAGATTTCCCTCTCACTTTTATCAACGGTTCAGTTATAATTATGCGCACAACTTTGTTTCTGTGCAATTATTTTGCTTTTAATTCGCTTTACAAAGTTAAAAGTTTAGCACACAACAACAAAAAATTCATCCTAGAAACGCTTATACTTAGGAGTTAGTAAGGCGTTAAATTAAACATACACACATTCAAAAACATACATGTACATAGACAACCTAAACTCTTCTACTACTACTACTTCTAGCGGAATTGTATGGGGAATTAGCCGTAGCTGGTATCACCACTGTTGTTATTGCTTTTATTTGCGGAAGGGTGAAAATAAAGTATATAGATGTATATATACACAGACAAGTGAATGAGCAATTACGGGCGGTTACACACACCCTTATATCTTATCTCCTATAAATACTCGTCTTTAACTGTATCCACTTTTTCCAATAATAAACTCTTAGCGACAGGCACCCACTTTATCCACTAATTAAAAATAAAAATCCAATAAGTCACACGTTGACTTCAAGCACGCTCAACGTGGCAAGCTGAGTTATGAAAGTATGTGTAGATATTTCTGGAATGAGAGTGTCAGAAGACAGCACAGAACTGAGTGGTGACGTTGATGCGAAAAATAATAACACACGCAGGTGGTTATGTTAATGGCAATAGTATTAGATACATATATGTACATTAGGGTGTCCGTGGAAATTTCAGTTTTTGTCCTACAAAAATTATCCAAAGTAGAAAAATCAAGTCTAAATTATGTTTCTGTTCCAAGATAGTAGATATAGAATAGCAAAATATCAAGCATTATCCATAACGAATACAAAATGTAACACTCTTCAAAAAAAGATTTTCTACCAGATTTTTTTCATAATTCTTCAAATTGAATTGAAAATCAGAAAAACACATCGTTGGCATTTAAAGCCAAAAGTTTGATAGTTAGAAAGACAAAACTAACCACACCTAAAAGTATTTTCAAAGCACTTAAGACCACTGACGAAACCCCCCATTCAGATATATACTTGTGTTATGTCCCTCTGGTCTACATATGGCGCATACTATTCCTCCCATTATAGCTGAGGCATGCTTTAGGGACATACAGACATATCTACGCAAAAAATATTCATTTAGTTCGGTAAGTTCTCTCATGGACTACTGAAGGCGTTTAATTAAAAATGTATGTTGCCTTTGAATGGCATTGAAAAGTTTCTATTTAGGTACATATTTGAGTTAACAATAGGCTGTGGTTAGGACATGAAAATAATGTTCGCAGAACTGTTCAGAAGAACCTAACTTTGGTGCAACAAGTGTCTGTCAATGTCAAATCGTCCGCACACACATACAATATTACAATGAGTGCCAACAAGTAAAGTTAGACGTATATTATACACACATATACACTGGTGGCCACATAAATGGGGACAAAATAAAGTTGAATAAAGTACGCGTTTCAGTTCAACGTTTTTAGCACTAAATTTTCGCCTAGATACCCACTGTAAATTGCAACGGTATATGGGTTTTCACAAAAATGTAGCACGTGTTTGAGTGACAAATTTAGACACTAGAATTCGGCGGTTTGATGAATTTATTGTATTTTGAGTGTGTTGGTGCTTGGTCACATAATTAAAGACACCAATTTTTTTTTATAGAATTTTTATTATTTTAAACAAAAACTTGCGGTAAGTTATGTAAATTATTTGTATATTAACTAAATATTCAAATTCAAATAATAAAACTGTTAGACATGGGTCGAAAAAGGAGTTGTACTCCAGAACTGAGGAAATGATTATTTACAAGTACGTGAAGGAAAAAATGTCCATTAAAGCTGTAGCGAAGAAGCTTTTGTGCTTAAAATCAATGGTTCACAATGCTTTGATTCATTACGGAAGTACAGGGAATAAAATAAGAAAAAAAACGACCCAGAAAAACTACTTCAAAGGAAGATCGTGTAATTTTTAGAGTTTGCAAGACGAATCCATTTTTAACTTCCAGGCAAATTTTCGGCACGACAAAGGATCAACTGACCAACGATCTATCAACACGAACCATCAGACGTCGTCTTCTTGAAAATGGGCTACGGGGTTGTATCGCAAGAAAAAACCCGCACGTGCCAAACACAAACTTAAAGAATCGTATTAAATTTGCAACAGAGCATATCGGAAACAACTTAGATTTTTGGAAACAAATACTGTGGAGCGCTGAATCCAAGTTTAGTTTGTTCGATACACTTTCAAAACGGTTAAGCATGGTGGAGGCAGTATTATGGTTTGAGCTGCATTTTCGTGGTACGATGTAGGTCCTATACGACGGATAACTCAAATGGACCAATATTTATATCTTATTCTTCTTCTTTACTGGCGTAGGCACCGCTTACGCGATTATAGCCGAGCCAATATTTATATAAAGATATATAATCGAGTATAATGAAGCCATTTGCAGAGGAACACATGCCTGAACCATACATTTTTATGCGGGATAACGACCTGCTAAGGTGTTAAAACTTAGCTTTCGTCCGAAAACATTGCGGTTTTGGACTGGCCTGCCCAGAGCCCGGACTTAAATCCAATCGAAAACTTCTGGACAGATGTCAAAAGTGGCTTGGGAAAAATCAAGCAAAAATGCTAACGAATTATTTCAAAATGTCAAAGAAATATGGCAGAATATTCAACTGAGCGATGTCAGCGTTTGGTCGGTAGTCTGCCTAGAAGATGTAAAGATGTGCTTTAATCAAAAGGCTATCCGACTAACTGAAAAGATTAATTCCTAATCAAGTTTTAATTTTTTTAGTTTTATTTTGAATATACTAACCAAAAATCTGAAGTGTCCTTAATTAGTTGACCAAGATATATGATTAATTTTTTGTCGCACGTTGAATTGAAAACAAATTTTTCGTTAAATTTTCAATAAAGCTATATCTTAGAAAATAATAAATATGGTAACTTAATGTTTATAAAGAAAACGGAGTGTCCTTAATTATGTGACCACCAGTGTATATACACATCTGCTGCTGTAATGAAGCAGCAATGCAAATTACATCCTACAATGGTTCTGTCATGAGACTGGTCATTTAATGTCCTACTTGCATAACTACTCCCAAATCTTTACTTCTTGGTGTAATTTAGGTCAATGATATTCAAAATAATATTTTTTTAGTTAATAAGATATTAAAACATGGTTTTTCAAAAATCATTTTCATTAACTGATTTGAATACATACGTATACAAATGCGGGAAACGGATTTTAAATAATTTCACTTTAATTTAAATGCATCAGCTTTGCAGCTTGCCCTAACTTGACAGTCGATTACGCCGCGAGCAGTGTTTGTGCTGGTTAACTGAACAGGTGTAGCGACATGGTATATATATAGTTATGGTTTATATGCAGACGCACATTTAACGGACAACTCGATCCATAATTCTGCCTTAATGACACTGTTTATTGATTTCTCCGTGTAGTTAAGATAAATGTGATGTCTGTAATTCTTAGCACTTCCAGAAACACTGTTTAAATTTTTAGAACATCTCGCTTTATAATCTTTACATTTCTAAAAAAGCAAAGCCTCAAGCTTGCGGTTCCGACGAAATAATATAAATCTGTTTATCGAAATATTTTTAAAGGCAGTAGGTGTTTTCGAGAACTTTCTAACTGGACCGAAATTACAGAAATTTGCATAAAATCCTATATCAGAAAACGAGCAAGTATATTTTCTCTTGATATTTTATCCATAAAAATATCATCGAACAAAAAAAGTATGAGTATGAGAATATCGTATTATCTTTCATACACATTTTAAACATTGTATCATAATATTTTATCTTCCTCTTTCGTTTCCAATTTACTCAAACCCTACCACCTTAAGTTTTTTCTTTTTAACTGACCTTGTTAGTAATCAAGTTACAACTAAAAGGCAAAATGCCTGTTATAACAACCATAAATGTTCCAAACATTCCCATTA
This sequence comes from Bactrocera correcta, assembly GCA_027475135.1. Lineage (NCBI taxonomy): Eukaryota > Metazoa > Arthropoda > Insecta > Diptera > Tephritidae > Bactrocera > Bactrocera correcta. The sequence continues at coordinate 63,671,804 of CM050326.1, read as the reverse complement.
GCACACCAAATAAATAAAATGAATCAGCCACTTGTTGCTATTTGCACGTTTACACCTACACACACAGCAACTGGTCTTTGCGAGTGCTTCTTGCAGTTATACCTACAGTAGTACCCACACAGCGAAAGAATGCGTCAATATGAAAAATATTTACTAACGGTAAACAAAATGAATAGGTATGTATATTTACCTATATCAATATTATTGAACATTGAACACATGAAAGGAGTGTCCTAAAAAAGCAACACAAGCCACTTCTGATGCATGCACAAATACAAAGCCATGTGCTCAAGCTTGTAGAAAGGACGAATAATCGATTTATTTCACACAAAGAAAGCGCCAACTAGCAGCAAGTGCTGGTAGGCAGTGCTGAATAGACAGTGGGTGTGCACTTGTATAGACACACTTAAATGAGGTAAAGTGGCATCAAGCGTACACACGCTCTAAAACTTAAAAGGCTAACTAATACGAGGAAGAACGTACTTCCACTACTACAAAAGCCATAACCATTGAACAAAGCAAATCTGTCCAACAAGGTAGATCCTTGTGCAGTTGGTTGACAGCACACAGTTCAGAGGAAAGAGGAAAACAGAACCGTACATTGCCGCTAAAAATAGATTTCAAACACAAAGTGTCTAAGTCTCTATCTCTAAACTCAAAAACCCACCGTAATGGCGTTTATGAGGGAGCCAATCTGCTGTTATGCCCATATACATACAAGTATAAACATCTATATTTCAGAAATTTCTATGTGTGGAGTACAAAACAGAAGAAAACACAGAAAAGCATAGGCCAAAGTGTTATAAAGAAGGAAGGATATGCATGGTTAGCATTTGTGGGTGGTATGGCGAGTAGAGATTCAACCATATATGCCAAGTTAATCAGCTGAAAAATTCAATAATTCTCATAGCGTGCCAACCGAGCGACGGCCGGAAGTTAGACTGTGAGTGGGGTAAACAAATATACAACGCCCATCTCTACATAATAAAATAGCCTGGGAGTACAGGGATACATAAAACATATAGTAAATGCCCTGTTAAAAATAGCTGTCACTAAACTGGTTTAGTTTTGGAAGTACGACTGTCATTGCTGATGTATTTCACACTTGAAAGAATTATATTATTATTTATGAGTTACAGCATTTTTAAAACTAGATAGTTTAAACTACCAAGAACTGCTGAAAAATTATGAAATTTTTTTGTTGCTGAATAATTAGTCCATCAGTTCCAACATTTCAACAAGGTAAGCACCTATGCATAAGTTCTGCCATCGAACTAAGCTGATTAAAAATCGATACTCAATTATTATAGAAGCCGCACCACATTTTGAAATAAATAATTTTGTATACTTTTCTATTGATGTTCTGCAAAACAGATATACAGAGAGCATTTAAGGAGCAGCAATTATTGTAAATTGTGTCAGATCGATACCTGAGGTTTAACTCGGTATCTAATACAAAATGACATACAGTTACGGACAATAAAATAGAGTCAAAGGTGTTGTTTCGAAGCAATGGCATAATTTTTTCATTTATGTTTATGTTAACTGTAATTTAAAAAGTGTAAATAGCGTGCCTCGTGCTTAGTGACAAAATAATAGAAGCAGTAGCAAAATGGTTTCATAAAAGAAAAATATTCAATTTAAAAAGCGTAAAAAGTTGTTATATTAACTTAATTAGATCTGTGGAATGAATAGTTGTATCAATTATGAATTTATTTAAAAAATTGGTCGAGCAAACCATTGTTCAAAGGAGGAAAGATAGATTGTGCGTCCAAAATTTGCAAGGAATGGGTCACGCGTAAAGGCAAATTGCAAACATATGAAATATGTCTCAAATATTTGTGTTTGATGAATTAAAATTTCCGAAAAATGGTTGAAAAAATTGGCCGACTGCAAAAGTCGCTCAAAATATTGCATGATTGCCGAAGCACGTACCGTTTAAGGCCACTGCAGCCATTTAATAAGAATTATGTGCAAAAATTTCTTCAAGAACAGTAAGAAGACGACTTGTGGAGAAAAATTGCTTTGGCACACGGCCCCGAAAGGTGACAATGCTGAGAAAACGGCATAGATGCAATCGTAATCAGTTTGCAAAACGACACATTAATTAGGGCGGAGCTGAAAATTAAGAAAAAATGGATCGACATTTTATGGCCTCAATGCAAAACTAATATGATAGGAAATGATAGTTGCACGTGAGTCCAACGTCCAAAAAACAAAGATATGTGCTACACGATTAGGTCCTTCAAACCCCGTGGGGGCAATATAATGGATTAGGATTGTTTCTGATATTGTAATTCGGAACCTATTTTTTGGATACAAGAAAACATAGATCGCCATATATACGTTAAAGTTTTAGATAAGGTCATACTTCCATATGCTGAATAGGAATCGCCTTGCACTTTAGCAATTCCAACAACAGAGCGACCCGAAACATAGTTCGGGTCTTGCAAAAAATGGTTTTCAGATCATGGTGCAAGCGTTATGGCTTAGCCAGAGTAATCGGCAGATCTGAATCTCATCAAAAATTTTTAAAACTTTTTGTTAAGGAAAGTATTGCACCCCTTAAATCGAAAAATAAGGCAAAATTCTGAGAGAAGGTACAAAGGTCTGGTATTCCGTTCCACAGAACACTTACGGTAGGTTTATACATCGGTATTAGACGATTAAGAATACTCTACAATGTACTCCCAATTTTTCCATTAGTTGCCTTAAAAAAATATTTTTTTATAATGTAAAATATTTTGATTATATTTTTTTGTCCTTCGAATTTTTGAAAGATATTATTTGCCTTTGTTTTTGTAATATTTATGAATTGTTTTTTTTTCCAATATTTTTACTGCTACCAATAACACTTGATATGAAGTACATAATAAAAATATAACTTAGTTGAATTTAAATCAAATTCATAATTTTGTTTAGAGCAGAAAATTAGGGTGATTCTATTTTATTGTCCTTAACTGTATGTATATGCACAATGGCAATGCATTGGAGTTATATAAGCGATGTAGGATAAGAATTGAGTTGGGTTTCAATAAGTTTGCTGTATTTCAGTTAAAGCATCAAAACTTACTGGAGTTGGTAATATGATAACGTGTCACGGTGCCTTAAGGCAGAATATATTTCAAGTCAGATTTCGTTAATTTTTGAAAAAGCTTACACTGTTTTCAGTTCATTTTACCAATATATATAGGTTAGAATACGTGCTTTTGTGGACGAAAGATATTTTTACAACCTATTTTATAATTTTTCTATTTTTCATGAATGCTATTCATATAATTTTTATTGCAATTGACAATTTCTTTTATTATTTTCACTAAAATAGTAACGTCTTTATATCACTAGAAAAATGGTTCGATGGTATGGCATAATATGCCCCATGAATAGCATATGAACGAATTTGATGACTGCTTTATATTTGTATTTTATGCCGTCTTCCCCTATAACTTCTATTTCATTGCATCCTTTTTGCGTTGTCATAAATATTTACAAACTTAAAAGGCTCTAGTTATATTCTGTCATAAATATAGCCATTACATACATATACAAGTATATCTTCCATGCAGTTGAAATAAGTGTTCGTGTGCTTGAACGGGAATGCTTAATGTGACCAGTAACTGTAGAAAATTGTTCCTCTACCACCCACCTGCCTTCGGTAGGGGGTATTTGTGCTTGTTAATGTATACATCCTTTGGCGGAGAAATTTTCAAGGAATAAACGATGGCTGCTAAAAGTTTGCCGGAAATTAACTGATTGTAAAAATCAGTGCCGAGACTTTTTTTCTGAATACTTCAAATTCAATTTTTGCTTCTAAGTATTCACAAACACAATTCACTCAACAACACACTCATTGAGGGTTTGTGCGGAACGAAAATTTTGCGTTGTTGGCTTGGAACATTTTACTTCATATTTTTGTGCGCTTAAGAGGACTTCAATTCTCAACAGACTTGTGAACTTCCTAAAAAATGCACATTAAATGCAAACCAACTGGAAAATTACAAGCATCGTATTTAAATAGAAACTTTATTAGGATTTTGAATTTGATTGTAAACGATCTACAAATATTACTGTCGGCAGTTTTTATAAAAATTTGATACGTTTACATTCAATTAAGAGGCTAGATTGGCAATTCTAAAGTTTAATCCATTTCGAGGTTGTCTACTTTTTCCAATCGACCGACTCAAAACGTGAAATTATCTGTATACCGAAAAGTTCTCTCAATAAATCCATTGATTGATGCGATGTGTGGGAAGTGACATCATCTCATTGACACCAAATGTCGCCGAGATCAAGAGCTTCAGTTTCAGACATCAAATAGTCGGTTATCATGGCGCGATAACGGTCGCCTTTGACGGTTAGCGCGATGTTTTTACCTTCGTACAAACCACACCAAACCGTTATTTATTCTGGATGAAATGACAGCTCTTGAATCTCTTCAGGTTGTTTACATACTCATTGAGCCAGAAATAGACCTCGTCGCTGAACAAAGATAACATGATGGCTTGGCACGACTCACGCGCGATCTGTCAAAAAAAGGCTATTGAAGAAAGTACCTCTGCTTGGATCACCCGTTATTATATTATTGATTACATATTCAACTCATGGCTCTTTTCCTTTTAATATCGATCTCTTCGCTATATTTAAAGCGCCAAGCATTAAAAGGTAGTAAATCCAACAAACCACACCAGATTTTTAAACAGGTTCACATCACAATAACACACGACTCTAATGTGCCTGCACATCTAATTAAGCCAGCTGCTCGCACAATATCCCGAAAAAAATCAAAAATAATTAAATTTATATCCACAAATTGGTCCGCCAAAGGTTAGCGCATCACTGCAGTATTTCAGCCGAAATTTCGTGGGGATATTTTTTGCAGGCATCTCCGCACAGCAGTGTAATTGAGTTAAATATTAAGTTGATTATGCGGAGCACATAAAAAAGTGTGGGCAATCGCAAACTGTGCGCTAAGGATTGAGAAGCTAACTGAATGGCTTTTAAAATGGATTTTAACTCTTTATATTGCGCGAATGCATTTTACGGGTTTACTTGAACATATACGTGCATTCCGGTTACTAATGAATTATTTTTTTCCTTTGCAGAGATCGAGGCCGTTGAAGCGTGTAAATGGCTGCGTGCTGCCGGCTTCCCGCAATATGCCCAAATGTATGAAGGTGAGTGTAAATTGAATGTTATAGTACATGTATGCTGATTGAATAAAAAGAGTCTGCACGCCTGCGCATAACACTAGTTTGAGCTACAGAGATAGTTAGGGATGTGTTCTGCACTCCTCTTGATAATGAAACTCTCAGGTTTTTAGTCCGATTCCCAGCAGCTAGGCGCAGGAACTGAAATGAAAAAAGGTCAACGCAGCATGAGGCGAAAAAAGGCATATATGCGTATATGTTCATGACATCTGTTAATTAATGGTTGCCACATTTCTGACAGCTTGTAATAACCGCAATTTTCGGCAACTTACACTCTTGTTAAACACTAAACCACATACCTCCCCCCACACAAAAACAAAAGTGAAAACATTTAAAACCACAAGTGCGTGAACACACACATGAACAAATTAATGAGGGCATGCAGTGAAGAAGTAATAACAATGCAGTGAAAAGTGCGAGTGTTTTTTGGCAATGGTCAGAAACAACTTTTGGCATTTTTTACAACAGGAAAAAATTTTACTTCAAAGAGCGGCAAAAGTGCATCAAAAAGATTTAAGAGGCAGTTTTTTTGTTTCTCAAAGCCGTCATTTACCTTATCAACTGGCTTAATTTTTTTTTTTTTTTTTTTTTACAAACTTTTTTTTTACAAACTTTTTAAAAACTAATTAGCTGATTGTAGTTATTGCCTTTTATAACTATTTTTTGACTAGTGTTAAATAGCATTATAATAAAACAAAATATTGTTAAAGCATTTACATATATAATTGGGTTAAATCGTGTCCTTTTCGGACCATTATACTTTCATTTCGAAATTTCTATCTGAAAATTAATATTTTCTGACTAGCTCAATTTTCGTCGGAAACTTATAATCTTTTTAGACGATAATTATTTTTATTGTGCTCATAGAAATAGATTAATCGATCGCAAAATTTAAGGCTTTACAACAAACACATATGCACAAGCAGCACGTATGTGCTTGATATTTTCTTAATGAATGAAATCACTAAACTCAAATACCCCCTAAAGTGCAAATTGACGTCAAAAACTCTCGCCCATAGTTTTTTGGTTTAAACCAAACTAAAGGTCAAAGCCTCCAACGAAAATAGGTATTCAAAGCATATATACGAGGGCTGTCTGATAAACAACCGACCTCAACGAGAAGCTAGCGGCACCTCTGAAAAAAGTTTCTACTTCAAATTGTGCGTATTATAATAGCTACTCGCCAAAATTTCAGAAATTTATCTTGCGCAATTATCTGTTGGCAGTCGTTTTTGTGAGTCTATTTCGGTGATTTCCCCAAAATGGAAAAAATTGAATATTGAGCTGTAATTAAATTTTTATTTTTGAAAGGCAATACGCCTTCACAAATCAAAGATGAGTTGGACTCTGTGTACGGTGACTCTGCACCATCCTTTACCACCATAAAATTTTGGGCAGCTGAATTTAAACGTGGTCGCAGGAGCTTGGAAGATGATGAACGTCCTGGGCGTCCAAAAGCTGTAACCACTAACGATAACATCGCTAAAGTTTATCAATTGGTATTAGACGACCGCCGGAATAAAGTTAAAAAAATAGCTGAGATTATGAAGATGTCAAAAGAACGTGTTTGTCATATATTAAACCAAGATTTGGGCATGAGAAAGCTGTCCGCGCGTTGGGTGCGCGTTTGCTTACGCTAGACAACAAACGTGCGCGCATGAACATTTCCAGCGCTCTGTTGGCTCCGTTTAGAAGCAATAAGACCGAGTTTTGGCGCCGATTGATAACTGTAGACGAAACTTGGATTCATCATTATACGCCCGAAACAAAAATCCAATCTAAACAGTGGATTGAAAAGGGGGAACCGGCCCCAAAAAAACCTAAAGCTGTGTATTCGGCTGGGAAAGTGATGGCGAGTGTTTTTTGGGGCAGCCATGGAAATATTTTTATTGACTATCTTGAAAAAGGAAAACTATAACAGGAGCATACTACGCATCATTATTGGACAAGCTAAAGGAAGAAATTTCGAAAAATCGGCCACGTTTGCAAAAAAAGAAAGTCTTGTTCCACCAAGACAACGCACCATCTCACACCTCAACAGTCGCCATGGCGAAAATCCACGAATTGCGGTTCGAACTGCTTGACCATCCACCTTATTCACCGGATCTAGCACCAAGCGACTTTTTTTTGTTTCCTCAACTTAAAACTGCGCTCGGCGGCCAGAGATTTTCGTCAAATGAGGAGGCAATCTCTTTCGTGAACTCGTATTTTGCAGACAAAGACGCCAAGTACTATTTGGAAGGATTGCAAACATGGGAGCATCGCGGGGAGAAGTGTGTGAAGTTACAAGGAGACTATGTAGAAAAAAAAAATAAAAAATTTTGAAAAAGTCGCGTGCATCATGGTTAGGTCGGTTATTTATCAGACAGCCCTCGTATATGTATGTCAAATGCAGTTCTGACTAACTCGTATTTTCGAGTTAAATGACCCCTCAGTAATCAACAATAATGATTATGAAACCGTAGTTTTTTGAAATACGAAATTTATTCGCTGTTTTTTCTTAAACAAAATTTTCGACCTTTTTTCTCGTAGAGACTCAAGTTGTGAACCTTTGCTCTGCAGTCACACCTTCGATTTTTTATTTCAATAAGCCTAACATTTCAAGACCGGTATTTAAAAGTGCAGACAGTTTACGAGTATTTAACACAAAAAGGAATAATCCAAGCATTCTGGCGCAGAAATTCCGATGAAAACGAAAACGCAAAAAGGTTGAGCGATTTCAAAGAAGAGAAAAAATTAATAAAAAAAAATATTCGTGCTACACGGGTAAAAAGGCCAAGTTCCCAAGTTCACTTAGAAAATATTTTTACGGTTGCGAAAGCGCAATGATAATATGGAATAATCAGCATTGGTACCATTTATCATTTAATTTCATTTCATTTTGTAATTTTTTCAGTGTAGGCTCCTTGTGCAACCAATTTAATATCACATTTCAAGGCATGTGCGCAAGCGCGTGTGGCACGTCTCAAACAAAAACCTGTATTTCTCATGAAGCAAGCCTAATCTAGCAATCGACTGCTCTTACGAGGCGACAACCTTCCAAAAATTTAGTATTTCCCAAAATAAAAAAGATTAGCAAAGGACGTCTTTAACCATTCAAAGGAATTCACAGAAAGTTTTTTTATTCGGGTATTCACGCAAACAATTTTGAGACGGGAAGAATGCAATTGATAGCGAAGATATGCGCATGAATGTGGCTAAAGTGGAGTAGAAGCAACAACACAATGAAAAGACTATGTATTTGAAATTTTGCGAACAAAAGAAGATTGTTAAGATACAGCGCCTATATTATGTAAGGCAACTGATATATCAACTTCTCTATATCGGTCAACTTTTTGGAAAACCCTTCATTTAAATTAAAGTGTTATGTGTAATAAATTTGAATTATTATTTATAATTAACAAAACAAAATATGGCAGTAGTATATAATAAGCCAATATTCTTTCCATGCTTAATGTAAATTATGGTTTAAGTTTCAGCGAGTTAGTACTCACATTAGTTACCATACGTAAGAGAGATTAAGATAACCCCCTTAATACGACATGGTTGCTGTCATAGAAATATTTAGAGTGTGGAAAACTCCTAAACTCTTTTACTTAAATTTGCTTATTCTAAAAATTTTGACCACTTACAAAGAACGGTAATGAAACTGTTGAAGGTAATATACCGTCTGCATCACAGAAACTAGAACAAAAAGAATTGGATTCAGGTATAGACAATAAAACTTTGAACACACCTCTCTTCGAATTTGATTTCACTGTTAAAAATCTTACAAATTCGAAGGCAAAGTCAAATAAATTGAAAAAGAATGCGAAGAAAACTGATCAGATAACATCCAACCAGCCAATTTTAATTGTAGTAACGCGCGAGACAGATCAATAATTCATTTCTACATGGCCCCTAAAACAAGCTCTAAAACCAATGTTGCCGCACTGGCAGAGACGGGTTCAATGACTGCTGCTACATGCAGAACACATGAGTATCATAAAGCGCCGCGGCATGTTGCATGCGAAAGAAAAAAGGTGAATCTGAAATACAAGCAACAGATTAAGCGACTCGCTTTCGCTTTTTGTGCCCTGGCTTCTAAATGCTGCAAGTTTGGGCTGTAGCTGCCATCCAGAATTCGCCACTTGAACCTTAAGTCACAGGGATTGGCTCTTTCGGAGTTGCCTGCAAACTGAACCTGCTCTTATTTAAATTTATTTGCTATCTTCCTTAATGCTTTTTTGTGCAATATTTCGGTCGCGCCCTTTCGCGGATGAATTGAACTGAAAAGTTTCAATGCCGACTGCAGCACGCACGGCGACTTGTTGCGTGCAGCAGTACTCATATTAGACATGTTGCTGTAGCTTTTGTTCACCATTCGCTCGACTGTGTGTGCTTGACCTTGAAAGGGTTTGCATATTATCATAAATTTCCTGATTCAACTTGTTGTATTCTTTATATCGACGTTGCGGCGGAGCACACGAGCCAGACGTGTCAGAAGTTTCTCCGTTTTCTTTTTGCACGAACGTTAATTATTTTTATTTTCGCCCCACACCCAAAATGATTAATGCGGATTTTTAATGAAATTCTTGTAGTTTCGTAATTTTTGTGTACATTCTGCGCTTCGAAAGCTGCTTACCTGATCCTCGTCGGATCCCGAGCAAGTGTCATATAGTCTTTTGTTGAAAGTTGGGCGGCATTTCCGAAATTGTGTGTCGCTTATTTTCTTTAAATTTGATTTAAGTTCGTCTCCTCCTCCTGGTGGACTTCCTTCACGAAACTCTCAATTTCGCGGTCATTATTCACTCTCGTCGCTTCAAAGGTGTTCCGTCCGCTGGCTGCACGCACAGACTTTGCTGCATATTTGCAAATTGGTTTAATCATGCAATTGATGTGCGACCATTTGTTTTAATAAGAAACGACTGTCCGGCGGCTAACCGCTAACAGGTATGGCGTAAGCAAGCGCAACGCACTTTGAACACAGTGATAAGCAAATTAATTTTCACTCTTTTATTATTGGGGAGTCAAGAAGAAATGTCCGTTGATAGCTGTGGCCGCAGTCAATTTTTCATGCCGATAAATGATCACTTAAAGCGCAAAGGCAAATAAGCCACTACGGCACTGAATACTGCAAGACAATATCATATGGACTTGCTTAAATCACTACAGACTAAAAATAGTGAAAAATAGAAGTCCGTGATTCCTATGGAAGTTCGGCAACTGAATTGAATCTATATGGTAGTTGGACCTCTTCTTCAAAAGACAGACGTAATAAATTCATAGCCGTCGAAAAATAATTTTAAATGACACACGAAATAAAAATGAATAAGAAAGAATTTCATAGGAAATTTTGCAATTTATTGTGAAAAAATTTGCACTGATGCCAAAAAGGAACTTGTGGAGGTGAACGCCAAGCGAACCCATGAAATAAAATTCATCAAGATCGATAACATTCACTCTGAAAGTATCAAAGGAACGTGTTTTAACATATCGTTATATAATTGGGTGTCATGCGACACATAATCGACACAATCGACGTGTTAAAAATAATTGTCATCTTGACTTTGGAAAGCTTCCACATCCACCGTATTCTCACAATCTGATTATCAGTGTCATTTTATTGTCCTCACAACTCAATAGAATGCTGTGAAAGAAATTACTATAAGAGATAATCACCGAGGGTGGACCTATACCGGAACATAAGTCAAATCTGCAGATATGGTATAGAAAATGTCCACAGTCCCGAAGTTCAACCTGAGAACTGTAAAACTTTCTTTCTCAAATTTGGCCGGCATTTAAAGTTCTCGCACTTTTTGTTCAAATAGTAAAATTGATACCACCGAAATTGTTTGCAACGCCGAGCTTTTTTAGCTTCATGAATCATAAAAGAAGAAGAACTGAAAGATTCTTGTCTAATAAACTTTGTAGAGTGCGAGTGTTAAACTATACACCAAAATGGATAAACTTGAGTCAGAGATACAATATGAACCTATTGTAACTGTATGCCACATATAAGTAAGTAAATTTTTTTTCGATGCCACTCGGGAAAATATTAAGGCCTGTAAAATAGTATAAAGAATAATTGGAAACGCATTTGATTCTATTTAATTGTCTACACTTGTACTTGACCCACTTTTAAACGCTTTTGGTTATAACATTATATTTGATTAAAACGCTCATAAACAAATATAATATATAGTTATGTAAATATTTTTCCTATAGTACAAACTTTTAAATTTAGCACATTATAGTTATTATGATCACTTCCTTTAGTTCGCAGAGAAAACATTTCTACACTATCGATTTCTAATATTAATTATAAATGTGTGCTTTCGAATGCATAAGTACATATGTGTTTAAGTTTCCCCAGCTCGATGCACGAGTTCATTACACTTACTCACTCATTCACTGTGTCATTCTTATGGCGATGTGTGAATAAACAACGCTCGCGCTGCCGACAATTCGAATAAAATTGCTGTCAGTAATTTACACCGTCGCTCTTCTAAGTCCGCTAGTGTCGTTTGACACCAGTGCAACATGCGGAGGCGCCGCAACGCAACACGTCATTGCTGTATTTACTTAGTGCGGCAATGCGTCAGTGCCCACGAACGACCAACACACTCACTCCTTGGCACGTCTGCAGTCACCTTAAAAGTTTCGTACTGGTTCGCACTTCCTTCCATCAATGGCGCTTTTGTGGAAGTACTTACGAATGTGTATATGTGTGTGTGTGACTATGCCTAGAAGTAATTCTTCTCGCCACAGGTTCTCTGTATTCAACAAGACGCCATAAAACAACTAAATAATCAACTCGGCTACCTTCATTTCTCCCCGCTTGTAGCCGCTCAGTCGACGGACGTAATATCAGTGCTATCGAAAATTGATTCGATGACACGTAGAACTTGATTGCCTACATCCAAAACGAAACAGCGAAAAGTCGGCAGTCTGGTGGGAAACGGAATGTCAAATGCATGTTTGTTTTCGTCCGTGTTTGTGACTTTGGTCCACAGCGTAGTCGTACGTTCCGTTGGCTAACCGCGAGGCGGGGAACGAGCGGATGGCGGTTTTGGCAATCTTGAATTGGATTTACAATTTTTCTTTATTTCCCATATTTAATTTCGACATTCGTATTTGCCTATGAAAATGTAATGGGCAACCGAGAAACGTTTGCAATTTGTTCATTCATTGACTGGGAACGCTGCAGGCAACATTGCTTTGGCTGATTTTCTTGCCTTAGTGTAGACGCTTGGCAGTGAAGCATTCAAAAAAGTTTAATAAATATAGGATATCTGAAGAATAAACGTCAGCCAAGACTCGTTGTTTTAAATATTTGCAAAGAAATTTTACTTTACTTATAGGTCGCCTATATATATGTATATCGTTACGAGTAATCAAGTTTTAATATACATATATCTTCCTCCTTTCGACAGATCACCAGTTCCCCCTCGACCTGACTAACGTGGCCAAGGATCACACCAACCTAGAGAATGATCAACTCCAATCACTCTACCGACGTCTCTGCATATTGAATCGCTGTGCCAACATGCGCCTCGACCAAGCACACAAGGCGCAAACGCCGCAGGTTTGTCAACTTCCCCTCTCTAAATTACCCCTTAAAGTACAACAAATCATCAACTCAATCACGTACGATTCATCCCAGCAGAAGGAGGACTCCGATGATGAGAATTGTGCGCTTAGCGAAAATTGGACATTCCAGCCACATATACGTCGTTGGTCGCGCATTGGTGAAATGGGTCTTGAGCTGCCACCCGCCGGTAAGTTGAATATCGAGAAGACAGAAAGTTCATCCAAGGAGTCCAGTCCCGATCGCTTTGAAGATGACAGTTACGACATGTCTGGCGGTGGTGGCCTTTCGCTTACTCTACCTGGTAATTCCACAGACTCCATCCTCAATGAATCGCCCGATTCAGCAGCGGTGCGTTTGCGTCGCACTGGTAGTGAACGTTTTAAGGATGGTGCCAAAGCATTTCTGCGACGCGTAGAGTCTATAAAATCTCGGCGACGAAAGCGACAAAATCGCGAGGGTATTGTTATCAGTGGGCCACAAGCATTGGATTTGTCACAACTCGGCCAGCGCAGTAGCATACGTAAACCAGATGCTGTATATTCCACCCCACCTTCACCATCAGCGGTCAGTCCAATGCACACATTCCCGAAGGGCCCGATGTTTGGAAATGAACTGAAAGTACCATCACAAAGTGAAACTTTCCTCAGTCCGAATCGGGCGAGTCCCAAACGTACACCAACCACACCGCGTTCGATGCGTGCCAGCCCATTACATTTTTTCTCGAATCCGATGCCACATTTGAAAGAGGGCAAGTCAGATGATTCTTCCTCATACTACAGCGATAGCCAAGAATCGTCCGCAGGTGGTAAATTATCTTTGCGTAAGACCCCATCAAAAACACGCAGATTTTTGCAACGCACCGGTAAAGTAGATGATATAGGCGCACATTCAGACTCCGAATGTCATCACGGTAGAAAATTACTGATAAAGGACGCCAATTCAAACACCACTGAGGTACGTGAAATTCTATATAAGCAAATTAAAACTGAGCTCTGTGATATATTTTTATTTTCCACAGATAAAAGTCAAGAAACTGACACGTGGTGGCTCACTTAATTTAGGTAAGGACCCTAAGAAACGAGAGGGTTTCCGGTCGGCGAGCTTCCGTTCGCGTTCCACTTCACGTAAAGAAACCAAACCTGAAGAAACCGAAAATATTAAACGGTAAGCATCTAATTACATAAAATGGGACAGTGCGTGTTTACTTAATTTTATTTGTCGTCACACACATCAGTACCCCGGTTGTGCGATGGCATAGTTTTCAGATGGAGGAGCGTCCAAACATGATCTTCCGGAAATGTTTCTCGCAGAAGATCGATCCTAACATGAACAATCATGGCATTCCATTTGTGGCCATGTCAGCTGGCCAGCTTCACATTCTACGCAAGCTTGCATTGGTCATACTCACCGGGTATATGGAGCGCTACTGCCCAACACATCGCTCAGGTTGGAATTGGGAGCTCCCCAAGTTTATTAAGAAAATCAAAATGCCCGATTACAAAGACAAGAAAGTGTTCGGAGTACCACTGTTGTTGATATTGCAACGTACCGGGCAAACGTTGCCGATTGCGATACGAGCAGCCTTCCGTTGGCTGCAGGTGCGCGCTCTTGATCAGATCGGCCTGTTCCGCAAGAGTGGTGTCAAGTCCCGCATCATCAAGCTAAAGTCAGAGGTGGAACAACTCGATTCAACGGCGCTTTGTATGGAAGTGTATGACACACAACAAGCTTACGATGTAGCCGATATGTTGAAACAGTATTTCCGCGATCTACCCGAATCGTTGCTCACCACCAAGATGTCCGAAACCTTTGCAGCGATTTTCCAACGTATGTTGCAAATAATTGATGTCTACGAAAATAAGGTTATGTGTTATTGTGTATTCATTCATTTTGTAGATCTTCCCAAGGACGTGCGTTTAGAAGCAGTACAGTGCGCGGTACTTCTACTACCAGATGAAAATCGCGAAATACTCTACGCTTTGCTGGAGTTCTTGACGCTAGTGGCAGCCAATGCGGAGCAAAATCAAATGACTGCAAATAATTTAGCGGTTTGCCTGGCGCCATCGCTCTTCCATAGCACTATTTCAACTGGTGTAGCTTCGGTTTCAGCCTCACCCAGGAGACGCAAGGGTGCCGGTGTGCCCGACGATAAGGAACTACAAGAGGCAAAAGCTTCCCATGAATGCCTGTCCTTTATGATTGAAAACTACAAACAAATCTTCACGGCGAGCAAAGAGAAGATAAGCAAATGCAATTTCGGCTATATGGAAGAGTCGAAACCGGTGCCTCTGGAGGCACTAGGCGAGGGCATGCAGTTCCATAATTGGCGGGGATATCTGTATGAATGTACCAAGGCCACTATCAAGGAGGGTAGAGAGAAGTGAGTATGGCAAAGTATATTACATCCAATATTAGTTTGATATGATATTATCGCTCTTTTGTAGAACTCGTGGCTGGTTCACGATCTCTTCACAAAATGACAGCAACGTCGACATTGCCTACAAGAAAGTGGGCGACGGTCACCCTTTGCGTTTGTGGCGCTGTACCACTGAAGTCGAGGGCCCCCCTAAAGAGGTCTTGGACTACATCATCAAGCAACGCGCCTCATGGGACTCGAACTTGCTGGAGAGTCAAACTGTTAAGAAACTGGACGCCACCACGGAAATATTCCAATATGCCATAGACGGGCAGTTCACCACCGACTTCTGCGTGCTACGGTAAGGCGAAAAATCCCATTCAGGAAATATTGATTTCACAGATTTTGTTTTTTTTTTGTCACAGCTCTTGGCAAACAACTGATCTGCCGCGCGGCGCCTGTGTTATTGTGGAAACCTCCATCGATCATGCAAAGGCAAAACCGATGTTCGGCGCCATTAGAGGTGTTGTGCTGGCTTCGCGCTATTTGATAGAGCCCTGCGGTAGTGGACGATCACGCGTAATGCATCTGACGCGGGTGGATGTTAAGTGAGTAAAAATAATTACGATTAATTCAATTTACTTAAATTTCAAAAAAATTAAAATGTGTTATCAACAACTTCTCCCAGGGGCCGGACTCCCGAGTGGTACAACAAGAGTTACGGACACATTTGCTCGCTGTATTTATCAAAAATCCGCTTGGCATTCAAGCATGTCGCTGACGGTCCTGAGAGCAAGGTGTAATATGATATATATAGAGTATCGTGAGATTAACTTCGGAAATCCAAAATATAAACCACAAATTTCGAAACACGAAAATACGATAAACAACTTAAAGACATCACATAACTAAAGAAACCCTGAGAACTGATTTTAAAAAAATTTATCTTGCATTAAATGTCGCAAATCCTAAAGGCATTTACTTTTTACTCAAAGTAAAAATATTAAACAAAAAATATGTTAAAAACTAAAGCAAACACTACCCAAATACGATAAGAGTTCGAAAGTGCCCAAACTGAAGTTACAAAATATTTTTTAAAAGGTTCAACAAGGTTTACAAGAATATTATATAAGCGTAAATGACTCATTTCAATGATATTCCTTAAACAAAACAACAACACAGCGTTCAAAAAGTAACGTACTTTAAACTTATACCCAGGAAGAATTACATATCTAAGAATCGCTTAGAAGAAGTGGGCGCTGGTATTTTGAGTCACTGCAATTAACGAAATGGAATTGTGTAAAAAAATTTGCATTTATCACGGATAGCGCTCAAATTCCTTCATTACCTCTATTAAAATACTGGCTAATTCGCCTAAGAAAAAGGAGGATATCAAGGCATTCTCAATTTTACTTGTAAATACTTTTTAAATTATGGAAAATGTTTATATTTTTCCAAATTGACAGAATGCAATATTTTTTCGTAGCCTTAAAAATTACGGAAGTAAAAATTAAATCTAAATGTAAAAACATTGTAAATAGTAAAGAATTAGTTTAAGAGCCCTGCGGCATTTTTTAGACATTAAGATTACTAGTTTATTTGTAACATATTAAAATAAAAAAATTAAAATGTAAACCACTGCAAGGAGTTAGTGGAAATGTATGTTAGCCCTCTAACACAAGATAATACTCAAAACTGAAACATCACAAAAGTTTTTTTTTTTTACCGAAAATACATTTGCCTTTAAAAATATGAAAGAAACTAACTTTAATTATACATGAAGTTTCACTTATATTTCCGAACTTCGTGCACTTAAATATACACACACACAATAAATTAACAAAATCGTAAAACCCAATGCTGACGTATTAACGTAGTTACGTAGACGTGATGTATATTTGTACGTAAACATGAAAATTCCAAGGAAACGCGAGAAACTGCAAAAGAAACAGAATGGAAGAATAGCGAGAGAACCACAGAAATCAACAACAATTAATTCATTTGAAAGATGAATGAAAATAACGACACCTTCGATCCGAGACTACTACTGACAATGGAACAGAGAGAAAATTATCAACTAAATGGAAAAGTAATTTATGTGGAAAATAATTCAACTAGTCAAATTGTTAAATTTAAGCCTAACCGTATACTGTGTATGGAACCAGAAAGAGAGCAAGCGCGAATGAGAGCGGTGCAAAGTATAAGAAACGGTATTAAATTAATTGTTATACCCAGCAAATATCTGTAATTTACTAACCTTAATATTTAAGTGCCCGTATACCGACTCGATGTCTGTATGTATATGTGCATATATATTTACCCGAAGGAGTACGAGTAGTTAATGCGCGAGATTATTGAGTAGACGAAAGAGTAATTCGTTTGAATAAAAGTTCAGGAATATAAAATTGGATATTTTTAGCAATTATAAAGTTATACCATAGTGAGTATATATGAATATATGTACGTATGCAGAAATACATGTCAAAAACTATGTTTACTCAAGTATCGTGTTTGCTGCTCTCAAACAAATAAATAAAATTATATATACATATACAAAAAAAAATGTTTTATTTTTAATTTCCATAATCGTGTGGGTTAGACTGTGTGATTGCGTCACAAAATATGTTATTATATACAAAAGGAGCAATCAAACTTCCATTGTAATTGTAAACTGAGCCTCTTCTCCTTTCTTACATAACAATTTTCCGCCAAAAGCACTCCAAATAGATTTTCAATATCGAAGTTTAGCCCAAAATTCAGCATGGACACACTTACACTACAACTTTTTACTCCAGAATACAAAATATTCGCCACTACTGTAATATACCAAGTTTACTTTGGGCTTTGGGCTTGAGTGGTGCGTGTCTGTACTACATCGTCCAAGGTTCAAACCGCAGCACGACGTACGTTTTAAGGTGACCAGGATCAACTTTTAAACTACACTACGACAAAAACGAAAAATTATAGTTCAGTGCATGTAATACCACGTTCAGACCGAAAATTTGAAGGGATTAGATTACATTTAATTACATTCACTAAACAGCCCGTTCTCACTGCCGTTAGAAAGATCAAAAAACAGCTGTTATTGTTATTCAAGAATTCACATCGCTTTATATTTGTCAAAAGAAAATATTGTCATACAGTATTTTGAAATAAAAACCGTTTTGTTTAATATTTTCCATACAATAGAAATAATGGATGCATTGTTAAGTCAATTTTCAGATGAAATTAGATCCATTGCTTTAAAAGACATTTGTTTGTTTACATTTTTTTCCCTTTGTAGTGTCTAATAGCGAGATTCTGTAACCAGTCTCTAGTCTTTATTTGAGACATTTTGAGGTAAAATCTCAATTTGTGACTATTATTCACCAAACAGCCTCTAGCGTTAGTCTCACAATATTGCCTAAAATTTGAGACCTGATAGTTAGCAAGTCTCAAAACTAAAAAGAACTCTTGTCTGCCATTTTGAATATACTGAATAGAGATCATCATAAATATTAATCGATTGTCTTTTTTTTATTTTGTAAGCAACTCAAACACGAAAAAGTTAAAAATAAATAAATTTTACATAAATTTCGTAAATATTATGAAGCAAAGTCAACATATATTTTTATTTTTATTGATAATTATGTTTTTTGACTATGTTATAGAAAATTGAGTATTTGTTATCGACATATTTATTTTCATTCAAGTGTAAAAACATCTCTGAACAATGAAATGTAATAGATTTTGTGACTGTTAGTTACAGAATAACAAAATCGTCTCAAGTCTCAAAAATTGTCTCTAACTTATAGCGGGATTCTGTAAACCAGTCTCTATTCTTTTGAGACAAATATCAATTTGTACTAGTTACTATTCACTAAACAGTCTCTAGCGTTAGTCTCAAAATATTGAGACCTGGTAGTTATCAAGTCACAAAACTAAAAAGACCTCCTGTCTGCCGTTTTGAATATACTGAATAGAGATCATCATAGATGTTAATCGATTGTCGTTTTTTTTTCTTTTGTAAGCAACTCAAACACGAAAAAGTTAAAAATAAATAATTTTTACATAAATTTCGTAATTATTATGAAGCAAAGTCAACATATAATTTTATTTTTATTGATAATTATGTTTTTTGATTATGTTATAGAAAATTTAATATTAGTTATCGACATATTTATTTTCATTCCAGTGTAAAAACATCTCTGAATAATAAAATGTAAAACATTTTGTGACTGTCACTTACAGAATAGCAAAATCGTCTCAAGTCTCAAAAATTGTCTCTAACTCAAAATCTCAAATTTAGAGACTTGTTACTGCCTCACGTTACAGAATCGCACGGTTATTTTTATTCAAGTGTAAAACCATCTCTGAATAATGAAATGTAATAGATTTTGTGACTGTTACAGAATAGCAAAATCGTCTCAAGTCTCAAATTTTGAGACTTCAAACTATATCACAGAACAGAATAGCACGGTAAATTATTGTGGTAATGTAACAGATTTCCAATGCTGACAATTAGATGGCGCAAAATAAGAGTCGCACAGAGAGATTTAGCGTGGATCAGTTTCAAATCATTTCAATGACGTGATTTGGAACTGTCATTTTTGTATGGCGAAATCTTGATAAATTTATAAGATTAGTGGGATAAACCACGCAACAGCCCAAATCGTGTGATTAAGTGTAAGTCTGACATATATATAATATAATGACATATTACATAAATAATATTGGTATTGTACTAGATTAGGTAGTCGGTCTAAAATATTAAATGAAACACTTAAAACTAAAATGGCAGTCGGATACTAATTAATGCAATAAACATTTAATGCATCCACTTTGGAATTAATTTATTTTATTTCGCATCTCAAAAACCTGATTGAAAAAAACTGTAATCCCACAAACTTGGTTAATGTATTTTTAATTTTTAATACCAAAGTCCAGATTGAGGAATAAAAAACAAAAATATTAATACCAAGCAAATAATGAATAATTAAACAAGTGAAGAAGAGTTAAGTTCGGATGTAACCGAACTTTTTATTCTCTCGCAACTTTCAAGAATCGAATTAGAAAAATACCATTAGATGTGGAAAAAATTTATTATAGCTAAATAATTTTTATTCAAAATTTCACACATTTTGACCAATCTAAAGGATTTAAAGTTAGAGATGGAGGTAGTATCGAACCGAATTTATATATATTTGGTATTACCACATATTAATATATTAGTTATATAAAGCTAAAAAAAGTTTTCATCTGAATTTATTAGGCAGAAATAGGCGCCGTTATTATAAGTACACCTAATTTTAATAAGATATTTCTCATATTGTCCAATATATGGGGTATAAAGTCAACCGGAAGTTCTTTCTACTGGGTTTATGGGGCTAAGGAAAGTATTGATCCGATTCAACCCAATTCCAACATAGAGACATACTGTTATCAGGAAAGGATTCTCTCTAAATTTGAATTATATATCTCACACATTGAGCGACATTTTCAGTAAAAAGTCAGCCATCGGTACTAAGACCCACAACTTCGGCATATGGGGGCTTGAATAATTTTGGTCCATTTTTGACCGCTTAAATACTTGAAACAGCACAATTTAAAGTCACTTTTTGTGTCAAGTTTTATACCGATATATTATTATATTTCTTGATTATTTTTGTGGTGAGTGAAAGGATCAGAGGTATTCTATGGGAAGTAGGCGTAGTTAGGGTCGGGGTAATATTTTGTACTAATTTCGTTGAAATTGGTTTATTATTTCCCAAGATAAATGTTCGCACCGAAAAGTGGGACTACCACGCCCCGGTTCCTATAAAGTTGTCTTGTACCAACCCAAGAGCGAAATTTCATGCCTTCAGCTTACTTAGTTATGGGTTTATCGGCCAGAATTTGCCGTGTGCAAATTTGAGTGATATAGCTTAAATAATTTGGGAGATATATGTAATAAATTAATTCGGAGGCAGGGACACGCTTACTTTTGAAAATTTTCAACAATTAACCCAGGTTACTGCGATTTGGTGAACCAAATTTGAGTTTCTTACATTAGTTATCGCAATTTATAGTTTTGATTATCGGTGTTTTATAGGCGTGGTAGTGATCCGAATAGACCCATCTTCAATACCAGCCTCTCTCAAGCGCCAAGGAATATGTGTGTATCAAGTTTCATTCCGATATCTTAATTTTTACTGAAGTTATCGCTTGCACAGACGGACAAATGGGCGGACAGTCAATCAAATTTTACTGGTCTCTCCATCCTGATCATTTATATATACATATGTACATACAATGGGCAACAAAAGTCTACATACGACCCACATTTTTGATGTGTTGCTGAATGTAAAAGCAATAGCGAAAAAAGTACTGAAGCAGCTTTGCCAAACTTTTACAACATGTTGCTACAGCTAATAAAAGTTTTGTTCACCTAACAGTGGTATGAATCACCTAAAACTAGTCGAAATAAATATAAGGTTACAAATACTATAAGTAAATGATCTGGAGACGAGACGAGTTGAAATCCAGATGACTTGATTTAAATTTCGGCACCAATTTCGAGACCCAGTTATCTCTTCCCATGGTCAAAGCACAAATTATAGAAATATTTCAATCCAAAAACAATAAAGAATTTATTTATGATTATAATGGATCCCCTAGAAATGAATACCATTCCAATGAAAATGGTAAGGAGAAACTTGATGATTACCAGCAAAAGGATTAGGACATCAAGAATGCTATGGTTGAAAGTATGGAAGTTGTACGAACTGGTAAAAGGGCAGACGTTTGTCTGAAGTGAAAAGAGAAGCAACGCTCGAAGAAAGGTCCGGAATGGTATGGCTATATAAAGTGGACAAAATTCTCATATTATTAAACGTACCGTTAAATAATTTGCGTTTAAAATTTACAACAGCTTTTAATCACATCCTTATATACATATTATATTCACTCATTATAAAAACAACATAATTATATTTTATAAAAAAAAACCACTTTATCTGACGAAACTTCTGCTATGAGCAAACGGTCGCAACGGAATTATTTCTTCATCTCTTTCCTAAACGACAAATTATAGAGTAATATTTTAAATGCAATTAATCCCGATTTAATACCATCAAACACTTGGCACCGATTTACGATACAAGCACTTTTCTAAAATTACTCTCCATTGAGGCTGATCATGGTATATCGCTATAAAATTGTTTACTCATACGCGCACAAGTTCTTAACAATAACCCAGTCTGAAATGGAACAGTTGTGTATCCGGTTGTTGTAGCACTTGCCATTGTAGGAACAAAGTGGTCCGTTTATTCGGTCAGACAGACTTTGTATTTAAAACTAACTTTGGAGGGAAAAAAATTACATTCTTTCACACATTGAAAGTACACTAGAGAGGGCAAGATATCGCGAAATTTTTTATGTAAAATTAGGTTTCAAAAATCTGATCAATTGTGCGATTTTCGTTACATTAGTAACTTAAGCACTGGGAAAGAATTCATTAATTTGTACAATGCCTTTCCGAATTGATGTTGGGTTACTAGTTGCAATACTAATTTGGTTGTGTACGTAAGCATATATATAAGTGAGATATCTCTATGAAATTTATTAAGTGGACAAATGTTTCGGGAAATGTTGAGATGCCATGTAATATTTCACAAAACGCATCTCCGCAGCAATACCATTATTTTCTGCTGTATATCCATTTTGGTAGAGAACAATTAAGTAAATCCCACTTTGCATAAACACATACTAAATATTCGAAGCAGTCATCTGACTATATTTTGAATTCCAAAGAATTTATAAATCTGCGTACATACAGTAAATGTTTTCGAACATCTCGAGTTGTTTTTGTTAAATGTTTTCTTAAATAACACAATATTTAATGGTATATTTGATCTGGCAAAAGTGAGCGCCTGAAAAAATATTTGAATTACCTCAATATAAAATTTACGTCGAATAAACTAACTTTGCTAATGCAAACCCAAATAAATGCACAAACGTTAAATACACAATGTAGACACGCATTTTTATTTGTTTGTGATGGCGAATGCATTTTGCCAGTTAATACTCGTATGTAAACATTTGAATATTTAACTTTGTAATTATTGAAATTTTATAGCGTGTGAATCGCTGGACTTGCGGTAAAAGTGCAATAAAGTTGCTTAGATTATTATTGAACGATATTTTGATATTATTAAATTTTAATTAATTGAATTGTTCAATGTTTTTGTTAATTTCAATTGTAAATTCATGTTTTACACAATTCCTTCTATTGGCAGCAATAAATTAAATAACCTCTCAAAAGTTTATTATAATTAACGTAAATTGATATACTAATGTTGTCAAACCATTCGCGAGTTGTGGGTTGGCTTTTATATGACCAATTAACTCCAATCGATTTCTTTTTTCTGGGTGTATTTTCGGTTAAGAATATAGCGAGGACTTTACTACTATTTTTCACAGGTTTAATGATTTATATGCTTACTTTTCCTTTTTATTTGGCTTATCTTTTGTTAGGTCGAGAATATTGACGGTCTTTGGTCGTCGAGAAAGGACTTTATTTTTCAATTGCCTACTGGAGTTAAAAGCTGATATTGTTGTTGGTGTTGATACTATATTTAATAGTGATGTGCGAGCCAAGTCGCGAATGTGATGACTGTTTGCTTGATAACAGAAGATATTTCCCAAACGTTTAGCTTCCATATCAAATCTGGAGAAAGCAGAACTAATAGCGCGGCTGTTGAGGCTAATGATATTAATATCATCGACGTACGCCAGCAGTTGTGCGGGTATACTCTTATACAAGATTGTACCTTTTCTATTCAGCTCTGCAACTCGTATTATTTTCTCCAACAATAGATTGAAGAAGTCACACAAAAGGGAGTCTGAAACCTCGCTTGGTATCGAACGGCTGAGAAAGGTCCTTCCCGATCCAGACGGACGGTTTTGTAATAATTGACATTTATTCAATATTTTCTCTAGTCTCCCGCGTTGTCTATTACAACCTGAAGTTGTTGGAAACTTGCAACTAAGTTGTACGCATATTCTACAGGAAGTGAGGTACGTATGTGATACTTTGAGTTTCGTTAAAACTCTAACATTCTATATAAAATTGGCGTCTTGCGACTGTGATGTGCAATGTAAACTAACAAATTGCAGTATCCAATCAAAAGCATTTAGCGTACTTCAGTAAACCCTTTTTATACAACTTGATCTCTCTAACGGCGTTCAGGTTTTCTGTGAAGCTCGTCAAAACTCTAAATCTATAAACGGGGGAGCATAACCAAAGAGCTTTTATAGGTGCTTAGCACATCTTTGAATAAATGTTTGTCCCTTTCTTAGCAAAACAGATCTCATGAGGTTGAATAATACAAAAGTTGACGTATCCGAAAATATTACTTTGCTTCAATCACGGTTGATGTTTTCTTGCGGTCAATGCAACCCTTTGAAAATAGGAGTTTGATTACAGTTATTTCTGAAGTCCGTCCCGTATTGTATTTAAATATATATTTAATCACCTTCTAAACAAAATTTCTTAGCTTAGCTTAGACTGAGTAATGGTTTCTTCTCAAAAAGGAAAATTATAGATTCTAGTTTCTCTATGATTTTGAGTCTATTCTATACAAATGTGCAACTCGTATTTAAATACTTTGAAGTTTTGTAAATAGTCCATTTCTGATAATTTGTAAGAAAGGTAAAGTGGCAAATCAAAAAATAACATGTGTTAATTTGCAATAACAAATATAAATAGTTTTCCGCGAATAGATCACGCAACGAAAAAACGTTATTTCTTAACGCACTGTAAGTATGCATGTAGGTACACGTGGTGTGAACCAAAATAATTGGGATGATTTCCCTTTCCTTGTAAACAACAACCTGCGCAATTACTTACACCTGAACTTGAACATTTTATGTTTTAGTCGATAATGACAGAAATATCTCTTGTTTCTAAGTAAGTCTTTTAGTAACGTAATGTTGATTTTAATTAAAAAATTTCAAATACATTGGATGATATAGGAATGAAATTAAGTGGGACAAAATTTTTAACGAGCTATCAAAATTTAATAAATAAGTATGTATGCTACCGAAAAAGACTGTAGTTTTGTAATTCTAGCTACGAAGAGAAAAGAGCATAATTAATGTGTTATAGATACTTTCAAAAATGCGTAGCATTGTGATGACTGATCAAGAACATACCATATGTATCCATAAATTTTGTGCTCTTGCAGCATGTTGCTACAGAGTATAAAAGTTTTGTTCACCTAACGGTAATTTGTATCACCTAAAACTATTCGAGATAAATATAGACTTGTAGGATATAAATATTCAGGTTGGTGAGACGAGTGAAAATCCGAGTGACTGTCCGTCTATCCGTTTGTTCGTCTGTCGTCCAATCGATAACTTGTTATGTAATCCTTGACTCCCGAAGAGCATTAATATTGTAGATGGGCGAAATCGATTACTAACCACGCCCACAAAAAACTGTTATTTTAGGACCTATAAAGGCTTCAGGTTAAAAAATAAAACTGTAATTTGATGCAGTGATCCTGTGTTTTGAAAATATTTAGAAAGCTCAAAAATAATCCCTTTGGCATTCTCTCGAAAATGTAAAATAGCTGAAATCGGATCATAACCCTGCCCACTCCCTATAAATGTTGAAAACGTCCCAAAGTAAAAAAAACTTTATAGGATCGGATTATACAATCGGGAAATGTGCTTGGCACTTTCTAGAGGTCATTATCCTGGCATTCCTATGCTACGTTGGCCTGCAACCAATCTTACTATCCATATAACACAAATAAATAGTGTCTTTAAAATTTTCCAAATTGTCAAAATCGGACCACAGCTATTCAAATCTCAGATATCAAGTTCAGTTCCTATTGAAATTGTAAGAGTGTGTTTCTTTGAAAGTATTTCCCCGTCTTTGATCCTCTCAAGTGGCAACAGTATAAAATGATCGATTACCTCCGAACTTAGACCTTCCTTCTTTATTATATAAAAGAGTTCCATAACTGATATTCTTCTTTATAATATTTGGCTGCCTAAACTGAAAGCTTTTCTTCTCATTCTTTGTTGGTTATATGCATGAATCACCTGAAATTTGTGTCTTATTAGTAAACTCAGTTTGGAGCACTTATGAAATATATTGCTTTGAGATTCGCTACTCATTCTCGGCATCTTCAACCTACTTTCTGTTGTTGAAAACTTAGAAATAATTTTCCTTTAGAACAAAATGGTTTCCAAAGACATGTCTCCAATTGCACGATCCGATTTTTGCCATTCACAGTTTTCTAAAGCACTCATAATTGTAAATGTTGAAACTGTGTACAGCTTAATACAAAATAAAGATTCAATAGCAATCGTAGTACATGTGAAACTAAAGATATTCTGGACTATAAAACGCAAAATTTTATCTACATAAAAGTAAAAAAAAAGTGTTTTCGTGTTTCATGTCCCTCTCTAGGTTTAATAATCGCTTGGCGAAGGGGTCTGTATACCATCACAATTTAAACAAAATACCTTCCGTACTTCGATAATAATCAACTCTTCAACAGGTTTTACCTTTGAAAAATGAAGGATTATTCCTTGTTTGTACTTAGTTCTGTCTCAAAAACCCACTTTCCCACAGGCATCGAAATAACAATATAAAATTATTTTTGACATCAAAGATTGTAATAATCAGGTAATATGCCGCTAATTAGAACAGAAGAACTTCCAACACCTACTAAGATGTGCGATACATTATTTCCCTATCATACATGCATGTATAGTATGTGTGTGACTCACCAAATGAGTCAATAAGCTGTGCAAGAGCAGCACTCATGCAATATTATGCATTACAAATACAACACACACAACTAACGCTCGCTCGTCCTCGAGCCACAAAAATGCACCCGAAATAATTTTGCAAGCTCATTAAAATTTTATACAAAGTGTAATAAATTTAGCGAACATTTTGACTCATATGGTGCATGAAATAAATATAACTGTGGCGAGTGCGGCAGCGGCAAATTTATAGCGGACAGGCTTGTGCGTATTTACACATGTAATTATTCAACGCAAATGGGCACGCAAAGTCGCGTAATTTGGTCGCTTAAATGGCTATCAAAGCAAATGGCAACGCAGTGCGCCGCACGCAAAGGTCAGCGCAGCCAAGTAGCGCTGGTGTGTGTAGGGTGGCAGGACGAAACGATGGAAGCTACTGGTGTGCACGCCAACTCAATATTTGCGCAAATTGCATATGTCTCGGGTATTGATTGAGCTAATTAATTAATTCGTTTGAAACTGCATTGCACAAGCCTAGCAACCAAATGGGAATGCCAATATTGACTGCTGGAACCTGAATAACGCTTTTGCGACGGTGCTACATATTTGTTGTGGGGCATGACCTAAAGGTGTTCAGAGTAACATTTAAATTTTACTTTGTGAGTAAATAACATATAAAAATATAATTGGATAAATTGTATTTAATTTGGATTTTTTTAGAACATAACACTACTCACATTCTTGAAAATCCCTTCACATTACATCTTATGTAATTCTATGTAAAGTTTTTAAATATCTATGGTAGATATTTTAGGAATTTTGCAAAGTACACAGTTGAGTTTTGAAGTCTGGTTAAACAGTAATTCACTTTCACACTTTCTGAACTGAAAAAATCGCTTGTTAATATATCCGATATGCACAGATAACTGTCTGTCTTCGTTTTGCCAAGCGTTGGAGAGCAACAAATCAACAAAACTACACTTGCTCTTCAAACAAACTCGTAGCAGTTGCGTTGCAGACCTGCGATGACATTTGCGCGCGCAAATGTGTTTGGATCTTTCTTTGATGGGGACATTCGTCTTTTTGCAACGTTTTATTTTTGTAACCTTTGAAAATCAATTAAATTTTTTTTTGTACTCTCATTTATAGATTTACGAGGGCTGTCTGATAAATAACCGACCTCAACGTGAAGCTAGCGGCACATCTGAAAAAAAAAGTTTCTACTTCAAATTGTGCATATTATAATAGCTACTCGCCAAAATTTCAGAGTCGTTTTTGTGAGTCTATTTCGGTGATTTCCCCAAAATGGAAAAAATTGAATATCGAGCTGTAATTAAATTTTTATTTTTGAACGGCAATACGCCTTCACAAATCAAAGATGAGTTGGACTCTGTGTATGGTGACTCTGCACCATCGTTTACCACATTAAAATTTTGGGCAGCTGAATTTAAACGTGGTCGCAGGAGCTTGGAAGATGATGAACGTCCTGGGCGTCCAAAAACTGTAACCACTAACGATAACATCGCTAAAGTTCATCACTTGGTACTTGACGACCGCCGAATTAAAGTTAGGGAAATAGCTGAGATTATGAAGATGTCAAAAGAACGTGTTTGTCACATATTAAACCAAGATTTGGGCATGAGAAAGCTGTCCGCGCGTTGGGTGCCGCGTTTGCTTATGCTAGACCACAAACGTGCGCGCATGAACATTTCCAGCGCTCTGTTGGCTCAGTTTAGAGGCAATAAGACCGAGTTTTGGCGCCGATTGATAACTGTAGACGAAACTTGGATTCATCATTATACGCCCGAAACAAAAATCCAATGTAAACAGTGAATTGAAAAGGGGGAACTGGCCCCAAAAAAACCTAAAGCTGTGTATTCGGCTGGGAAAGTGATGGCGAATGTTTTTTGGGACAGCCATGGAATTATTTTTATCCACTATCTTGAAAAAGGGAAAACTATAACAGGAGCATACTACGCATCATTATTGGACAAGCTAAAGGAAGAAATTTCGAAAAATCGGCCACATTTGCAAAAAAAGAAAGTCTTGTTCCACCAAGACAACGCACCATCTCACACCTCAACAGTCGCCATGGCGAAAATCCACGAATTGCGGTTCGAACTGCTTGACCATCCATCTTATTCACCGGATCTACCACCAAGCGACTTTTTTTTGTTTCCTCCACTTAAAACTGCGCTCGGCGGCCAGAGATTTTCGTCAAATGAGGAGGCAATCTCTTTCGTGAACACGTATTTTGCGGACAAAGACGCCAAGTACTATTTGGAAGGGTTGCAGAGATGGGAGCATCTCTGGGAGAAGTTTGTGGACTTATAAGGAGACTATGTAGAATAATAAAAAAAAAATTTTGAAAAGTCGCGTCATGGTTAGGTGGGTTGTTTATCAGACAGCCCTCGTATAACAGCTGGTCTCAAATGTGTAAGAGATAATTTGGTACTATTGAAGATTATTTAACGAGGATTCTATAACATTTTGTCTCAATTCAGCTCGACAAAGTTACTTGGCAACATCAAATCAGCTGTTTGTTTTAGGTCGTAGCTTAAAAAGTTCATTAATCCATTGCGAAAAAACGCATTTGCTGCTCGCTGCAAAATTCTTTTAGAAAATTTTCAAATGGACAAATAGAAAATGAAGTTTAATCAACTGCTTTGAAGCAAAATTTACCACACCATTGAGATAAAACAAAAAGTATGTTCACAGTTAAGAGTTATAACAATCAATTAATGAATTACCAGAATCTCATGTTCGGTCTGAATACCCCTACTATAAAACTGCATATAAGTAAGCAAGGGCTAAGTTCGGGTGTAACCGAACATTTTATATTCTTGTAACTTGCAAGAATCAAAGCCCGAGAAATTTGTTCAAGAGATGGAAAGCATTACATTAAAAAACATTGCGAAAGAATTATAATAACATTTATTATTAGATGAAATCGTGAATAAATTACAATCACATTTGATATCTTCTTGACTTATAGTCTTATTGCTACATTTTAGTTCGCGTCAGCAAAAATTATATTAAAAACATCTTCATATATTGAGTTGATGAGGAAAATGTCAACCGAGGATCGGAATTCATTATATTAGGAATATGAGATTAAGGCCAAGGTAAAGACTCATTTCATTCTAATTCAGCACTTAACCACATAATTTTCAAGGAAACTTGTCAATTTAATTTTCTTAAAATATCACACCTTTTAACCAACCTGAACGGTGAGATACATATATTCGGAGCAGATAAAGGATCGAGCTGATGGTATTAATTGACTGTACTTAAGTTTATTCCAGAAAATATTTTGAATCAATTTTATATTCACTGATTGACATATTCGGCATAAAACCAATTAAACGAAAATCAACATGTGTAGTTTATTGGAATTGTAGGTAGTATTGATTCGGTTTTATCTAGTTTTGTCAATACGACGTACTACAAGTATTATCATGCCACATACTAATAAAATGTTCCCTGGGTTTCATTAATTATATGGAGTAAAGGCGTTAGGTTAAGTTTTCATAAAATATAAAAAACACGATCTCTCATTTTGATTAAGATAACTCACATATTTGCCTGACATACTCGTAGGAATGTTTTGCACGGAATCTGTCGAGCAGGTCCAGAGATATGCGACTTCACCTTAATGTGGGCGATGCTACACCCATCGTGTAGCAAATGTTGCAAGAATATAAAAATTAATAATAAAGATATTTAGTATCTTATTAATTTATATTAAAGGTCGTAGAACCGCTTATTTTCACCTCCTAGCTGTTTATAATAAAATCCAGCTCACTGATACAAATAACTATACTCATGGTATTGGTGCTGGGGGAAGGTTCATATCGATATCCAAGAATTTTATTACCGAATTACAAAGTTCTGTTTAAAATATTATTTTAATTTAATCATCTCAACCAAATGGACAACATTTAAAATATTGGGAATATAAGAGAAAAGTATCCAGATGTGCGGGCAGCATTAAAGTAAGGATGTGAGTTTAAACTACAGGTAAGTTGTAGACCGATTCAGACTTTTTGTTTTTGAAAATACGTTAACTTAACTTTTTAAAATATAAAATGTGTAAGTAAATGATTTAAAGTCAATCAGTAGCTCAAAAATAAAACTCGGTAGGGCTAGAGGAAGTATTCACCCGATTTAACCCTATTATACCACCAAATTATATAATTATTGTAAAAAGTGTCTCTCTAAATTTCAATAACATGGAAAGTAGGCGTCCCCCACATTTAATTGAAAGTGGTCAAGTAGTTCCTGACATTTACGCCAACCTTAACTCCAGATAATTTACGAGTTCTCTCGAGATTATGCCACTCTTCATTTAATAAATTATTTTTGGTTATTTTATTTGAAATGGTGTTCATACCCCTAAAGCCAATATGTTAATTGTACACATGTGAGAGCAATTGCTTGTGTAGCAACAACAATCGCTAATAGGTCTGTAGGTAAATTAGAGCAATGCGATGGGTGGCAATGTGAACACGCTCCTATTTTGCCGTCAAAATGGTATTAATTGAATTTTAATGGTAAAACATATTTATTTATTAAATCATTGCAGTTCGAAAATCCACATGGCAGCCAGCCCGTTCAACTGGCGATTCAGGCAATGAACTAACTGAACGACACAGCGACAAATGTGAACAACGAAAAATGGGCGCATTCGTTGCATGAAATGATATGAGGCGAAACCAGAGGTTGCCGCAAGTGTTGCATGTGTGCGGTTTTCGATTTAATTGATTTTCACTTAAATGCAAATTATTGCGTACGTGCACGAGACAAAGTGTCAGTTTACTTGTTAGCGCATATCACATAAGCTCCTAATTAAGATAAATACTGGAATTGGCTACAGCGGATAACAGTAGTGAGTAAAAATTTAAAAATAATTTGGTATAGTCCCATATCTCAGGTCTAAAAATAGCCAAAACCGGATTATAACTTATCATGCCCTCAGATATCGATAAGGTGAAACTGAGTGCTCATACCTGACCATTTGCCGAATATAGCGGTAAACATGTGAGATATAACAGTGAAACTTAAATAACGTGTTTTCCTGATAATACAAGCTGCGTTCCAAAGTAAACTTTTTGAATCCAGCGCCCCCTGGTGGTGCCATCTATATGTCGATGATGCCTTAAAATCTGCTATCTTTATCGATTGTCCAGTGAGAATTTCATGACATTTCATTGATTGGAAGTTAAGTTATTGCGTTTGTGTTATCGGTGAAATTCATGGAAATGGAATTGAACATCTCCAAAATATCGATTTATCGCATTTTGACTGAATATTTGGGCTTACGAAAGGTGTGTGCACAGTTTGTTTCGCACAAATTGACTTACGACCAAAAATTTCCAACATTCGAAGAACGATTATTTGACCAAAAATCACATTTTCACCATTAACCATTCCTCTTATTGGGCTGATATGGCACCGTGAGACTTCTTCCTTTTCGGAAAAATGCATTTGCCATGAAAGGAAAGCGTTATGAAGACGTAGAGGCCATTCAAAATTCTTGCACCGACATACTGGCGGCATATCGGCCAACGAACTAAATCACTCGTTCGACATGCTTTTGAACCGTGCAAAAAACTGTATTGAAGTAGAAGGAGACTATTTTAAATAAAATAAATTGATTTTGCCGAGAAAATCATTTTTTTGTTTTTTTAAGTCCTGTTTACTTTGGAACGCAGCTTGTAACTGGCCTTAAGAAGGGGTAAAATCGGATTAATACTTACCCTAGCCTTCATATACTTAATATAATGGTTTTCAAAGTTCAGGTTGACTTCATCCTATTGAAACTCAGAGAACGTCTCTTTCTGGTAATTATATGTTTTGATCCCAAAAATGAATAAAATTGAGTCAATACTAGTATGTAACTACTCGGAGTTCTCATATGCCTATTATAAGAGTTTCAAACTTCCGATTGACTTTATACCACAAACGTTTCATAGTGAAAATGTGTGATTCCGTTGCATGATTTACTTAAGTCTCAAGTACTATATCTAATAATTTTTCTTACGCTAGCAGACTCTAAACCGAATATGTCGGTCAATGAAATTTAATGGACACGTTTTCCTAAAATGTATGTGCAAATTACAAAAGTATAAAGTGTTCGTTTGCCACCAACCTAGGCTTTTACACATGTCTTGAATTTTTTTAATCGTACGGAAACTATTAACACACCATTATTGAAGGGAAATAATAAGTAAAATTTATTTGGTGGTGTCATTATCATAAATATTTATAACAAATATTACTTAAGAAATGTGATTTTCCAAAAAGAATTATTGGTTACTGAAAAGAAAAGAGAAAAGGCAGCAAAGCGTAAACTTAAGTAGTTATCGAGTTCCCACTACACAAGGTTTCGATTTTCGATTTAAGGGCCTCTTCTACTAAATATGAGTTTTTGGCTTAGCTGGCTATATTGTAGATGTTTCTGGTAATTTTACTTCAATTAGTATTTACAGTTAGTCTACGAGAATTTACGGCGGTTTTTTACACTCGCCTTCAAGCTTTGAACACGCCTTTCGATGTCCTAAATATTATTGTCCGTAAAATTGTTTTTTTTTTTTTTGGTATATCGGGTGGGTTTAGTTCGTGCTAGCCTAAAACTTTCTTTGCCTTTAATCTACCATTTATCGCAGTTTGAAATTTTAATCAACACAAAGTCATGCTATTCATTCCCAGTGTTGCATTAATTATATAATAATAGTAGCATTACTCTGGTTAATTATGCCAGACATTATTCTATTGATTCCATTTCAACAAACAACAACAAAAGAACTGCTTTTATTGTCACCTTTCATTTGTTTAATTTATGTGTCATATTTTAGTCATTAATTAAACCGGCCGCAGGTGATTATCAACGCTTTTATTACACGGAGAGGCCCTGTTGTAATCGTTGTTATTTAATTGAATAGTTCTCTCTACACTTTGCACATTTTTGCTGTGTCATTTCAAAATTATAATATATAAATATTTATGTATATTTAATAATTCACAATTATAATTAAAACAAGTAAGGAAAAGCCAAGTTCGGGTATAACCGAACATTGCATACTGTTGCAACTTACAAGGTTTAAATTCGAGGTAATACCTTCATTTTTTATTCATTGTAAGCACAAAGCTCCCCTGTTACAAGAAATGCGCACTCTCATCAATTTTATTAAGATAAATCACATATTGGCCGATATATGCGGTGTAAAGTCACGCGGAAGTTCGAAAATCGTTGTGTGAGGTATATGGGAGCTAAGGGAAATATAATTATATATATTATCAGCAAAGAATTCTCTCTGAATTTCAATTATACATTTCACACATTGACAGATATTTTCGGTAAAATGCCCACTAAAGGCTCTGGGGTGCACATATACGGTACCCAGGGGTTTGAACAGTTTGGTACTTTTAGGTCAATAGGTGTCACACTTCAAAGTCATTATTCGTGCAAAGTTTTATTTTGTTATATTAATTACTTCCTAACTAGTACACTAGTAAGTGAAAGAATCAAATGAAGTTTAGTATTGTGTTATATGGGAAGTAAGCGTGGTTGCAGTCCGATTTCGTTCATTTTCACCATATGAACGTGAAAAGAATGTGATTTCAACTAAAAGTAGGCGGTGCCACTTTTTAAAAATATATTTCCCACAGGCTTGCTGCTGCAATACACTGTGCCAAATTTGAGTTTTATATCTTAATTTAGTCTTAGTTATGGCTTTTTTATAACATTTTCGATAAATGGTTTTTATGGGCGTGGCAATGGTCCGATTAGGCCTATCAACGAACTCGTGCTTAAACTTTTGCCAAGGAACGTGCATACCATCCATCAAGATTTCTCAATTTTATTCAAGTTACAGAATGCACGGATGGACGGGAAAAAGGGCCCCAGACAAGCCACACGGATTTCAACTCTTCTCGTTTTTCTGAACATTTATACATACCTAAAACTAAGCGAGATAGACATAATCCTACGTTTTTAACCCTTCGAAATGCAATCACTATCCTCCCCTTTATCTTCCCCCGCCACGTAATTTTTTCTCCTTTCATTTTTGTAATTTGATTTTTCTTTTCCAAGCGGTTTAGTCTCTTATAACAATTTTTGCTTTCAAAAATTTTCCAGCCTTGTCTTTTTAAAATAATCGAAATCATAAACTTTAATTCTTTGTGATAGATATTCTGTTTTAAAAAGCTTATTTCTTAAAGCTTTTTTGTGGTACTAATTAATTCGCACCTCCTAACTAAGTAAAATATCATACATATGTATACATATATATGTATCTGTCCAGTTAACCAAAACTGCTAAATTGCTATGTTCTAATTTTATGTGTTAACCTTGGTATTATTGTTGAAGCCACTAGCTCAATTCTGAACGATATCGTTTTGTGGCAACAGGATTCTAGATATGGATTGCATATATGTATGTACATATGTATATTAGAAATGAAGGATACAAAATTTGATCAGGAGTAATAAAATCAAGGATAATGGAAACGTAAACAAATACATAATTGCTTACATAATATGTATTACATATGTACACAAGTATATCACAAAATAAATTTAAATGAATTTGTATGGCGTCTGTAATCAAGCTTTAATTGAAAAATTAAACTCATATGAGTGCGTAGATCTTTTAAGAGTATTTATGCGCTATAATATTTCCATATTGCATTTGGAGTAATCCGAACAATTAATTAACTGCGATGATTAAAATTGAAAAACGCTCAAATGCCCGCAGATGCAAATAAAATTGAGAAATATTACAAATAATTTGTGTTTGCTGAAAAAATCGATAAATTAGCCGTAATCGTGAACGCTAATTAAGCGCTAAATGTCGAACCACACACCAACAACAGCAACATTTACAAAGAAGTGCTTCACATACATACACATACATATGCACGTTTATAAGCATTATGTATAGCCAAGCCTATTTAGTGGCAAGCAATCAGCAATCCATTTGAATATTAAAATAAATTCGCAAAAATGCACATAAATATGTTCGCAGAACCAGATCGGCGCTCATGCAAATACATATATCTGGCTATGCATACATATGTACGAGTACGTATGTGTGTGTACGAATGCATTTGTGGTGATTATTTGTTTGCACATCTGACCGTGTGCAGACATTCGAGCTTCAATTCGGTTTATGTAAATTTGCACGGAAATGCGCATTTATTGCAGTTCATTGTGGAATTATTGCAAATTATAGCCGGCAGCACAGCATGACAGGTATCACGTTCAATAAACGCCAAAAAAATACCAACAACAAAAACAGCATTAAAGTGCAGCGAGAAAAACTAAACGACTCAGCCAGCAAGCCAAATTAATTTTAATTTATACTGTTAAATAATTAATTTGAAAATGTATTATTTTGCATTTCATTTGCGCAAGCAATGGCTGAAACACGTTTCCATATTTAGTTGCACATACAACTATACATACATATATACAAATGTATATTTGCAAAACAAATGCGCTGACATTATGTTTATGCAGCCAGAGTATTCCCCGAATTTTAATTGTTCGAATGCCAATTGCGAACAGTGGCACGACATTCATTATTGTCTGATCAAATTCTACATAAGAGCTAAGCACTTTAGACACAATCAACTGCGAGTATACTAAAAATACCCATAACCAAATCTACTACTTTTAGCCGAGCATATGGATAGTAGTAGCCAACAGCAAAATATTTAACCGGGTTGATGTAGACTGTATGCTATATAAAGAAAATATGTACGACTATTCGCAAACTATTTGAGTAAATGTTCGTCCGCTTATTATTGTATTATTAGATCACCATTAGCTTAAGATTATATTAGGTTATGTAGGCTGGCTTGAAGTACTCTTATTTTACACATAAATGGCATCTAGGTATTTTCCTTTAACCATGAGAGCAAAATCATGTGCTTAGTTCAGATCATTTACCACAAGATCCAGAGTAAAGAAGATAGAACCCTATCTTTATTGACCATATGTAGTGCACGCGCACTGCCCCACTCCCCATTGCCTACTCTTCATGGCACTAATGACCAGTTCCGGCACACATTATTGAATGTTCAATAATATCGAGAAATACGAGTATCACCGCCTCATATTCCTTGTGCACACAGTTTCAAACGAAAAATATTAAAATTTCTGTCCGCCTTTAAATATGAATATTCTCATTTCTAAAGATAATAAAAAAAAAATATTATTCTGTTTCCTGTAATAAAAAAATAGCCTGCATCATGCAACAACGTCCGATTAACCTAATAAATATTATTGACATATCCTTTGATGATATTTTTATTCACAAAAGTCATAAAATCAGTTTTTTTTAATGTAATCCTCATGAGAGTCGTAGGTGCTGATGACTATGACGGAATCATACTTATTTAATTTGAAAGGAATTTTTCATATTTTTACTTTACGTGGAATTTTTTATACTAATATTTTAAATAATGTTAATGATTGTGACTATGATTCAACCGTCTTATATCAACAAATATATGTAATTCATTAAGGCAATCCACTTTTTTATACTCTTGCAAACTGTTGCTACAGAGTATAATAGTTTTGTTCACATAACGGTTGAAGTTTGTATCAGCTAAAGCTAATCGAGATAGATATATTCACATGTACAAGATGCGTTCCAAAGTAAACAGGACTAAAAAAACAGAACAAATGGTTTTTTTTTGGCTAAACCAATTAATTGTATTCAAAATAGTCTCTTTCTGCTTCAATCGAGCTTTTTGCATGGCCCAAAAGCATGTCGAACAAGTGTTTTAGCTCGTTGGCCGGTATGGCCGCCAGTATGCCGGTGGAAGCCTTTTGAATGGCCTCTACGTCTGCATAATGCTTTCCTTTCACGGGCAAATGCATTTTTCCGAAAAGAAAGAAGTCGCACGGTACCATATCAGCCCAATACGGGGAGTGGTTAATGGTTAAAATGTGATTTTTGGTGAAATAATCGTTCTTCGAATGCTGGATTTTGAGCAATTTTTGCTCGTCAGTCAATTTATACGAAACAAACTGTGCACACACCATAAGCCCAAATATTCATTCAAAATGTGATAAATCAATATTTTGGAAATGTTCAATTCCATTTCCATGAATTTCAATGATGATTTTGGCTGATTTTTAATGAATTCACGAACAGTTTCGATGGAATTTCCGGTGATCACGGATTTTGATTGGCCCACATGTTGATCGTCATTTATGTCTTCACCACCATTGTGAAAACGTTGAAACTCTGCTACGGGATAGGCAATCATCGTCATAAACTTTTTTCATCAATTGAAACGCTTCAGTAAAAGTTTTACCAATTTTAAAACAAAATTTAATATTAGCTCTTTGTTCGAAGCTCATTTTCGCACCGATAACACAAACATACTGACACTTAAGACGCAATAACTTCACTTCCAATAAATGAAATGTCATGAAATTATCACTGGACAGTCAATAAAGGTAGCAGATTCTAAGGGATCATCGACATATAAATGGCGCCACCGGAGGCGCTAGATTCAAAAAGTCCCGTTTACTTTGGAAAGCACATTGTATCGTATATTATATTTATATTTATTATGTATATGCAAGTGATTAGGATAACGAGAAAAATTAAAATCCGGCTGACTCTCTGTCTGTCCATCCGTGCAAGTAGTTCCTTAGTACAAAAAAGTACGAGTTCGTAGATGTGCGTAATTGGACCAATGTCACTGCCAATAATCGCCATTAATCGAAACCCTATAAAATTCCAATAAAATCATGATTTGATACAAAATGGGTGTGACCTTGAACTCTAATAAATAAAGACTGCGCTACTTCGGAAACCAAAATATCAAACTCGCTTATACAGGATAGAGTCTGTTGAATACACATTCCTTATTTCATCCTTTTGCAAAAAGTTGCTAATAGTTTTGTTCACCTAACGGTTATTTGTATCACTTAAAATTAATCGAGTTCGATATAGGGATAGTATATGTATATGCAAATGATTAGGATGACGAAACGAGTTTAATGCCGGATGTCTGTCTGTCTGCCTGTCTGTACAAGCGATAACTTGAGTGCAAATTGAGATTACTATACTAGATACTATATATGTACACATATTCATTGGCAATTAAAATGAGAGGTGATCTAGTGACTGATGCCTAGAGCATACTAAAGAGAAGGCGAATTCGATTCCCCAATCGATGACGATGGAGCAGACGTTCCATTGCTAGACCATGAAGAAGTTCGAATAGCAATTACCCGCCTGAAGAACAACAAAGCGACGGGGATCGATGAATTGCCGGCCGAGCTATTTAAACACGGCGGCAAAGAACTGATAAGGAGCAAGCATCAACTTCTTTGTTGAATTAGGTTGGACGACACATGCCCAACTGGAATTTAAGTGTACTCTGCCCAATACACAAAAAGGGAGACCCCACAATCTGCGCCAACTACCGTGGGATAGCCTATTCAACACACACATCGGGCGTATTGTGTAAAACATTAAAGCCCACCGCCAACAAACTGATTGGACCTTATCGGTGTGGCTTTAGACCTGGCAAATCAACCATGCGCCAAATCTTGGAAAAGACCTGTGAGAAGACAATCGACACACAACACCTCTTCGTCGATTTCAAAGCTGCTTTTGACAGCAAGAAAAGGAACTGTTTGGTATCTTCGCAAAACTGAAATGGCTGTGTAAACTGACGTTAACCAACACAAAAAGCTCCATCAGGATCGAGAAGGGCTTCTCCGAGCCGTTCGACACTAAACAAGGTTTCAGACAAGAAGACTCCCTTTTGTGTGACTTTTTCAACCTACTTTTGGAGAAAATAATTCGAGCTGCAGAACTTAACAGAGAAGTTATAATCTTTTATAAGAGTGTACAGCTGCTGGCGTACGCCGATGATATTGATATCATTTGCATCATCATCCGCGCCATTAGTTCTGCTTTCTCCAGAATGGATAAGGCAGCGAACCAGATAGGTCTGTCATCAAACAAACAGTAGTCGCACTCGCGTCTAGGCACCCATGTCACTGTTGACAGTCATAACTTCGAAGTTGTAGATAATCGTCTATCTTGGAACAAGTATCTACATCAACAACAACGTCAGTCCGAAATCCAACGCAGATTATCTCTTGCCAACAGTTGCTACTTTGGACTAAGTAGGCAATTGGGAAGTAAAGTCCCCTCTCGACAAGCAAAAACAAAACTCTATAAGTCACTCATTATTATTTTCCTGCTATATGGTACGGAGACATGGCCGATAACAACAACTGATGAGTCGACGTTACTAATTTTCGAGAGAAAAGTTCTACAAAAAAATATCGCATTCAATGGAACGATTAGCTGCATGAGATACATGGCGACATTGACATAGTTCAGCGAATTAAGAGTCAGCAGCTGCGCCGGCTGGGTCGTGTCGTCCGAATGGACGAAAACACTCCAGCTCTCAAAGTATTCGACGCAGTACCCGCCGTGAGAAGCAGACGAAGTGGAAGACCTCCACTCCGTTGGAAAGACCAGGTGGAGAAGGACCTGGCTTCGCTTGGAATCTCTGGCACCACCTTGCAAAACGAAGAAACGACTGGCGCGCTGTTGGCTTCTACGCCAGTAAAGAAAAAGAATCGGAAATTTGCACTCAGCTCCACAATAATATACAAGGATGTTATTTAGTACAACGAATTGCATTAGAGAGAAATTAAGGGCTGTATTTAATCAGGCTTTAATCAGTTTAGTTCTGTAACAGGATATTTTTAAACTAGATATTTTGAAACGATTTAAGGGATCGTCTCAGTCTGTAATTTTCGATAAATCGTTTTTTTTTTATTGCATTATCGGATCTCAATTTTTGAAATCGACATTCAAATTATTACGGTCCCCATGGCATTTCTTGTAGAAACAGAATGGGGAGGAAACATAGCGACTCCAACTCTAAAAGCGTTTTTCTCAGAATGATGTTTTTTAACACGGTTTCCACTTTCCAAGGAAGAGTTTTGATATCTAGTTCCAATTTGGAGAAAAAAATTTTAACGTCATTCGTTATCGCGAATAAATAACATAAAATAATCATTTTGTGATCGTCATAAATGTATTTATTTATAAAAAAAAAATCAAACTAATTAGTTAATTTCAACATTAAAAAAATCGCGAAAATCAGTGATGAATCCAATACTTGTATATCACTCTCGCTCTCAGCGAAAGTTCGAGCTGAACAACTTTATGCCCCATCTGCCCACGGTGCGAGCGCAATGCGTGCAGCCAAACGATTGCGCTAAAACGAAAATACATTTAATAATTAAAACAATTTAAGAACAAAGCAGCGAGCAATAAATATGCATTTCCCATGCAATTTGCGGCGACAGTGACCGTCGAGCGTTTTGTTCTCGACTTATTTGTTTGCTTTTTGCTTGAATTTTTTGTCGGGGTGTTGCAATTTCACATTAATTCGCCAATAGTCAGTTGCAATCACGTTTGTCATATTCACTTAACAAAAACGAAAATATGAACATGAGCCATCAAATGCACAAAAGCAAAGTAATATTTGTCAAATGCACGCGCAAACACACATACAAGCCTGTGCTGTGTTGGGTATAATGTGATGTGTGCATTGCGAATGACACAATTGTTGTTTGTATTGTTTCAAGTATTTACT
This sequence comes from Bactrocera correcta, assembly GCA_027475135.1. Classification (NCBI taxonomy): domain Eukaryota; kingdom Metazoa; phylum Arthropoda; class Insecta; order Diptera; family Tephritidae; genus Bactrocera; species Bactrocera correcta. The sequence continues at coordinate 63,630,272 of CM050326.1, read as the reverse complement.
CGAATTTATTCATTTTTCATTGAGAGTGTCCGATTTTTATTTCATGGTCATTGTCTTGCTGCGACAGCAAATGCTGCCGGCTACATAGCGCACAGTGTTGCATTGTGTATCAAAAAATTACAAAGTAATTGTTGTTGGTGTTATTGCTCAAATTAAATTGCAGCTACAGTTTCGGTTGCGCTTTCGGCTATTTTCCGATTTCTCTCTTTGCATTTGCATTATGCGAAAATTCAATTTGCTGAAAATTGCTGCGTTTTTGCGAAATTTTTAATTGTGGCTAATTGTGTGCGGCACAAAAAACACACATACACATTTGTACACTTGGTTGTGAATGCAAGAGTGTATTACATAAGGCTATTGTACGAAATGAGCTTCAACGGAAATGGAAACATGGAAAATAATATTATGCATGCATATGTAGACTTCCACATACATATGTATTTAGTACACATATACAAACGTACGAAGTGGTACTTACATTACACTTATGTATATCTGCTGACCTGTAAATGTGGATATATGTATGTCTGATTCATTAAATGGCGCAATTAGCAAAAATATTACTTTTTTTACTCATAAAAGTTTATAGCAGCCGATTGTGCCCCCTAAACCTAGTCTGAAATTACAAAAAAAATTTGTAAAATATATTTCTATCGTACAGGGGTTTCCAATAAGAGTGATATCATTTTTTTTTTTTTAAACACCTTTCCCAAAATCCGCTAATACTTTCATACTCTTGCAACATATTGCCACAGAGTATAATAGTTTTGTTCCCCTGACGGTTGTTTGTATTATCTTAAACCAATAGAGACAGATATAGAGTTATATATATATAAAAGATCTGGATGACGAGTAAAATTGAAATTCGGGTGACGGTCTGTCCTTCAGCCCGTCCGAGCAAGCTGTAACTTGAGATATCGTAAAGAAACTTGGTACACATTTTCTTTGGCGAAACAGAGGACGAGTTCATAGAAGGGTATAGTCGGACACCAGGCACGCCACAAAATGTCATTAGTGAAAACCCGATAATAGGTTTGGAAGTAGGCATGGTCTCGCCCCTAATATGTTAAATGAACATATCTTCCAAATTATTTAAACTGCAATAATCAAGTTGGATCAAAACCATGTTCACTCCTTATATAACGGTACTGTTAAAAACTACCCAAAGCGTGCCACCGCTCAATTTTTGGTAAAATTAACAAAACGGACGAAATCAGACTAAAATCACACTTACTTTTGATATAACACAATTCTAAATTCCATTTGATTCTTTTTTTTTTGACAGATCACACGTCAGTCGTGTCAAGCTGTTGTAGGGAATGTGCTTCGCTCGCTTTGCTTAATTTATGGTTAACATAATCGGTCTACTAAGCGTACTATTCGCAACACCATCACCCATCTAAAGACCCAGCATGCATTATTGGATAATACTCGACCGAATAGGCCGCAGTGAAAAAATTATCGAGACAAACTTTGTTCAGCGATGACTCAATGGGTATGTAAACAAGCGAAATTGCCGCACTTAGGACGAAGAGCAATCTGAAGAGAAAAACCACGGTTAGGTGTGGTTTGTACGCGGTGGAATTATGGAAATGAACACTGTATACTCCAATATAGACCTAACAAAATATGTATACAATAATTTTAGCAAATAGGGGTAAAAAAATTGGAAGCATTTCGACAGACAAAGCCAAGCACAAAGAATGGTTTAGAAGTGATATATTTGATGTGATTGACTAAGGAAAATTTATTGTCAAAGATTACTTCAAGATCTTTGATTTCAGTTACGCATTTTAGGATTCAATTTGAAATGTTGCAACTTGAAGGAAAGATGCTACGTCCCCTCCCATACGAGATTTGGGAACATTTACCAAGATTCAGAAAAGCTTCGATTTCAGGCACCAATCATAAAAACTATCAATATCTCAGTATATCTTTGAAGTTTTTGATTATTGCGGAAAATTTTAAGTCATCAACATATAGCAAAAAGTTAGCAAAGGAGAAGCAACAGGAAATTTCATTGATAAGCAGCACAAAGAGAAGTGGTGCTAAAACGCTTCCTTATGTCACTGCCGAAGACGCAATGAATGAATCGGATGACACCCCATCGACACCAACAACTCATAGTCTATTGTGCAAATAACACTTAATCCTCTGCAAGAAGACAGAGTGAAAACCTAAAAAGGCTAGCAATAAACACTAAAAACCGCTAAATTTGACACAGTGGAACGACCAGAGACAAATCCGTGCTGATTGACGTTAATTATTGATTTTACTGCAAAAAATATAAATTTTAACAGAACACTCAAAAATTTTCGAAATAGTAGAAAGTTTAGAAATACTCCTGTAATTGGAGACTACATTCTTTCTACCACCTTTAGGGATAGGGGTAATGCACATGAATTTTCAGTCTGAAATAAAATTCCGAGAGGACGGTGACTTATTGAAGAGAAGAGGACATACCAAAACAGGACAAATATTTATAAGTACATGCGACAGCCCATCCAGATCCAATTTGATACAAGGCTTAATCTCACAAATAGCCTTGGCAGTATCATCCTGTGAAAGACACAGTGTGCCAAAATTTATGGATGGAAAATTATCAGACGAAAAAGTGGAAGTAGGATCATAATTTGATTTTAAGAATTCAGCAGACAAGTTGGAAATTTCGATAGGAGTGCCTGCCGACTTATCAAATCAGCGTAAAGCAAAAGGACTGGCCGAACACTTTCTTATAGATTTAACAAAGTTCCCAAAAGACTAAGGGTTCGACTTAATGTGTCTAACATTAACGTACTGTAAATAACGGGTGATTTTTTTGAGGTTAGGATTTTCATGCAGTAGTATTTGACAGATCACGTGGGATGTCAGACATGGTGTCAAAGAGAAAGATGCTCAGTATGCTTTGACATTTCATCATGAATAGACTTACTAACGAGCAACGCTTGCAAATCATTGAATTTTATTACCAAAATCAGTGTTCGGTTCGAAATGTGTTTCGCGTCCGTGTCCGATGAGCGATGAGGCTCATTTCTGGTTGAATGGCTACGTAAATAAGCAAAATTGCCGCATTTGGGGTGAAGAGCAACCAGAAGCCGTTCAAGAACTGCCCATGCATCCCGAAAAATGCACTGTTTGGTGTGGTTTGTACGCTGGTGGAATCATTGGACCGTATTTTTTCAAAGATGCTGTTGGACGCAACGTTACGGTGAATGGCGATCGCTATCGTTCGATGCTAACAAACTTTTTGTTGCCAAAAATGGGAGAACTGAACTTGGTTGACATGTGGTTTCAACAAGATGGCGCTACATGCCACACAGCTCGCGATTCTATGGCCATTTTGAGGGAAAACTTCGGACAACAATTCATCTCAAGAAATGGACCCGTAAGTTGGCCACCAAGATCATGCGATTTAACGCCTTTAGACTATTTTTTGTGGGGCTACGTCAAGTCTAAAGTCTACAGAAATAAGCCAGCAACTATTCCAGCTTTGGAAGACAACATTTCCGAAGAAATTCGGGCTATTCCGGCCGAAATGCTCGAAAAAGTTGCCCAAAATTGGACTTTCCGAATGGACCACCTAAGACGCAGCCGCGGTCAACATTTAAATGAAATTATCTTCAAAAAGTAAATGTCATGAACCAATCTAACGTTTCAAATAAAGAACCGATGAGATTTTGCAAATTTTATGCGTTTTTTTTTTTTAAAAAGTTATCAAGCTCTTAAAAAATCACCCGTTAAAAGGTTTATAGAGTAATTTATCCAAATTTTTAGACATTTTTGTCTAGTGCTCATATTGAACAAAGGAAGCATGTGATTTAGTTGAAGAGAATTTTCTGTAGTATTTATTTCTAAGGTTAGGTCAACCACGCTTACTTTTCACATACTTTATAACAATTTAAAATGAAATAATCATTTTATAGTTTTTAAATCGAAAGTCAATAGGATTATTGAATCAAAACTTTGCCAAAAGATGTTGTACGAGGGCTGTCTGATAAAAAAACCGACCTAACCATGATGCACGCGACTTAGTCTTCTTGTCTCCTTGTAACTCCACACACTTCTCCCAGCGATGCTCCCATCTCTGCAACCCTTCCAAATAGTACTTGGCGTCTTTGACTGCGAGATACGAGTTCACGAAAGAGATTGCCTCCTCATTTAACGAAAATCTCTGGCCGCCGAGCGCAGTTTTAAGTTGAGGAAACAAAAAAGTCTCTTGGTGCTAGATCCGGTGAATAAGGTGGATGGTCAAGCAGTTCGAACCGCAATTCGTGGATTTTCGCCATGACGACTGTTGAGGTGTGAGATGGTGCGTTGTCTTGGTGGAACAAGACTTTCTTTTTTTGCAAATGTGGCCGATTTTTCGAAATTTCTTCCTTTAGCTTGTCCAATAATGATGCGTAGTATGCTCCTGTTATAGTTTTTAATTTTTCAAGATAGTCGATAAAAATAATTCCATGGCTGCCCCAAAAAACACTCGCCATCACTTTCCTAGCCGAATACACTGCTTTAGGTTTTTTTGGGGCCGGTTCCCCCTTTTCAATCCACTGTTTAGATTGGATTTTTGTTTCGGGCGTATAATGATGAATCCAAGTTTCGTCTACAGTTATCAATCGGCGCCAAAACTCGGTCTTATTGCCTCTAAACTGAGCCAACAGAGCGCTGGAAATGTTCATGCGCGCACGTTTGTGGTCTAGCGTAAGCAAACGCGGCACCCAACGCGCGGACAGCTTTCTCATGCCCAAATCTTGGTTTAATACGTGACAAACACGTTCTTTTGACATCTTCATAATCTCAGCTATTTCCCTAACTTTAATCCGGCGGTCGTCTAGTACCAATTGATGAACTTTAGCGATGTTATCGTTAGTGGTTACAGTTTTTGGACGCCCAGGACGTTCATCATTTTCCGAGCTCCTGCGACCACGTTTAAATTCAGCTGCAAAAAATTTTACGGTGGTAAACGATGGTGCAGAGTCACCATACACAGAGTCCAACTCATCTTTGATTTGTGAAGGCGTATTGCCTTTCAAAAATAAAAATTTAATTACAGCTGGATATTAAATTTTTTTTCCATTTTGAGGAAATCACCAAAATAGACTCACAAAAACGACTGTCAACAGATAATTGCGCAAGATAAATTTTTGAAATTTTGGCGAGTAGCTATTATAATACGCACAATTTGAAGTAGAAACTTTTTTTTCAGATGTGCCGCTAGCCTCACGTTGAGGTTGGTTATTTATCAGACAGCCCTCGTATATGCGTATGCGTAAATACAATAAAATGTATATTTTGAATAAGCAAACATAAAAAAAGGATACGCATATACTAGTAGTACAACAAAAACGCAAAAAGCAAATGAATCAACAAAATGAAATCCGTTTGGTACCAAAGTTTTATGGTACCGATGTCAATTTTTAAAAAATCTCTTCATATTTCACATTCTCTCAATTTTTACAATTACAAATTTCTAAAGTACTTCTGTGATTAACCATTCTTCTCTTCATGTTTTAAATATAAATGAAAGAACAAAAATCAACTTTTCTTTACTAAGCTTAGTGCCTCAAAAGCAGCTGCATGCCATCGGGTGTTTTAATAGTTGTTGCCTGAACGGTATTGAATGAAATTTTCCACTTGCGGGATTCTGCGACAATCGTTTCAATTTTGCTCGTCGTTTTAGCTTCGTCGGCCAGACTCTTTAAGTAAATTATCAAGATAGTCCAGTCAATATAGTGAGTTCACCTCGGAATTCGATATACCCATTTATATGTCTGTATACCCATTATATGGTAGGTATACCCTACCATATGTAGGTTTTGAGACAACTTTAGGGTGTCGTTATACATAGGTTGCTATAAATATTTCTGGACTAGGCAACACTAAGTTCATGCCAGATGCAATCTGAAATTTCCATTGGAAAGTTTGACATTTTTTAGCATAACATCACTCAGAACGTTTTGTCATTTAATCGTGAATTGTTTTATTTACAGGGAATTAAAAAATTCATCTCGGCCAAAAAATGGAATTAACTCGTGAACATTTTCGTGCGATCGTGTGAAAAACTATTACAACGAGTTCAATCGGGGCCGACGCTCGCTCAAAGACGAATTCCGTGAAGGTCGTCCAAAAACAGCCGTTGTGCCAGAAAACATCGATGCCGTACGTGAACTGATAATGCAAGACCGTCATGTAACATACCTTCAGATAGAGGCATGCCTATGCATTTCCCCCACCAGCATACATTCGATATTGCATGAACACCTGGCCGTTAAAAAGGTTTGTTCTCGTTGGATCCCGCACAATTTGACAATCGCTCAAAAAAAGGCTCGTGTGGATTGGTGTAAAGAAATGCTGAAAAAATATGATCGCGGTGCTTCAAAAGACGTTTATAAGATCGCCACAGGTGACGAATCATGTAAATATGCGTATAAGCCCGACGCAAAACAGCAATCGACCGTGTGGATCTTCCAAAACGAGCCAAATCCAACGCAAAAAAAAAAAAAAAAAAAAAAAAAAAACATTTTCGTTGATAAATATGCCTATTTTCATTATTAGGCCAGAAATATATATAGCAGCCCTCGTACAAGTATTTACAGACATATGAATGGGTATATCAAATTCCGAGATTCTTACCTAATTTAAGCTTAAATGACTGGACTAAGAATGTAGGCATGCAAACATGTTTAATATATGTATATATAAATGTGTATATATATGTATGCATAAGGGCGAGCATTAATTAATTGCAAATACAATTGAATTTTAATTAACGAGTTGCCAGCAAAGAATTTAGCAGGATTTTAAGGGCAAATAACAACAACAAGTCGCTGTCAGTCCGAGAAATAAAAGTGTTCTCCAAAGGCCGCTTGAAATTGCATAAAAGGAAACACGACCGATGAGGTTCCATGCTTGTGCAAAACTCTTTTATTTCAGTACGAACTCACACTGCCGAAGTACGCGCATTCCACTTTCTCATTACAGGCAAACAACAATGGCAACGCGTCCAATTCTTCACACACTGACTGCATTTTTCGAATAAACACTGGCTGAACTTGACCATTCTTTGGCTTGAATATGAATTTAGAGCATTTACAGAAGGAAGGTTAATCTATACCTTTAGCCCCATTAAGATATGTCACTTATTGTGTGAACTGTTAACGGTCATTAATTAATATTTTAGACAAAAAATTTCTTACTTTTTTCTAATGGAAGAATATTAATGTTGTAGTAAAAAGTAGTGGACTTCATATGTATGTAATCAAGTCAGTTCCTTATACCAGTTTTTACTGAATTATTTTGACTTCGGTCAGAAACTATCCCTTAGCGGAGTTACTTTTAATGGAGCATTCTTGTTTTATTTGCCTTTAAGAAGTCTGCGAATACATGGTATTCTGTTATAAAAGTAGAGCATGTTCAAAAATTCTTCAGTTCGAGATCTTTCTTTATCAAATTCGAAAGTTAAATTGCATAAAATATTTGACCTATTTAAAAAAAACTGTATGAGTAATCTGTACATTATTAATAAATGAGGTTTCCTCAAATACACAAATTTTAATTTAAATAGAATAAGAACATAAGCAAAGAATTTGGCGCTTAAACTCAGTATACTATGCTCTATTTGTCTCACTCGCTTGTTTCAATTGGCACAGCACAGCACAATTGAACAGACTTTTTTTTATCTATTTTTGTTTTGTTTTCGAGGCTTGCTATTATTTTCGTCATACATACTCGCAGGATGAGGCAGACGTACACACCCATCGCTGCTACTTTCGCCAACCGCAGAGCATCCACTCAGTCATTTGGCAAATTCCCGTTCACACACATTTGCAACAAAATAACCATTAAAATTAATTTTGTTTTATTTATAGGATACATCTTTTACGCTGTCTTTCATCACCTTCACTTTAAATTAGAAAAATATATCGTAGAAATCGGATTAACTAAAATTTCATTTTAAAAACCATTTGCCGTTCTCAAATGATTTTGTGGTTGCATTTTTGGTTAAATAACAAATGCGACATTTGTGTATGCTATAGTAAGTATTTAGTTATAGTTTCTCAAAAAAGTATTGCGGTATTTTCGCTAGTTGGCGCTGAAAGCGCGTAGTTCTAGTTTTGTTCGTCGCATCGGGTCATGCTATACCTTTTTGGAAAGCTCATTTCACTCGCTAACACGTGTTTGATTGATTGTCGTTTCTTTTAAGTCGTTCATGAGTTATAGCGTCGCAAACATGGAGCAAAACAAAGAGAAAATACGGCATATTTTACAGTACTACTACGATAAAGGCAAAAATGCATCTCAAGCCGCCAATAAAATTTGTGCAGTTTATGGACCCGATACAGTTTCCATTTCCACCGCACATCGATGGTTTCAACGTTTTCGTTCTGGTGTAGAGGTGGTCGAATATGCGCCACGCTCCGGAAGGCCTGTCGATGAAAATTGCGATAAAATCGCTGAATTGGTCGAAAAAGACCGGCATAGTAGTCATCAAACCGTTCTAAACCATTTGAAGAAGCTTGGAGTCACTAAGAAGCTCGATGTATGGGTGCAACACGAATTGATTCAATAAAAATACCGCAAGACTTTTTTGACAACCCATATTTGCTAAGCACAATAAGCTTACGTAACTATTAGTAAAGTGATCCATTTCGATTGTTCACCTAACGGTTGTACGTATCACCTAGAACTAAGCTAGATAGATATAGGGTTATATGTATGTACAGGGTGTGCCACATAAAATTTAAAATTTAAAAAGTCAATAAAAAAAGGGCTTGATATTTTTCAAAGGTCTAACATTTATTTAAAAGGTTGTTTTTTGAAATTTATTTGTGGAAAACAATTTTGGACAAATGACCACCACGGCTGAGTTTACAGTAGCTTATCCGATCCAACCAATTTTGGAGTACTTTATCGATGGTTTCAGGCCTTATGGCAGCTACAGCAGCTTGAATCTCGTACTTTAGATCTTGAATTTTTTCTGAATGGCTGGAGTAACATTTATCCTTAACAGCTCCCCACAGAAAATAGTCCAACGGAGTTAAATCTCAGCTTCTGGGAGGCCAATTCACAGAACCTCGTTTGCTGAATATGCGATTTTCGAAGATAGGGAGTAAAAGATTGAGTGTAGCGTTCACTGTATGGCACGTAGCGCGGTCCTGCTGGAACCAAATGTTGTCCAACTCTTCCTCTTCAATTTGCTTGAAGAAAAATTTGGTTAACATTGCGCGATATCGCTAACCATTGATGGTTACGGCGGTTCCTTCTTCATTTTCGAATCGCACAATACAGTGATTCGTGCTGGGTGCATTGGCCTTTCGACGATTACGTGCGAGTTTTCTGTGCCCCAAATGCGACAATTCTGCTTGTTAACGTAACCATCGAGGTGAAAATGAGCCTCGTCCGAAAATATGATTTTTCGGTAAAATTGACCATCCTCGGTCAAACGATCTTCTGCCCAATCTGCGAACTGTAGACGGCTCGGGTGGTCAAATGGCTTCAGCTATTGCACCAATTGAACTTTATATTCATAGCGAGGTCTTTTTTCAAAATTCATCGCAAAGTTGTTCGCGGAATGTTTAATTCTTGCGATCGACGAGGAGTTGAGGTGGATGGATTCTCACTAAGATTTTCAGCCACAGTCGCATATTTTCGGTTGAACGCGCGGGAAATAAACGTTGACGTTTTGGTTTATCCACCAACGCACACGCTTGACAAATTGTTGCACAAATTGAACTGATGGCACTTTTTGTCTGTCCATTTTTTTTGCCAAATTTCTCACAGTTTGAGTTGAAGACTCACCACTTTGGAAAAAAGTTTTCAGTATTTCCCAGTTTTCTTCTGGTGAATAGCGACCCATTTCGTAAATTTTAGACGTTTTACTGAATATCTGTCACTTTCCGAATGGTACGTTTTCTATGTCGAAATATAGATAATTCAGATTTAAAACGTTAGATGGCCCACCCATTAAATGATCAGGATGACGAGTAAAAATTTAAATATCTCAATGAAACTTGGTATGGTTCCTTAGTACAAAAGAAATTTCGAGTTCGTTGATGGGCGTAATCAGACCACTGTCACGCCCACAAATCGCCATTAACCGAAAGCATATAAAGTGCCATAACTAAGCACTAAATTTAGATAAAAAGCTGTAATTTTATATAGAAAATCGCAGTACAGGTGCCTGTGGGCAAAATTTTTTGAAAAAGTGGGCGTGGTCCCGCACTCTAAAAAGTTTAATGATAATGATATTATCTAAGCCACTTAATTTACAAGAACAAATTTGCTGAGTAAATACTTTATAAGAACTTCTACCGATAGTGCGGAAATAGCTGAAATTAGAGGATAATCCTGCCCACTCCCCATATAACGGTACTGTTAAAAACACTAAAAGCACGATAAGTCAATGTCTACATACGCCAGATACATTAAATTTTAACTCCGAGATGGTATGAGAGAATTTTATGGGAGCTGCGGTGAAACTTGGACGATGGGCGTGGCATCGCCCACTGTCGACCGACCGATTTCGACAAAATTTAGTTCATGACTCTCTTCGTATAATACATTGTGAAAATTGACAAAATCGGACAACAACCACGCCTACATCCCATATAGCAATTTTAAATTCCACTCGATTCGTTCAAATTCCAGTACACAGATCAAGAAGTAATTAATTTAACAGGATACAATTTTGCACAAATAATTGTGTGCCATCTAATGACCAAAAATTGTCTAAATCCAATAAAAACTGTTCAAGCCACTAGGTGCCAAATAACGGGTGATTTTTTTGAGGTTAGGATTTTCATGCAGTAGTATTTGACAGATCACGTGGGATGTCAGACATGGTGTCAAAGAGAAAGATGCTCAGTATGCTTTGACATTTCATCATGAATAGACTTACTAACGAGCAACGCTTGCAAATCATTGAATTTTATTACCAAAATCAGTGTTCGGTTCGAAATGTGTTTCGCGTCCGTGTCCGATGAGCGATGAGGCTCATTTCTGGTTGAATGGCTACGTAAATAAGCAAAATTGCCGCATTTGGGGTGAAGAGCAACCAGAAGCCGTTCAAGAACTGCCCATGCATCCCGAAAAATGCACTGTTTGGTGTGGTTTGTACGCTGGTGGAATCATTGGACCGTATTTTTTCAAAGATGCTGTTGGACGCAACGTTACGGTGAATGGCGATCGCTATCGTTCGATGCTAACAAACTTTTTGTTGCCAAAAATGGAAGAACTGAACTTGGTTGACATGTGGTTTCAACAAGATGGCGCTACATGCCACACAGCTCGCGATTCTATGGCCATTTTGAGGGAAAACTTCGGACAACAATTCATCTCAAGAAATGGACCCGTAAGTTGGCCACCAAGATCATGCGATTTAACGCCTTTAGACTATTTTTTGTGGGGCTACGTCAAGTCTAAAGTCTACAGAAATAAGCCAGCAACTATTCCAGCTTTGGAAGACAACATTTCCGAAGAAATTCGGGCTATTCCGGCCGAAATGCTCGAAAAAGTTGCCCAAAATTGGACTTTCCGAATGGACCACCTAAGACGCAGCCGCGGTCAACATTTAAATGAAATTATCTTCAAAAAGTAAATGTCATGAACCAATCTAACGTTTCAAATAAAGAACCGATGAGATTTTGCAAATTTTATGCGTTTTTTTTTTTTAAAAAGTTATCAAGCTCTTAAAAAATCACCCGTTATTTATACCCCCGTGCCTATAGTTGACTTTTGATCGAAAATAACTTCACTTTATATGATTGGTTTTACATCTTATTTCCCTGGCTTTGATTCTAGCATTTCTTTCAAATATTGGTCGCGGACACATCTCAGATGATCCACCCGTTGAGTACACTTTTCGATGATTCGTTCAAGCATTTCGGGCGTGATGTTTTGCTACAATGTCTGAATCAAAGCTGGATTGTCTGCCTACATCTTGGTGGCCAATCGACCGGCCCAAAAAAAGAAATTATCGGTTCACCGAAGCGTTCTCTGAATAAATCCATTGATTGAGGCAATATGTGGGAAGTGGCGCCATCTTGCTGTCGCCGAGATCACTGGCTTCAACTTCAAGAATCAAATAGTCGGTTATCGGGGCGCGATAACGGTCGGGATAACGGTCGACATTGAAGGTTACGTTTTCACCGATGAGCCGATAATTCCATCGGCCCACAAATCACACCAAACAGTAGTTTTTCTGGATTCTTGATTATATTCAAGTTGTTCTTCGCTCCAAATGTGGCAATTTTGCTTGTTTACATACCCACTAAGACAGAAATGGGCCTCTTGGCACTTTTCAAGAGCCCATACAGCAAAGCGATATCGCTTAGGATTGAGCGGCTTCAGTTCTTGCCTAAATTGTATTTCGTACGCTTTCAATTTAAGATCTCTGACGTCAGTTCGACTTGCTGCGATCGGCGCCGAAGCGACTCTCTTAGCTACGGCTGCTATATTTTCTGCACTGTGTGCTGGACGTGGTCTATTCTCTTGAATTTTATCCAGTAATTAATGCTGGGTCTTAAGATGGGTGATAGTGTTGCCAGTGCCGGTTTTAACACTACCAGCGCCCTGGGCGAGATTTCTAAGACGCCCTCCAACTGCAATTCAAACCCATTCGAAAAAAGGGAAAACATTTAAAGAAATAACCGTTTACTAAAAGAAAAAATTATTTATTATAAAAAATAACCATTTATTACAAAAACTCTAATAAAATTTTACTTTTCTGGCCTTTTTATCAGCGAACTCTTTTATAAGGTAGTTTATAACATTCGCAATGCTATCCATACATTTGGATACAGTTCTTGTAAGTTGCAATCTTTGATGAAATTTAAAACAAAAATGGGAGTAACCACATTTTGATCAGGCAAAAAGGATATCAAAATTATAAGTTCATCACACAACATACAACCATCTATGTCCGATTTAGAGTCTACAGTTAATTTTAATTGGAGATCACTACAGAGCTTGACAAGGTCGGGTTTTTCTGGAATCTGTTTAATATTGTACAAAAAAGACCAAGATTCCGAGTACTCATTTAACTGTTCGAACCTTTCATTGACTAAAATTAATGTAGTGTCCAAAGGAGAGTTGAAAAATTCAACCTCAATTTTTTCTGGAGAAGTTATAGGGTCATCGCGTGCAATTTCACTAGCTTGACGCTTAACACGTCAAATTCTTGTTGTAGCTCCAAATACAGGTTCAATTTCTAGTTCTTTAGCGGTTTTAAAGTCTGTATTTCTGTAGTCTTCCAAGAAATTGCAGCATTTTTTCAACATTTCTGTACATTTACCAAGATCCATATCTGTTGACTGTAGAGATTTACTTACAATATTTATTTGATAAAGTATGTCATACCACACAACCAATGAAACTATGAAGCTGAAATCTTTTAGCTGTTCGGCCAAAGTAGTAGCCTCATGAGACACTTTAACATCAGTTTTCTGAGTTTCAAGAGCCAAATTAATCAAAGCATCATGGATAGTACTAATTTGATAACGGACTGCTTTAACACTACTTATTCTTGCTTCCCAACGTGTGTCACTGAGTTTTTTTTATAGTATATAGTGCCAAGTGATCGGTTAGAATTTTCCATCGATGAACAGAAACTGAAAACAATGTGAACTACCTCTGAAGTACCCCAAACAAAGTAAACAGCTTAGGGGTTTATGTCGAGAATTCTCCTTTGAACCCCAATATTTTTTCCTTTCATATTCGCCCCGTTGTCATAACCCTGACCCCTGCAATCATTCAATTCTAGTCCGTATTTATTTAAAACATTAATAATAACTCAGTCAGTCTTTCATCAGTTGACTCATTGACAGATATAAATTCCAAGAAATGCCTTTGTACTGATATTTTTTCATTATCGTGTGATAAATCAACAAATCGTAATGTCAGCGAAAGTTGTTCTACATGACTAATGTCAGGAGTACAGTCAGCTATAATAAAATAATATTTTGAATTCTTTGTGTGTAATATGATTTCTGACTTCACTTTTTCACCCGTCAGCTCTATTAATTCATTTTGAATGTCTTTTCCACAGTAGTGGTCTGAATTGTATCATTCTTCGGATAATTATCAATGTGAGTTTGCACTGGGCCACTAGTAATTATATGATCAATGATTTTGCCATTTCGAGTGGCAGGATCCGATATATTGGCGACAACAGTACTAACGTCATATAGAATTTGTATTGGTTGTACATCACCAATGGAGTCATCCGGAGCAGCATTTGTAATTGTACCACAGCTTATCATCTCACTTTGGGAAACTTTGTCCACAATCTCTTCAACACAATCTTCAGTTATCTGATTTGAGTTATCAGATAGAGGCTCCGCTACCTATACATTAATTTGTATTCCAGATGTAGATGGCATATTCAGGTCTTCATTTTTTGTTGTGATATATTTATCTATATTCATGAACTTTTTTGTTCTCTGAAATTCCTTCTCTTTCTCTGCTTTCCGTTTTCTATATTCTGACCCAGATGGTTTCTTTTTTTCTCTCCACGTTTTCAGACATTTTGTACTAATCAATTTTTGTAAACCAATAAAATCTGCAAGAAATTAAACCTTTAGGTCCAATAATTTCTAAAAACAGATAAATACAATAATATTTACAAATCAAACAACTTTAAACAGATTTAAATCGTATATTAGGTTTTTTATGTAAAAATAATTGAGTTATTATTCGTTTTTTTTTTTTTTTCAAAAGACTTCGGACTTTTTTGTATGGAGCTTGGCATAGGCTAAAATTTTAAGTACCTAAAATGTCGTATTTTGGTGTACACATAGGTGTACGTAAAACGTACGCCAATCGACAAATAATATATATAATTACAAACAACAAAAATTTTTTGACAAGATGTCGTAATGGATATACTTTCTGAGATATTTCAGTTTAAAAATGTAAAATAAAATAATGTATTTTCTACAAAAAATTATAGGTATTGCAATTATAATAATATGTATGTATAACCAATATTAAATTTTTTAGAAGCCACTTATTTCTCCGCCACCCCACGCCAACCATTTAAACAAACAAATTTATCTCTTTATTATAATAATTATAGATAGATGAAAGTACTTACCTAATTAAATAATCCGGCAAAAAAGACATAAGTATATTCTTTTACACCATACAACTTTTTAGATAAAAACGTCTGGTTACTACTTCGCGTCTGCTTGTTTAAAAATAATTGTTTTGTATATGCACCGATTTTATGAATGCGAATGAGCTGAGTTTGTTACGCTTCGCTAAAATAACGCTAGCTCTTTTTAACCAATAAGTTAGAAGGAGATAGACAATGTGTTTTTCTATGATTGGGGATTCCCCGTAAAATGAACTCCGATTGAACAGATTGAATAGTGCTTTCCATTCAAGTGTTGCTAACATAAAAAAATCCGCTTAATTTAGGGAATTTACGACTAAACAGACCTCGAACTACCTCGGTCGCCCAACCGCGCCCTACCCTAACACCGCTACTGAGTGTTGCGAATAATACGCGAAGTAGGCCAATTGTGTTGACAATAAGTTGAGCGGATCATATTCCTTTCCGAACGTGAAATTTTGTAATAAAGTTGACCGATTTGTAAACCTTGTTCAGGCATAAGTCTTTCCACGATGAAATGCCAAACAATGCTGAACAAAAATAACAAGATAGCTTGACACGACTCACGTGTGATTTGTCACAAAAAGGCTACTAAACAAGTACCCCTACTTGGATAACCCATTATAAGAAAACAAAAAATTGTTGCCAAGGTATTTTGCTTTAAGCCAAGAATTTTAAGAATTCGGAATGAAATCAATTAATGAAACCTTCTTTAAGCAATTCAGTAATATGTAATATGCTCCCTACTTAGCAATATCAGAATGCACTTCTATTAAAGGACATTAGGTCATAGTGACTTTTACTTCCTCTGCAAAGCACTCTGTTCGTACATAAAAATATCTTGTGTTTCATTTCAAAATTAATTTGTTATTTTGGAAAATAAGTCTGGTTGTTGAATCATCATCTTAGTTGTTTGGGCTCTCATTATGCTCAAGGCAAACTGACTTAAGCAATGTTTAGTACCAGACTACATTTTTGTAAGGAAACAGGCCGATTTGGTTTCCAGATTTGGAAGACGGACATAAGCATGGAGAATATCATAATCGGTATATGTAAACTCAAGAAGTTTTGGTCTAGCTTCCATCACTAAGGGTTGAATATTGATGCAGCCAATTCATTCTAAGCTCTGTATCGACATCATTAATAGCGGGATTCTTTAACCAGTCTCTAGTCTCTATTTGAGACATTTTGAGACAAAGTATCAATTTGATACTAGTTACTATTCACTAAACAGTCTCTAGCGTTAGTCTCAAAATATTGAGACCTGGTAGTTAGCTGGTCACAAAATTAAAAAGAACTCTTGCTGCCATTTTCAATGAACTGAATAGAGATCATCATAGATATTAATCGATTGTCGTTTTTTTACATTTTGTAAGCAATTCAAACACGAAAAGGTTAAAAATAAATAAATTTTACATAAATTTCGTAAATATTATGAAACAAAGTCAACATATATTTTTATTTTTATTGATAATTATGTTTTTTGACTATGTTATAGAAAAGTTAATATTTGTTATCGACATATTTATTATCATTCAAGTGTAAAAACATCTCTGAATAATGAAATGTAATAGATTTTGAGACTGCCACTTACAGAATAGCAAAATCGTCTCAAATCTCAAAAATTGTCTCTAACTCAAACTCTCAAATTTAGAGACTTGATATTGTCTCACGTTACAGAACCGCACGGTAAGTAGTAAGTAAATAAATTTACTTAAAGTGAAAAGAGTTATGGTTTAATATAATTACGTATAGGAAGTAGTCGTGGCAATTTCGTTTTCGCAAAAAACTATAAAATTTAAGGAACCTAGTTTATATTTTTTTATATTTTTTCTGACTTGTTCTGGTCTTATTGTAAACCGCTATGTTTTGATGCTGCCTCATAATTGTACTTTGAAGTAAGCTGCCGCCACTGCCAATTCTTTTGAAATGCCATTTCGCCCAAAGTGAAACGGAAATGTGAACATAAAAATGGTTTTGGTTACTACCTGTATAGTTATTACTTATTTACGAGAGCTTATGAATATATACAAACATATTTACATGTACATGTATACAAGACAGTCCAGTATTTAGTAGTAATATTACACATGTCTCCAGTGATCATTCAGCCATTCCACTATTTTACGATCAAATTTATCAAAAGCATTCTTCAAATAGCCAACTAATGGCCTGACAAGCCAAAATTTAGTAATTACAAATAGTGGGAATGGGAAAATTAAAAGATAAATAGAGAGCTCTTGGAAAATTGCCGAGCCAGCGTATTTCAATGAACCATAAAAACGAACACAATTAAGTAAGAAGTGCTACGAATATGAGCTTATAGAATCCATCAACTGTAGTGTCTTGTTGCAAATGGACAAACAAACATGCACATTTAAGGGCATACATGCATACATACATATCTTCGTACAAGCATACTCGTATGTCATATAAGCAGGCAGTTGTCAGTCCCGCACAAAATGATTGAAATGGATTTTTATTAATTTTTATGTGCTCTCCCACATGCTACAAGAACAACATTTCATTTGCTCGCTGCAACTCACTCCACCCGTCAACCATGCTGACTAGTTAATCGAGTTTATTAATAAATATGTTCATATGTTCATGACTTCATCTTCCCCCCTTCCTGAACGATATTGCGTGCAGCGATGCCATATTCTTTTCATTATTTTTCTAATATAATATTATGCCCTTCCATGTGTATAGAGGCAGTGGGCTAGCCTGTCTTTTAAGATGCGTGATGTCTTACTACTGGGCACTTGCTGACAAAGCAAACGATGCAAGATTGAAAATTATGATTTGTCTACAAGCGTAGAGGAGATGGATGATGGCAGCCAGCCACTGCGACGACCCGCACAATTTCATCGGCGACCAAACGGCAATTACTTTCCGCGCCCTACAAAACCTGTGTGCTGTGTGAAGCGAAGAGGACAGATGATGAGTACACGACCAAATCGAAGACTGCTCAATTTTCCACTAATTTAGTTTTCGTGTGTTTTAAATGGCTTCTTTTTGTTCTATTTTTATTTTCGCTCTAAATGCATTAGAATGTATAGATAGGTGTCTAGGCACCTATTAGGGGGATGTCAATTGGTGTCAACCTGACTTGGGTGTCTATTAGTAGCTCATGTGCACTTGCAGCACCCAACCAATTATCTAGTGTAGAAAAATGTAATTAAACGTCGAACAAAGCGAATGCATCAATTTATTTTCAACACCTCGTCAACAAATCTGATGCCGCATGCCAATGTGCTTGAGAGAGGAAGCGTGAGAGCACAACGTACGTACATATGTTACTAAAATTTGATTTAACAGGGTTCCCCATTTTGGCTGGGGATTATTAAAAAAATTATCGATTCCCTTTAATTTATGCATGAAAAACGAGTTTTACTTGAGGATTATAGAAATGTTCTCCGTATTAAGGGGTTACATGGGTTTACGGGTTTCAAAAAATTCGATTTTTTTTTATCTTATTAAAGAGAGCCTTGAGAATTTGTGCGTTCGGGGCTAGCTAGGCTTAGTGCGCCGTCTTTAAACGCGTTGGCGTTGGCGAAACAGTTGGTTCTCTCGGTTGGCAAGATTTATCGAGAACTACTCAAATAATCTTCAAATTTTACAGAGATATTTGAGATACAATTCTTAAAGACTTGAACAAAGGATTTTTTTTTTTTCAATTTCAAATATCTCAAAAAATTGATGTCTCGAAATTTTCACTAAATTTTGAATTTTTTTGTAAAAATGTCTGCGGAAAATCCAAATTTCAGCTTTTGTCCTTCGTCCAAGTTTAAGCTAAAGTTTCAACTAAACCACGAATTTTTTCAGTTTAGATTATCCTGTAAGGAGTTATGCTGCCAACACGGAGGCATCTTTTTTCCGAGAAGTCACCAAAAATTTTGTCGCAATGGCCAAGTTTAAAATATATTTTTTCTAAAAATTTTCAATTTTCTTTTTTAATAGTGTATGTCTGTAACAATAGAAAATTTAATCAAATTTTTAATTTTTTATATGAGAAAAAAATTTTTGAACGAAGGCTCAAGGTCTTTTTTTTCTGCATCATCCAAAATATTATATTTAATTCGATGAAGTTCTAACTGATTTTTATTTTAAAGTATTGACTCCGCTTCACCGTATTTTGCCGACAGTTACCGATTCCTGTTCAAAAGGCTTTTCATAACGAAAGGGTGTCAATTTGTCCTCGTTAACATACATAAAAACGTTTTCCATACAATCCAATCCAAAAACATCATACGTTAGCGGGTGTAACGACTACGTTACTGCGGATCTTAAACAGCCCTAACCAATTGGAAATATACTCACTCACTTTCGGTATTGCTCCCTACTAGCCCTCTATAGACGGTTCATCCAATATGACATATTAACTCACCCATTGAAGTGTATGTAGCTAAAGGAACCCCACCTACAGCCACGCTGCACACAAATATCTTCCGCCAGAAATGCTATAAAAATAACTCGGAATGAGGCATGCAAGTTGAAAGAAGAAGTGGCGGTACTTGTTTACTCGTATGTCTTTCGCAGGCGAAGAGTAGTGAAAATGAAAATTCAATTTTCCACTCAAATGCAAATGCCGCATCAATCCTGTAAATGTGTCTCAAGGAATGTAAGCGATTTGTTGTGTTAGACACATAAGACAAAAGTCACATTGCGTTGAAGACCCCTCCTCAGTGACAAGCCGGGCAGAACCGCACGCAGGGCGAGCAAAAGATCAGTACGCGATGAGACGACTGCGCAGCCGTCTTCCTGGCAGCGGTGATTGTCGCGTCGGCGCTGCAACAAATGCGAAAACTCACGACAATTTCAACTTGGTGCGGAGCATTAGCTCGAGAAGTGGCACTCACGCGGACAGGCAGATTGGCAAGCGGTTGGACGGACGAACAGACGGACGGGTGGCCAACAGCATTTCATGCGACAGCAGCATAGGATATGTATACAGGCAGTTTTCGATTTACGCGCACTAAAGAGCTCATGCCACGGCAGCGGCAGACAGTGCGAGGCATTCAACGGTGATAACAATGACAGCACGTTAAAGTGGCTGCCTCTGCGTATGCAACGCTGATGCTGATGCTCTGGTTGGTCAACTACTACTGCCAGCTAATGTCGCTGTTATTTTCATATTTGCTGTGGATGCCACAGTTAAATGCATTGCCGGTTGCTTGGGCCCCATCGCACCGACGTTGCGGTTGGCATTAACGTCAGACGGGTGTACACGCATTGTTGCCCAACTGAGCAATGTTGGCAATTAAAATGTTGTCGTTTAGCTTTGCCGCCCAACAACAAACAATAATCGCACTTGCAACGTCCTCCAACGGAGTGCACTCAATTTCGCATTTGTACTTGGATATGGTAATTGTTTTGCTTATGCCCCCTTGCAAAATACTTGTAGGCTCAAGCATGCGTAATTGTGCGCAAATAGATTGATTTTCTATTTATAGCTATTAAAGACTGCTTAGAAGTTCTACAGGGAGTGTTCCTTAGTTGTAATTCGTGTCTCTTTGGCCTCTAGCCAAAGTAAATCGAAAGGGCCAAGACGATGCAAGGTGGATGCTGTGAGCTTCCAATACAAACTTTAACCATAAAGTCATAGTGTTAAGCTTAAATAGAATTGATACATTGTTTAATAAACATATCGCTACTTTTTTTCTAAAACAACTGCATTCATTTAAATATTGCTGATAATTTCAATCATGATATCTTTTTAATATCATGATAATCTAACTCTTTATACACCCGCTATGCCTAAAACTAACTTCTTTAAGGAAAACGTCAACTCTGTACAGAATTTGGGACTATGTATTGACAGTGCAAACGATAAATTAATTTTATATTGGAATATTTTATACAACAGGAAATGTTGCTTCGATGGATAGTTCGTGTCGACCTACTCCAAGTCCTCAGCAAGTGGAAAATGAAAAACTTCACGAAAGTGATCACATCAAGAAAACATTATTAATTGTTCGAAATTTTCCTAAACATATTGTCAGAAGCGAATAAATTTGTAGCAAGAATGAAATGATGGACAAACTATTAGCAAAATGCGGCAACACTTTTCCAAGGGTACTCTCAAACGGTCTCTATCATCCCATAGGCTTTGTATATCAAATATTTCTGAACTACATTTACGATTAAATTATATATAGATCTGTAATTAAGAAACCTTAAGAAGAGTTGGTCAGATTGCTTCGGCTATATATATTTTCCGAACCAGACTTGAGTACGCGAGATGTCCTGCTATTTGCTTCATTTATTTGAAGGTTTTTGTACAACTATATAATAGAAATTTAATTTTTTTTATTTTTAGTTTTGGACGACCTATTTAAAATGATTTTGTTCTCTGGATCCAATCCATCAATTGCACGAACGTTTTTTTTTTTCAAACAACTGACAGATATATGCTAACGAATGTTCAAAAGAGTTGTGTGCAGTTATTACTGGTCAATGTGTGTGTGTGGGTGTATCAACAAATTATAGAGTGCGGTCAAGCCAAGTGCGTTGATTTATGAATGCATAATTCTTTAAGTGACTGCGCTGAAACCTCATTAAAAGTTTTCGAGTTTTATGATCGCTAAAATTGTTTTCGAAAAAAAATTCCACTCTAGCATACACTCTGCTGTGTGTGTGTCTGCTGAGCTGTAATAAAATGCATGTGTGTATGTATGCTTGCCATTTGAATACGATTTCGCACACATTAGCCTCAGCAAGTTATTAACGGCTACACTTCAAAGCGTTCGCCACCGGTATTTGTCTTCTTTTTCTTATTCTCCTTTTCTGGCTGGCGTTGACTATAAAACTAATTGCAATTAAAATGATAATAATTACGTTGAATTATCGCTATATTTAATTGCAAGTGACACTCATAGACGCTTCAGTGGCTTCCATGCAGCAGCAGCCTGTAGACAGCAGTTAGCCGTCATCTTTGTGAACGCGGCAAGTTGCGAAACTTGCTAGATAATGCCACTTTGCTGGCGGTGCAGATCGCTTTCAGGTAGCCGTTAAATTGCACAGCACGCCACTAAATGTTCAAAGGAGGTCAAGGCTAAAGTTCGATTCGTGTAAGTTTTTTTCAATGAAAATTGAGGAAAATTTGAAAAATCCTGAGTTATCAGATTTTAGTATAAGTTGCAGTAAGCTGCTGCTCTCGATCATAACAGTAAAAATTAAAAATTTACTTTTTTCAAAATTATGTTGCTTTTCGTCAAAATTCTTGCTGACATGCTTTGCAAAATATGCAACGAAGAGTTAGAGTAGATACCTCGTACGTATATGCTCAGGTTCGTCAAATTGAATTATATAAAAAACTGCTTTCAAACTTATCGGCGTTCCTGTATCCTGTTTTCGGCACATTCCTAAAAAAGAAAATTAATTTCTGAAATATTATCAACAACTATAAAAGTAGTAACACTTTCATTCCAATAACCTTAGCATTAGACTTCTCCGAACTCTTTAAAAGCTTTAAAAGCGAACCTTCGTTGGTCCTACCCGTGAGCTGTGCATATTCAATACTGCTGCTAATAGTCAATGTACTGTATCTATGGTGCATACACATATTGTATAAAACTTGCATGCGCCTATTTATAAATTAATACTCACTCAGACATTAATGAAACGCGTTCCTTCAGATCTCGGTCCATTGGATTTTTATATCGCTCGCATTTTATTATAATTTTAATTATTATGACTTTTTCCCTGCTACTGCGTTTCACTGCCGTTGTAAGCATATCAGCAACTGTTGCATGCGTGCTGTTACTGTTGCACCCATATCTCCAGCGAAGCGTTCGCTCCACCATCCAGCGCTGCATCCATCCATCTTCTATAGCATTTTTACAATGTGTTAATTTATTTTTAATTTTTTATTATTATTATTTATCTTTGTCGCGATTGTGTGACGCCAGTGTGACAAGTTTTGCGCTTGAGCGTTGCATGCCGCTGGTCGCGCAGCTGCCGACGCTTACTTAAATGGATCAGCGAAGTGCGGTGAAGTTTACGCAACCTGATCTATTAGGACTGCTGTCGTGCTGCAATTGCCCCAAGCCACTTTGTGTTGCATGCCAACGCATTTATTGTTTGACGTTACTGTTGTTGTTGTAACCATTAGCATCCTGACTGCTCTTTGCTAGGTTGAGGCAAAAGTGTTCGCCGCCTCACTTGACTGCAATTAATATGATTTTTATGTTCTAATGACACTCGTCGCATTTTATTTCGGTGCATTTACTCGCTGCAACAACAAAAACCAGTAGTAATGAGTAACCAAGCGGCAAACATTGGCACAATTGAAAAATGCTGTCGCAGGCACGAATTTTCCGAGTTGTAAAAATGCTATTAAATTGGCTCAGACAAAGCTGCACAAACAACAATATGTGCACAAACAAGTACATGCTAGGGTGATCATGCAGGAGCTTATTGTTGTTGGAAATCACGCTGCGTACTAGTTCAGTGTAGGCAGATGAAGCATATACATATATTTGACGCACAATACTTAATATACATATATATAATATTTTCTGATTCTAGAGAACTACTAACAATAATTAACCGATAACAGCAAAATCTATATGACTTCGAAGTGACATAGAATATATGACGCTTCTTCGCCTTAAGGGGTTATATTCAGCTAGAGAGCCGAGAAAAAGCAAGTTTTCCAGAACTTTTTTCTGAGAAATTTTTAAATTTATTGATCCGAAAATCAATAATTTTGAGCTCCTCTCAAAAAAGACTTATTCCTTTTCAAGTAAAATTTTTTTGACAAACTGGCGGTTCTCAAAATAAAAATAAATTTTTAACCAAGATTTCGGCCTTACATTGTTCATAAAAAAATATTTATCGATGAAAAAAACTTCCATTAAATACTAAAAAATATATTTTAGAAGCTCATGTTAAAATTTGAGATTAATCGGCTTAGCCGTTTTCGAGTAATGTTGGTCACCGACTTTGAAAACAGCGTTTTGAGAAAAACACGTTTCAAGTTTGGTATTGTACTTCCAAGCACTCTAAAACGCCTTTTTAAATTTGCATTAACTTTAAAATTATTCACCAGAACGATATGAAATTTGTACTACTCTTAAATATATGCATAAGAGAATTAATTAAAAAAATGTTTTTTTTTTTAATTCAAACTGTATATAACCACTTAAAAATTGTTGAAATCGCGACCACCCTAACCTCAGTTCGCGTTGAGCTGTAGCTTGTTGGCTTGTATGCTCGTATCATATACTTAAGAACGATTTTTATTACCGTACTTCTGCAGCTAGTGTTGCTGCATTTGCTGTTGACACGATATGTCTATATGTAGGTGTATGTGTGGCTGATGTTACATATGTGTTGTGAGATCTGCGCGCATATGGCAGACGCTTTTGGCATTCACAATATTGCCGCGTTGCAAATTGATGGCGGCCTGCACTTCCTTTCATTGACACATTCCATTCCAGCGCAACACCTAAACGGATGTCTCCAATGCACTTATGCGCGCTGAAACTCATAAAAGGCATGCACGTGCACACATATGCATACATACATATATTTAGCTATACATCCATATATAAGCTTTTATTTATGAATTAGTATGGAGCGCTGCATTCGCCGGTGAAACTCGAGTTATTCCAACTAATTTGTCTTGTTTTATGACTTCATTTTCACATTTCGTACACACCAATAAAATGTTTAAATAGCTCAATTTAATAGTGGTTATTAAAATGTTTTGACATGCGGCGAGTGACTCAGGCGCGTTCACTTCGAGTATTAATCGATAAGTGCCACATTTGCAATAGGGGTCCACACTGATGTTAAGTGCGAAGTTTACAAATATTATTCTCCAATGGCTTTGAGTTGGCAAAGTTGATATGTGACTTGGCTCCCTCGATGGATTTTCAAAATGAGTTGGAATCCCAAAAGACAACAATAAATTTGGAATGGGTGGACATTGCTGTCAAAGAATTTTTAAGTTCTTAATGCTTCCAAATTAATGGCGTTCTCTAAACAACATAAGACCAGGATGAATTTTTTTTTTATTGAAAACGCTTCCTTTTCCTTTAATTTCATACCTTTATGGATCAATGTGGAATGCATTTCAAAAATAGGAAAACGTCATGCCTTTATCTATGTATCTTTCATTGAATCCATTGTCATTGTTATCGATTAACAATTACTGTCCACATTATAAATTCACTTGAACGCACAGAGCAAACCAGTCTCCCAGAGATACGTAAGTACAATACGCGCACGTGCGCACCCAATGAAACGGAAATGAAAAATTAACCCCTCTGAGAAATTATTATCAGTGATAATCAATAAAAGAAAGTGGAATTTATTGGTATTCGTACGAACAAAATTACTTATAGATACATAATTAAAAAGCTTATTATACCCTGAACAGGGTTTATTAAGTTTGCCACGAAGTTTGTAACACCCAGGAGTAATCATCGGAGACCCCATAAAGTATATATATAAATGATCAGTATGTTGAGCTGAGTCGATTTAGCCATGTCCGTCTGTTTTTAAGATATCGTTTTGAAATTTTGCAAACATCATTTGCTCTTCAAGAAGCTACTCATTTGTCGGAACTACCGACATCGGATCACTGTAACATATAGCTGCCATACAAACTGAACCATCTGAATCAAGCTTTTGTATGGAAAACTTTCGTATTTGACGTGGTATCTTCAAGAAATTTGGTGTAGATTATTTTCTAAGGCAACAATGTAGTTTGCGAAGACATTGTTCAGATCGGTTAACTATAGCATACAGCTGCCATACAAACTGAATGATCAGAATCAAATGCTTGCATGGGAAACTTTCTCATTTGACGACCTGTCACGAAATTTGGTATGAAGAAATGGTTCACATCGGATTACTACAGCAAATAGCTTCCATACGAGCTGAACGAACGGAGTCAAATGCTTGCATTGGAGACTTTTTCAGTTAACGAGATATATTCTGCAAATTCATCGTGGTTTATTCTCTAAGGCAACGCTACAATAGTTGAAGTACAACACGTCTAAAATAAAATTTCTTTATTAAATAACCTTAATGTTTCTAGCAAACAAACTGGCTAAAAGGACCTAGTAAAATGTTTTCCTTTGGATGAAAACCACT
This sequence comes from Bactrocera correcta, assembly GCA_027475135.1. Classification (NCBI taxonomy): domain Eukaryota; kingdom Metazoa; phylum Arthropoda; class Insecta; order Diptera; family Tephritidae; genus Bactrocera; species Bactrocera correcta. The sequence goes on along the minus strand of CM050326.1, from coordinate 63,604,057 downwards.
GGCCGGTTACGTCTTTAGATATACTTAAACACATAGTTACTAAAAGAAATGCAGCTGTGAAGGGTTTTTCTTGTTTTTATTTCAGGTTGCACAAAAAATCTTAAATTAAAATCTACTTAAAATTTGATGAATAAATAAAACATCATTCTTCCGCCAGATTTCCAATGTTCTCTTGTAAGCTAATTAACTATTGAACAAGCCACTTATATTACGGTACATTAATCTCTTAATATTTGCTAAAAAATATATCACAAGAAAAGCAGTTTCCTCTTTCAGAAATATTCATGAACAACACACTTTTTGATCCTGCTCCTTTCCTTAAATAATAATACTTATAAATAATAATCTGCATTATTTCTAACATAAATTAGGCATTAAATACTTTACAAAGTTATGTAAATTCCGCTTACACATTCCTAAAGGGATTCCCAACGATTACACAAATCTAATAAAATAATTGAAAGATTCAGTTCATAAAAGTGTATGTGCGTATGATTCGTAGATTCGTTCACATATTCGCACACATTTCCGGTAGCTCACCCGAACAGTATAGTTCTCAACAGAAGTCGTACTTACATATTTCAACATATGTATGTATGTATATACACATGCATCCTACAAACTTATATACATATATATATACATACATATGTATATGTAGTATATAAGTTCATAAGTAAATAGATATGTATGCGTGTACGGCAAATTTGCTAACACAAGTGTCCTGGCCTCGTTGTGCAACGAAGCGAAACAAGTGCCTAGCTTAAATCCAAAAGTGCTGCATGGCCCCACCGTTAGTCAAAAATAGCAACACGCGAGAGAGTGCTTGTGCACACGGAACTCCTGTGCCACTCATTCTCCATGCTCCACCTCCTACCTACCGAATGCTGGTTGTTCGTATAGCCCAAAGGCGGAAGAGCAACAGTAACAGTTTTGCAAATGCAATAACAATGACTGCCAACTGAGGTTAACAGAGCCGATGAGTTGTGGAGCAGTCATAAATGTTATGTGTTGTAGGTGAAATGTCCCTGCACACACACACACACGCAGACACATCTGTAAGAGTGGGGCCAAATTGCAATAAATAGCATAAATGATGTTGCGCAATTGGCAAATAAGGTAAATAAAATTAAGGAGAGGGATAATAGCTGCCGGTCACGTTATTTGCTCTACCGTGATAGCCTTGCTGTTTTTGGTGTAGTTGTTTTTGTTACTGTGTATAGGCAATTGCGAGAGCGGCAAATACCTCAGAGAGCCACTAACGCGTCTGTATTTGTGCTGAACAAGGGAGTTGAATGAAATCTGTAGGTAGTGTGAAGGTTTAGCAACATGTTGCTAAGAAACTTGTTGGATGTCACGTTGCTGAAATGAAATTTATGGCGAACACACATACAAAAATACGCACAGGAGCATGAATTGAATTCCTACACCAATAACAATAAAATATATGGAGTGTTAATATATGTACATACATTTGTATACTATATATATATATATATATGTACAGCAATTGCCAACTAAATGGAAACAAAATTTCCGTCCTTGCAGATAATTACAGACGAGATAACGGTAACTTTCCCGCCCTCTAACAAGTTTAATGTACATACATATCTGCTAGACCACTTGACACTAGAACAACCAAATTTGCTGTGCACAAATCTCATGAAATATTCTACCGACAGTGTAAAAATGGATGGAATGGGAGGATAACCCCGCTTACTCCCCATATGACGTTGCTGTTAAAAACTACTAGCAGCGCGATAAAGCTATAACTAAATATGCCAGAGACATTAAATTTTACCACAGAGATGGTATGAGAGGGTCATAAGCAGGTGTGAAAATTGGACGATGAGCGGGATAAAACTTTGCACGAATACTGTTTTTAGGGTGTGCCACTTTATGAACAAAAAATGTTGAAATTCAATAAAAATCGTCAAGCCCCTAGGTACCGATATTTAGACTCCAGTACCTATAGTTCACTTTTGATCGCAAATGTCGGTCAATGGTCGACATATAGTATGACTGAAATTAAGGGATACTCTTTCTTTTAAAATAGTATGTATGATGTCAAATATGGATTGAATCGGATCAATACTCCCCTTAAGCCCCATATACTTAATACAAAGATTTTAGAAAAATAAGAGAGCGTGCTTTACTCATAATAATGTATCTGCGTGTCTAAAATAGATAAGTTTTGAGAGAAAAATTCACCCACGTCCTATATAACTAATATCAGGATTTTCGAACATCCGGCTGACTTTACTCTAAATGATTAGTTTTACACCTTAAAGTATTTCCCTTGCTTTCATTCTTGCAAGTTGCAAGGGTATAAAATAATTGGTTGCACCATAACTTAGCCCTTCCTTACTTGTCGGCAGAGTATATTGGCTATTGTTGAGTTAGGAAACGCTGGTATAAGTATGTTGCGTCACAATTAAATTCCTCTAAATACACGCTTCCACTCATCGTCAAATATAAGATTCAAAGCGCCGCTAGATGACATATTGGGTGAGTAGGCACAAGTGAAAATATAAGGTCAAGAACGAAGAAACAAAGATTAACCCAATTGTTCCAGATGACAGAAAATATGTAAGACGGTCGAAAGAGTACGGCGATGAAAAAACTAATATTAATCAATATGGCAATATGAAACCACACAATACGTCTTGCAAACAATTCTTTGAGCGAAACTCTATTAGCGTTCTTGACGTGCCATCGGCTAGTCCAGATCTCAATCCAATTGAGCATTTATAAAACGATGTAAAAAAAAGTTGTAGCTCAGCAAAACATCGCCAATTCCGGCATGTTAAAAAAGTTAAAGAATCTTGATGTGCCGTTCCTCTTGAAAGGTGAAGGTACTCTATTTCGTCAGTTATAAAATGGACTTCCTACGAAATATTAAATGTTTTGGAAATATTTTTTTAAACTTTTTTGCTTATTAAAAAAAAAATTTAATTTTTTTAAATTAATTTATCATTATATCGTTATGATTGGAAAATAACAGAATAACATAAAAAGCAAAACTAACGTATTTGTTGCCAATAAGTTGTCAACAGCTGTACATATAGCGGGAACATGTTCGCCAGAGTATTGTGTTATTAAACGTATGTATGTATGTACATAGTTGTAGTCGCCATTGTTGCATGTTCTCATTTCGTTCTTTCAGCAGAAGTATCCACTTTGCTTTTACAACCTTTATTTATGCTTCGCTCCAACGCACTGTAGTACATTACAGCAGTGAGGAGATTTAGATAAAATTAAGTCAAATGTTTTATAAAGAAGTAATATTAATTTTTTCAAGCTGGCATCTCTGGATAACGGAGCCTTACGCTGAAACAAAGGGATTAATTTTAACATCGTTATTCTGTGAGACCTTACGAAAAGTATATTTATTATTTTATTATATTATTTTATCATGTTGCACAAAGTATAACCCATTTGGTCACCTAACGGTTGTAATCAGTGATAAAATTTGCTACATAATATTTCTTTGACATGTTGCGATTCCTGGTACTTCGCATAGAACTCCAGATCTATTTCCAGATCCAGTCAAATTATTTTCTAAAAAAAACACCTTATTAATTAAAAAACAAAGCAAGAACTTGTCTCATTTATAGAGTTGACTAACATTTATTAGAAATTTATCCACTGTTCCACACGTTCGTTCAACCGATTCGATTTCCACGACGGTCAGCAGCCATTTGCGAGCGGGCGGTTAGATGCGTTTGCTGCCGATGCGATAACGACATAATCCGAAATTGATTCAATTGCCAATTTGGAGGAATTACTCAATGTCGAAGCGATATTTCAGCTACTGTTTTCCTTTGAGCAACTGCCCCCCAACGACACGCACACGCTTACAGACTCCCTCATTGCGATTTCATGTTGTTATTGTTGTAAAGAGCTGCTGTTGCGATTATAGCAAGGCGAACGATTTCCGAGTGTTTATTTATTTCTACCGAATTGGCCAAAGAGCGATTTAACTGTTTACTTGTTTAAGCTTATTTATGTTGTTTGTGTTTGTGTGCGTGTCGTTTTGTTGCTGTTGGTTGTTGTGCAATTATTCTGATTGCTTTTCTCATTGATACCGATGATCCTTGTTAAACGTTTACTCAATGTAATGGAGATTTTAAAATACGCCAATAAGTATGCATGGCACATGAGTGCATATACCATATATGAATGCATGTGTGGGTGTTGGCAGATAAAATTTATTGAATTACTCTGAAATTTTAAAGATTATAGTGATAGCTGTAGCGGCTAAATGCATTTTAATTTAGTAAATAATAAATGTAGATTAAAGAAGAGTTGTAAAATAGAGATTGTCGCGGCAATTTCAGCTGGAAAACCATCAGTAAAGTACTTCTATAGAGTCAGCAAAAATTATCAATAACTTTTTGGTTCGCTCTCTGCATTTTCTACCCTAAATCACTTACAAGCGCTGGGGGAAGTTGGCTGGCTGTGTCTATTGTCATTTCCGTTGTAGTAGTAAGCTTAACAATCTTAATCGCCCTTGTCTTGCAGCGGCGACGACCACATTTTCCTCGTCCTCTGCTCTCGTTTGCACGTCGGCTGTCAAACGCTAACAGGCCGTAATGAACTCATTTACAGTTCATAATAATACGAAATTACAAAAAATACACACGCAAGTCTCCAAGCTAGACCTGGCAGCAATTAAGGACACTACAACAACACAAACCAGACGCGTAACACTTGTAGTAGGAAATTGTAAAATGGAAGTATTGCCAGATTGTGATGTTGCTCTAGGTTATTCTTTTTAAATCGAAATAAAAATGATTCACCATGAAGCAACAAAGCGGTTGGACTTCTCTTTTAGCCAGAGCGACGAAACAGTTTAAAATCCTCTGAAATTGGGAGAAGTCAATGCTACTCACGAAAGAAAATCAAAAGGCTTTGAAATTGACCATACTTTCTTTTCTCATACTTTCTTTTTCTCAAATATTTAAATGCTGAACGTCGCAGAAGATATGTAAAGCGAGTTCTACGAAACATTACTGGATATCCTGTGGTGGAAAGATTTTCTAAAAATTATCTATGAAAATCATCAACTTGGAGGGACAGAAGTTAAACGAAATATTATAAATCCAAACCATCTGCCTATATCATATACAAAAGATTAAAAATAAGATGTTTTTAAATAAGGAAGTCAAAATTATAATTTATTACATAATTCTTTCATCCCCTGGTATTCTAAAATTTTAATAATAGATTTTTCAGAGTATTAAAAATATATATGTCCGAGAAAATTATCAACCGAAAGTATTTTTACATCTGGTAACACCAGGCAACACTGTGGATAAGCACCTTACAAACAACATCTGTTTCAGGGGAGCGCCAGTGGTAAAGCAACAAAGTTCAATCGCTTGTAATGGCAACACAAAGTAACTCAGGCGGATGACGAGTTAATTTCAAGAGCGCACTTAACAGCAACTTCCAGCATAATCACAGACGCAACCAACGCTGCGTTAGCAACAAAATGCCATTACTCTTCTTAGCACAGCTGTAGCGCTCACACGAAGCATGAGGAATTATAAACGGAATAATAGTGAGAGGTTGTAGGAACTTTGAAGAGGCAGGAGAAGCGTTCGTGTAGCAAGGACATACGTACGAAGACGGAATTTCAGACGAGTGCAAACGACATTCATTGACTATCTGTCAGAAGTCTCAATGATTCAAGATCCGCGAAGAGGAATCATTTGTATGCACAAATCAAATTATCAATAACCCCTGCTCTATTGTGGATTTAGTAATTTCACATCGATTTGAGCACTCAGAATGTTTGAGCTTTTTTAAGGGTAATTGAGTACAAGTATCATTATCATTTTTGTCTGGAATATTCGTTAATCCATTCTTTTTTAAAAAAATTTGAGGGAAAAAAAACCAGTTACAGTGGGGCAGCTATTCTCATTAAACGATTATTATTACTGACCGTTATTGAAAAAGTTCGTCCTGAGTTTCATATGTGGTGAGATACAAGAGTTTTATTGGTTTCTTATTGTAGTAAATGATAATATAATTTGTAAAGTTCTTTTAAAATGGAATGGATTCTTATAGAATACAAAAAAAATTTCATAGAAATGTATGTATCATTTGTCTAAAAATATTACCAAAATCTAACACTTCCTTCAAACGAATACAATTCGAATGAAAATTCACTAAGCATTGTAATGAGACAAAAAGGAAAATATTCTTGAATGAATATATCAATAAAATAAATCGTTCGTAAACCTTTAGAAAAAATTTATGAAAATATTTAAACCAGTGATTAAAATAAATAACCTAAAATAATTAGAATTAATATTAAAATCAAATTATGATGTTATGAGTAGATTAAATAGATGAAGGAATGTACCGCCACCTTGGGTCCTCCTAAATTATAAAGACCCACTCACTGTGAGTAAGAAAAATATTTGTATAAAGCTCTTATTTTTGTACGGATCAAATCTGCCTAATTCCGTTTAGAAAAATATAATAATATAAGCAAATTACTATTTTAGTTAAAAAAAACAAAAACACAATTAGTTTGAAACGAATATGTAGCTAGGCAAAATGCCCTCTAAACTGTTAATCTGGTCTAGGAAAAATTCATTTGTAAGTTTTAGATATTAGTACATATGTATTTATGTATTATAACACTTCACATCAAAATTATCTTTAGGAAAGAATTCTACCAACATTCAAATATACTTGCAAAGTGGCTCCTTAGTATCGGAAATTCTGTGGCCTTCGGATGTAATGCGACAATAACAACCCTGCAGGAATGGTGTGTATGGTAATTATACACATGTACATACATATGAAAAAGGTTTGTCAAGTGAATCGCAAAGTTCTCCACAATTTTACACAATTCTCGAGCTTTTGTGTAGACAATTAGTTGGTCTATTAACGCATTACAGAGGAACATTTTGTGGAGTTCTCCAATATCCCACATCCTCATATGATAAAATTTTCTTTGGCATCTAAATGCGATACCAATACATTCAAGAAAAAGAGCGGTTACATGGAGTGCTCAAGTCAATTATTATTTTTATTACAATTTTGCATATATAACTTTATAAATAAATATTTCGTTTCATTAATGCTATTAATTTAGCTTTTACTTAATGACTATAAGTCCCTCGAAAGAAACGAGTTGGTTGCAAGTAGGCAATAACCATCTTGTCACATATACGCATAACTGTTATAAATTTTGTAGTACTTCTAGGTACACCTAACAACATCCCGCTGTCCTAAATTGTGCATATTTATTTATATGCCACTGGATTTCGAATAGGTTCACCGTAAATCCATTGTTTATCAACTACCGAAAATAGATAAAAGTCATTTATTGATTAAATTTTGGTAGTTTTTAATACATCCACAAATTCCATTTTCTGCTATTTACGTGACTTTGCTTCACTCAATTTTGATATTTGTTTCGAATTTTCCTTAGAGCTTTGTTTGCTTTTGTCATGAAAATAATTGTCCACTTAAATGTGATTTATGATATTATATTTCTATATTTGTATATTTGTTTTTGTTGCTTTGTATAATGGATACTTTTCGATTAGGCTGACATAAATTACATTTGGTTAGTGCCAGACATTATTCGAAAGGATCAAAGTTTAATGAATTTGCTGTTAACTTATATGATTGCTTCTCGACAGGAAAGCAACTGTAAATATTTATTGACTTTCATATTAAACGCTCAGCTTATTTCAGGGGTTTCACATGAATTGACGATAATCAATTTGGAAATTTCTACAAAACGAAATATATGTATTTAGGTGCATGTTAATTGTTTGAGTGTATTGTCGTAAATTAAGGCATTTCAATTATTTACATATCAGAAAATAGTTGCATTTATGACGCATTTGACATTCATCGACTTGACAAGGAAATTTACTACATACATTTATCATTTTACACATCCATATACATATATAACACATATTCCGTCGCAGGCACGTGCAGTGTGTCCGTCAATTCCTAACCGTAAAAGGGTGTGAATAGATTTCGTAAAAACCGATCTTGCAATATTTTGGTGTGGCTCATTTAAAATCGATGTGTGAGCTCACCAACCAATAAACCAATTTTTACATTTGCCAGATGAATCTTCCCACCGTATCCAGGATTCACTCGTTCTTTGATTTCACTGTGCGAGCACCCTTCGGATCGCACTCGTATATTAAGCAATAATTGGTGATATATAGTATAAAGTGAATATCTATGACTATAAAAAACACTCAACTTACCCTAATGATATTTTTTTATTGGTTGTCCATGCTTACCCTATGACAAGATATACTTGTATGCATATTGGTACAAGAGATAGAGTATAGAAGCTAAGATGTCGCTTTCTTCCAACAGTAAACCTTTGTCGGTGTAAAATATATTTACTAACCAACAAGTAAACTAAAAATAATGAAAAAGGTCTTATTGCACTGATTATCTGACTTTATCCAAACTCAATGCAAACGCAAACTGCACTAATAAAGTCCAGTTTTCAAGGGACTCCGAGGAAGTTCACGTCGAATTATAGTGATCTTGAATAAACTCTTGTACTATTTATTTTCTTAAAGTAAGTAGATTACTTTTATCTTCAAGGACTTTCGCTTTCAGCCAAATATTTACCAGGCATTATTTCGCACATATTGGTCTTTGAACCATAATATTAATATCAAAACTTTTGGAATTGGTGTGCCGTTCAAAACAATGTAGGTGATTCGTATTCGCTTGTAATTTTGAAATCGTAACGCAATTCTACGGAGAAAAAATATATAATATAATAGTATGATAATTGAGAAATAAAAAAAAGTTCAGAAAAATACTATATTATTCGTTAACGCTCACCCCTCAATACAACAACCAATAATGGGTTAAGCCAGTGATTTGTCGAATGAAGATTAGTCGCAACACTTCTACAGCCACGTACCTTACTTTCATAACTCTTTAAAGCCCGTCAATGCTTAATGTTGCAACACATTCAATTATGAGCCGTTATTTAAATGTGCCTACGGTGTTGGGTGATTTAATGAATACAATCATTTTAATTGGATACATTAATTCTACGAGGCAATAAATTATCCAATAATTTAATAATATCGCAAACATCATTTCAAAATTTCGGTTCTACTTTGCATTTTAGCCTTATTTCTCTGACAATATTATTTCCAATAATTTAGAAAAATTAATAGGTGGTATGTACAAAGGCGACTCCCTATCGTGCGACTTCTTCAATCTGCTGCTGGAGAAAATAGTTCGAGATACAGAACTTAATCGAGCAGGTACAATCTTTTATAAGAGTGAAAAGCTGCTGGTGTATGCCGATGATATTGATATCATCGGCCTCAACACCCGCGCCGTTAGTTCTGCTTTCTCCAGGCTGGACAAGGAAGCAAAGCAAATGGGTCTGACTTTCCTCTCACGTCAATGTTGACAGTCATAACTTTGAAGTTGTAGATAATTTCGTCTATTTATGAACCAGTATTAACACCACCAACAATTTCAGCCTAGAAATCCAACGCAGGATAATTAACAAGCTGATGGCTTAACCGCTAGTGCTATATAAATATATTAATTGTAATTTGTATTCAATTAATATTAATAATAATAATAATAATAATAATCTTGACAACAGGTGCTACTTCGGACTGAGTAGGCAATTGAAAAGTAAAATCCTCTCTCGACGAAAGAAAACCAAACTTTACAAGCCGCTCATAATGCCTATATGGTGCAGAGGCTTGGACGATGACAACAAACGATGAGTCGACCTTAAGAGTTTTCAAGAGAAATGTTCTCCGAAAGATTTACGGTCCTTTGCGCATTGGCCTCGGTGAATATCGCATTCGATGGAACGATGAGCTGCACGAGATGTACGCGACATTGACATAATTCAGCGAATTAAAAGACAGCGGCTACGCTGGCTAGGTCATGTTGCCCGAATGGACGAAAACACTCCAGCTCTGAAAGTATTCCACGCAGTACCCGCCGGGGAAGCAGAGGAACAGGCAAACGTCCACTCCGTTGGAAATCTGTAACTCACTATTCTACTCTTAATCAGTACAAACACAAGTAAAACGAATTCCATCCGATAATACTTCTTCTTATTTCGATGAATATGCTTTTATAAATGATGTACGATTAAACATCGATAAAGTCTCCGATTTGGTCACATAAAGGCATTTATAAGTGTGGACAATATTCAATATCAAAATGATTTAATCTTTAGACTACGAGTAATATGAAAATTTTTGCGGCAATTTTGCTTTTTTACATACCCATTGGGCCAGAATGGGTCTCATAGCTGAACAAAATTTGGCTCGAAAACGTAGGATCTTCTTGGAACTTTTCAAGACCCCATAGAGCGAAGTGAGAAGGTCGAGCGCCTTCAGTTCTTGCACAAAATATATTTTTTACGCTTTCAATTTAAGATCTCGACGTAAATGTGCCAAGTCGTTCCATATGTCAATCCAAGTTGCTGCGAACGGCACCGGATCGACTTTCTAAGGCTGCTATATTTTCTTCACTGCATGGACCAGGACCAGGATCTTTTTGGTCGTATATTATGCAAATGTACGCCGATTATGTTGACAATTAGTTGAGCGAAAAGTTGAACGATTTGTAAACGTTGTTCAAGCGCAAGCCTCTCCATAATGAAATGCCAAACAATACTGAACAAAGATAACATGACATGACTATTGAAAAAAGTACCTCTACTTGGATCACCGTTACTATTGAATTTTTATTTAATATTGGAATATGTAAATACACCTGTATTTCACAATTTTAAAAAGTATGTAAAAATTATTTCAGTTCAATGTCGAAAGCAATCGTAAACTAATTATAATTTATATAAAGTGGTTATCTGCATATCGAGTACTTTTACCGCCAAACTGCTCACCTGTGCCACCTCTACATAAAATCGATAAAAACCAGGCTCCAAAGTATTTACCAAGGGAGTTGTTCCGACTGTTAGATTTGTAATATGGTACTCGCCCGGTTTCATTGGACATTCCAGTTGTGATAATATCGTTGGTGATATGTTAAATAATGATTGGCTTAAATATTTCTGATAGTTGTTGGCAAGAAATTTGCAAACATCAATTTGGCGTAACTGAAAGATATTTTGATAGCTTGTGCTTTCTTCGATTTTCCATTTCAATTTTAAGCTCATTAAAAGATCGTGCGTTCTTAGTGGTTTGAACAGAGTAGCATGTATATCGAATTTAGTAGCGTTATCGTGAATTAAAGTTTTCAAAGCGATTTTGTCACCATTTACATGACTCCTAATATTCACAATTTCGAAGCTTTTCTGCAAAGTTGTCAAAAATGTAGTTTCGGTGTTTTCGCAAATATGTCAAATATTTATTTTCATTAGTTTTCTTACTGCTTTCACTTGTTGATGGTTTAAGTAGCAACACAGCAGTATGAAAACCGCACCAGAGCGCGACAACCGTGTCATCATTTCATCGATCGCGGATACAATGACTGCCCACTACCAAGTATTGTAGAATAATGCTGGTTTTCAGTTTAGCAAAACACTTTTGTGCGTTAATGAGGCTTTCAAATTAGTGGCATTAAACTAACGGCATCTATAAGCTTATTTAGTTAAAATATTAACGTTTTAATATACTCTCGTCACATGTTGGGTAGATATTTGTACTCATCTATGAGTTATTTCAATTCCATAAAACAAATACTGCAAAATATAAAATTTTTTATATCCAAATGATCAGGATAGCAAGACGTACAAGGTTTGTCCGGAAAGTAATAGGACTGAGTCCATTTAAAAAAATTTATTCAACCAATCGTTACAATTCTTTATTCAAACTAGGCTTCTTCTTTGCGTCGACGCAGCGCTACCAGCGGGATTTCCATGCATTAAAGGCGTTACGGAAGGCATTCTCCGGAATAGCCTTGAGAGCCGACGTGCATGCTGCTTGGATCCTCTTTCATCGGCCCTTTCAGCTAATGGAAATAAAAAAAGTTCAGGGCCACATCTGGGCTGCGGGACGGCTGCATACGCATTGGGATGCGGCCTTCGGAGCTGTTCACAAGAAAGGCGATGTGAGCCGACCGTTGTCGTGGTGCAACTTCCAATCGGCTGCAATGTCTTGTCGTACCCGATTGACCCTTCGTTTGAGTCTCTTGAGGACTTCCACGTAAAACTTGGCGTTGACGGTTTGTTCACTTTGGATTTGCTCATTCATCATCGACCTCTTTCCCGGCCCTCCAAAAAGACCTGGTGTCACCGAAACACATCACTTCTTGCTAAAGCAACATCTAGAAAAGCCTGCTTGATCATATCAAACGTCTCTGTCGCAGATTCACCGAGCTTCACACAGAATTTAACCGCGTACCTCTGCTCTAACGAACGCTGCATTTTCGGTTTGCACCACTCACAGAAGCACGTCGTATGAAAATGTTTGTCCTGACTCTTCAGGTGCTCGGAGACAACTGACCAGTCACTCGTTCATTAACTAAGAATGCCCTCTACCGAATCCAGTTGGTGCGCGCACGCTCTGAAGTACAGTCGCGGCGGAAGAAAATCAGTATTATTTCTTTCCGGACAAACCCCGAATAACATAGGATTCTCTGTCCGTTTGACCACAACATGTTATCAAATAAATTTTTATAATTTACTCCTTAATTAATCAACAAAATGAATTCGGGGGCGTCGAAGTTCGAAAAAACAAAGGTAGTTTTAAGTCTTTTAAAAATACGAAAGTACTCTCTTCAGCCAAACTCTACGATTACAATAGCAGAATAGTTAAAAATTATCCACACCACACCTTTAGTGTCATAAGTTTGAAGAATAGCGCTAGTAAGGGTCACTTGCTCAATATCTGGGAAAGTTTGTTTTGCAGAGTTGTTTCTCAATACCTGTTTACCAATCACCTGTCAGTTAAGTTATGGTAAACTTTACTAAAAGGAGGAGCCTTATTTTGTTTATAACCAGAAAACGAAATGATAGCTGTCAGCTATAAAATCCATTAGACAATCAGTTTCATAGACGGCTTTCAGACGAGGGCTCTTATGTCGCATATTGTCAAAAAAATATAGCCTAAACAAGTAAAGTAGACCTAAGTTCGAGTGTCCCCGAAAATTTTATATAGTACTCTTACAACTTACAGGAATCGAAGTTCGAGAAATTCCTTTAAGAAAATATAGGAGTTGGGACACGAATTGACACGATTTTATTTACTTTTGCCAGTAACATGTACTACCAACTTGCCACCTACTAAAAAATTTTCCCTAAGATTCATTAGGATACCTCACATACCACTCAGATCAAGTTTTCTCTAACTGACTGAGATAACTAACATATTGGCCCATATATGCGGTATGAAGTCACCCGGAATTTCGAAAATATTTATATTGGATATACTCTTACTTTTTTGCCAAGGAAAATGTGTAACAAGTTTCATCAAGATATCTTAATTTTTACTCAAGTTACAGCTTGCACGGACAGACTGACAGTTACCCAGAGTGATCATTTTTATATACTATATAACCCTGACTTAGTTTTAGCTAATACACACAACCGTTAAGTGAATAAAACTATTATGCTCTGCAAACTAAAAAGTGAAAATTATTTCTTTATGCGATGGACGGGGCAAGGACTGAGCCGAATAGGAGGTGTGTTCAAAAAGTATCACGAATTTTGTGTTTTTTCAAAAATTATTTATTTATTCATGAATATCTATTTTGTCCCCTTCAAAGTAATCCCCATGAGATATTATACACTTTTGCCAACAGTTTTTCCAATCTTCGAAACACTTCAAAAAATCATTTCTTTTTATATTCCTCAGCTCCTCCTTCGATGCCGTCTTTATCTCGTCAAGAGAAGCGTAACGTCGTCCTTTCATGGGCCTCTTCAGTTAAGGGAACAAGAAAAAGTCACAGGGGCCAGATCTGGGGAATACGGTGGCTGCGGCATCATTAGTTTGTCGTTTTTGGCCAAAAAGTCGCGCACAAGCAACGATGTGTGTGAGCAGGGGCGTTATCGTGGTGCAAAAGCCACTTTTTGTTCTTCCACAAATCCAGGCGTTTCTAGCAGATTTCTTCGCGCAAATTGCGCATAACTTGCAGGTAATATTCCTTATTGACCGTTCTTCCTTGTGGCAAGAACTCGTGACGCACAACGCCCCTGCTATCGAAGAAACCTGTCAGTTACGATTCGCGTTACTTTTTGACACACCTCGTAGGTCCTATTGGCATTTCCTACAGTGGCCAAATAAAGGAGCGCAAATTCGGTGTGGGATTAGTGGTGGGGGTGAGACTCCGTCGCCGAGTACTGTCATACACCCCGGTGGACGAATGTCTAGCCACAATCCGCATTAAAGCGGAGTTCTTCAACATATCGCTGATTTGAGAACACACCTAGGTGGGAGAGAAGGACGATGTGACCAAAGATGCCTTCTATGAGCGCTTGGAGCAACAGTCGGTAAATTCAGTTTTCACGAGGAAACATCCCTAAATGGGTTGAAACTGATCGACTTCGCCGAGGTCCGAAATATGGTTATCTGTAGTACCATATTCCAGCACAGAAAAACTCACCAAGGTACCTGGCTGTCTCTGGATCGAAACATCACTAACCAGATCAATCATGCTGCGATAGTCGGAAGTCACGTCTCCAGTGTTTTAAACGTGCGTACGCTCCGAAGTCTTAATAACTAATCGGATCACTATCTTGTTGCAGCCATGATTCGCACTCGTCTCTGTGGAGCAAAAAACGCACGTCAACAAACACAAGAAGGTTCGACTTCGAGAAGCTGCAATCACAACAGACGGCCGAACGATTTTCTACTCGACTTGCACTCCTACTCTCCGGGAACACTCGGTAACATCTCGGTATAAAGGAACTGTGGGACCGAATTTCAAGCTCTTACGTACAGCTGCAACCGAAGCCATTGGAGCCTACTCATGTAGAACCCACAAGGTTTTAGCATACTAAAATTATGGAGGAAACACTTCTCCAGCCTGCTGAATGGCAGTGAAAATATAACGGCAGGAGAAGAAGAACCCGACCATGAAGAAGTTCTAATAGCAATTACCCGCCTGAAGAACAACAAAGCGACGAGCTATTCAAACACGGCGGCGAAGAACTGATAAGTAGCATGCATCAGCCCAACAATTGTAATTTAAGTGTGCTCTGCCCAATCCACAAAAAGAAAGATCCCACAATCTGGGCCAACTACCTTGGGACAAGCCTTCTCAACATTGCGTATACGGTTCTATCGAACGTATTGTGTTAAAGATTAAAACCCACCGTCAACAAACTGATTGGACCTTATCATTGCGGCTTTAGACTTGGCAAATCAACAACTGACCACATATTTATCATGCGCCAAATTTTGAAAAATACCCGTGAAAGGAGAATCGAAACACACTACCTCTTCGTTGATTTCAAAGCTGCTTTCGACAGCATGAAAACGAGCTGCCTTTATGCCGCGATGTCTGAATTTTTTATCCCAGCAAAACTGACGTTGAACAGCACCCAAAGCTCCGTCAGGATCGAGAAGGACGTCTCCGAGCCGTTCGATACTGAAAGAGGTCTCAGACAAGGGGTGCGACTTCTTCAATCTGCTGCTGGAGAAAATAATTCGATCTGCAGATCTAAACAAAGAAGGTACCACCTTCTATAAGAGTGTACAGCTGCTGGCGTATGCCGATAATTTTGATGTCATTGACCTTAACATCCGCGCCGTTAGTTCTGCTTTATCCAGTATGGATAAGGCAGCTAAGCAAATGAATCCAGTGGTGAACGAGGGCAAGACGAAATATCTCCTGTCATCAAACAAACAGTCGTCGCACTCGCGACTAGGCTCCCACGGTTGACGGCCATAACTTTGAATATGTAGATAACTTCGTCTATCTTAGAACCAGCATCAACACCAACAACAACGTCAGCCTTGAAATCTAACGCAGAATAACTCTTGCCAATAGGTTCTACTTCGGACTAAATAGACAATTGAGAAGTAAAGTCCTCTCTTGACGAACAAAAACCTAACTCCATAAGTCACTCATAATTCCCGTCCTGCTTTATGGTACAGAGGCATGGACGATGACGACATCTGAAGAGTCGACGTTGGGAGTTTTTGAGAGAAAAGTTCTGCGAAAGATTTGCGCGTTGGCCAAGGCGAATATCGCATTCGATGGAACGATGAGCTACATGAGATGTACGACGACATTGACATAGTTCACGCTGGCTACGTCATGTCGTCCGAATAGACGAAATCAGTACCCGCGGGGGAAGCATAGGAAAAGAAAGACCTCCAGGTGAAGAAAGACCTGGCTTCGCTTGGGATCGCCAATCCGGAGTTTAAATTATGTTATATGGGAAGTAGACGTATTTTATAGGAGTGGCTGGGTAACCTCAAACACCCAATTTGATTGAAATCGGTCGGGTAGTTCCACGTGGCGGTGCCAAATTTTAATTTTAAAATATATAATTTATTCTTCGAAATCTATGTCGTCGCACCACACCTCGATAATCGAAAAAAAACTGTCGACATAACCTTGATTTTTAACCTACTTTGACGTGGTTTTTTTGTCTTCGGCTCACCTTTGCCACGATAAACAGCAATAATCGCCAAATGCACTATATGTACTTCAGAAAGAAAAACGTATACTAAACACGAATATTTATTTTGATGTGACATTTGGTACTGTCACTGACAGTCTTACTAACCTAGAATTTTCGACAAACGCGTTTTCGCGCGATATTTACGTTAAGAAATCTTACTACATTTGCATACAAGGGAAACTAATAATTTCGTTCTAAAGTTGCCACAATTGGAACGGTTTCTACGTCTTTCCCCGCTGTCTCCGCGCTTAGGCGGCAAAAAGAATCATCGTCTGAAGATGCACATACTGTGCTTATGACATTTACAGAGTTTAGCTTGTTCATAATGCAAGTGTTCACAATAATTAAACTATCTGTAGGAAAGCTAACCGCAATGTGGTAAAAACGGTTCCGCCAGTTAAAGCTATCATCAAGTGAAGCTACCCGCGGTAAAGAATAACACTAACCATACATTAAAAAAGCAGCATTAAATTATTATCAAATAAATAAGAAGTTCGAGACAGCTTAGAGTTTCACGACCAAAACCAGTATATTTTTACTTGGAATGTTTTCAAGAATTTAAGAAAAATGCAACGCATTTCGAATAGTGCTCCAAATACGTAGCGACTGTCTTCCGCTATTTCCCGCACATGAAATATGAGGATTATGGTCCGTCCCATAAATTTTATACAGTATACGTATACGTATACGGAAGATGTGTACCCAGTGTTTCCTGAAGTCAGCACAAAATCTTATAGCTATAGCGAAACATGATGCAAAATTCATTGATTTTAGTTTTGCCGACATCAGGAAATATTTCATACACCTTCAATTCATAAAAATTGATACAAGATACTCTAGCGCCAGACCATAATCCTTCCTAACATATTAATTTCCTAGTGCAAAAGTCTAGTCTATCAGTGTCTTATTAAAGTTAAACGGACGGACGATCAGACAGAAAAAAAAAATTTGTCGTTAGACAAGGCAGATGCCGTCAAAATTGCTATCAAAAAATTATTTCGGACGAGAGAGAGGCTGCCATGAAAGAATTTTATAGTTTACATAGGCAACTTGACCAAATATTTTTTTAAGAGGTTGAATAAAAAGAAGTCACCCTACGAATTAAACTAAAGAACGAAGATCACATTCGTTTACATATTGCTTTCGAAAAGAGGGACTTGATATTACCGGTTTTAAGAAATATTTTAGAGACACTCATCAGGTGAGTGACGGGAGGATATACGATTGTTCTAAAGGGCAAATTACAATTTTGGTTGATAAGCGCAAAGGTCGCGTTGCGAGCAATAAAATATATGATACAAATGTTATAAAGCTTATGAAATCATTTCCAGCCTACAGTAGTCACTACACCAGGGCTCATAATCCAAGACGACAATATTTACGTCACAGAATGTGAAAAGGAAAACGTGGCACCAGTGAAAGAAAAATATTACTATAATGTATTCTCTACAAAATTTAATTTACATTTTAAACAACCATCAAAGGATACGTATCAAACTTTTCAATAAAAATTTAAACTTCGGACAATGAGGGAATTAAGATGGTAAAAATTGGAAAGGAAAATCACTTAGAAGAGGCTGAACGGGCTCGCAGTCAAATAGCTACCGATCGAATAGCAACATCGGAAAATTGTTCGTATTTTCTTTTGACTTCGAAAAAGCTTTAGCCTTTCCCAAACTTCGAAAAAATAAAAACATATTTGGAATCGTGTACCGGCCAAAAGAGAAATATTAAAACCGTCTTAAGTTTAGTGAAACTTGTTCAATGCCGCAAACATAAAGCTACTATAAATTAATAACGAAACTTCCAACATTTACAACTTTATGGAAAAGGTGTGAAAAAATGTGTAATAACTAATTTTTTATGTAATAAACTTAAAAATTAAAAGACTAAATTTAACTTTATTACTTTTTTCAGTTGCCAAATAAAAACTGTAACATTACTGATGATTATTTGTTGGCTATTCTTTCTACACAGGGGCTTAATTTTATATACCGTTAGATGAAAGCTATATTTGAATTCATATCATCAGAGGAATTTTTAAAAACAATATACATTACAGCATCGTGTTTCTCAACTTTTCGTTTTATGGACTTAATCGATGTGTACACTGAGCGGCTCAATTTTAAGTACCGTTAGGTCGACAAACCAATTTTACTCTGAGCAACATGTTACATATTTACCAAAGTAAAACAATTTTTGCTTGGTATATCAAGATAGCTCATGCTTAAAAACCCGTAATGATAATCCCCGCGAAACTAATACGGCTGTGTAAGCTGACGTTGAGCAACACGAAAAGCGCCGTCAGAATCGGGAAGGACCTCTCCGAGCCGTTCGATACCAAACGAGGTTAGGCAATTGAGAAGCAAAGTCCTCTCTCGACAAACAAAAACCAAACTCTATAAGTCACTCATAATTCCCTTCCTGCTATATGGTGCAGAGGCTTGGACGATGTCAACAACGGATGAGTCGACGTTACGAGTTTTCGAGAGAAAGGTTCTGCGAAAGATTTATGGTCCTTTGCACGTTGGCCACGGCGAATATCGCATTCGATTAAGCGATGAGCTGTACGAGATATTCGACGACATTGACATAGTTCAGCGAATTAAAAGACAGCGGCTACGCTGGCTAGGTCATGTTGTCCAGATGCATGAAAACACTCCAGCTCTGAAAGTATTCGACGCAGTACCCGCCGCGGGAAGCAGAGGAAGAGGAAGACCTCTACTCCGTTAGAAGGACCAAGTGGAGAAGGACCTGGCCTCGCTTGGAATACCCAATTGGCGCCACGTAGCGAAGAGAAGAAACGACTGGCGCGCTGTTGTCGACTAGGCTATAATTGCGTAAGCGGTGTCTACGCCAGTAAAGAAGAAGAATGATAAACCTTGATAATAGCAGTTTTTTTTTGTATGTCTGTGTGATAAATGAACAACCAAATTCGTCAGAGGCATTCAATTTCACATCCAGGAATGCACAAGACCGAGGAACCGATTCAAAATTGGACGATGCGCATGGCACCGCCCACTATTAAGTGAAATCACATATCTCGAGATTTGCTAAACCGATTTCAACCAATCGCATATCATCACATAACATTCTTCTAATATTCCTCTATTACAGTGCGAAAATGGAAGACATCAGGCTATAACCACGCCTACTTCCCATTTTACACAATTTTAAATTCCGATCCGCAAAAATTACGGTATTCCAGAGGTTTTAGTCTATATATTGCATTTAAAATAATTCTGATGTTAAAGGCACTAAATACACTGCTCGTTATCAGACTTTACCTGTTTATTTGAAAAAATTCTAAGCAAAATGTTTACCTTAAAGCGTAATTAGCAATGTAGTTTAATTGAGATGTTTAAGATAGGTTGCTTTAAATAAGGAAATTTAAGGTTGATGTTTAAACTAAACGAGATCACACAATGCTTTCACCCAATTTACAATTATGGTTGCTTTTTTAAATGGCAGACTAAGTAATCATTCCACGATCCCATTCAATTAACTAATTCGAAGACAATCACTCAGAGAAAACTAACAGACAATCCCTAATCACTCAAATAGCTGCCACGGTTTCAAAGTTTTTTTTGTTTTTTGTATTCACTCAACTTTTGAATTCTGAGCAGTACCCCTTCCTTCCCTTGCCTTAACGTATGTAACGAAAGGTTGGAGCATCTGAGTGAGCGGATGCAATTTACAAATCGTTTGCAACACTATCTCGAAGGAATTCTCTTCGTTCATCCTGCAAGCCAACCAACGAGGCTAGCAACACCCACCCACCCACAGCACCAGCTGCACCATGCTCGATTCGAATATACAGTTCCGCTATGATGCAGGTATTTTCGCCAAACTTTGGAAATTCAAGTATTTATGTACGTGCGCAGCATTTCAATTATTTTTACGTAAGTTATCTGCTCTTCAGTCACCGTACATTTCCCGGAATAAGTTCGAAATGAGCAGTATTACTTATTTTTATTTATATAAAATTGAGAAATCTCATGGAAGTAAAAATACTTTTACACTATTAAAATGACCTTGAATACGAGTTAGAAGAAGAGAAATAAAACAAGTTCGAGCGGTAATTGAGAATTCAAGTTTAATTGCCTTGCATTACTTTGAGTACTTCAGAAAATGTGTTTAGGGTTTATCAGATCTCTTTTAGCGTCGCAGCACCTTTCTGTCTATCTTTTATGTTATAGAATATATGGGTAGTTCGGGATTTAATGCCGCTAATTTCCCGAGTTTTGCTTCCGCATCAAAAAATTTTCGATTGCTGGCTACGCATATTGATGTCATGCTGTATCGGGTCCATAAACTGCACAAATTTTATTGGCGGCTTGAGATGCATTTTTGCCTTTATCGTAGTAGTACTGTAAAATATTTTCTCTTTATTTTGCTCCATGTTTGCGGCGCTATAACTCACGAACAACTTAAAAGAAACGACAATCAATCAAACACGTGTTAGCGCGCCTTCCAAAAAGGTATAGCACGACCCGATGCGACGATAAAACTAGAACTACGAGCTTTCAGCGCCAACTAGCGAAAATACCGCAAGACTTTTTTGACCACCCAATATTACTTTTTGAGATATTTCCTACTCTATATATGCCCTTAAGAGCACGGAAGACATTGAACGCTGTGAGCAATCAAAAGAGGCTCTTATAGACAAAACAATGAAATAATCATTAAAAGCATTCGAGATGACCATGTTCTCCCGACATTTTTATACCCTGAACAGGGTATATTAAGTTTGTCACGAAGTTTGTAACACCCAGAAGGAATCGTCGGAGACCCTATATATATAAATGATCAGTATGTCGAGCTGAGTCGATTTAGCCATGTCCGTCTGTCTGTCCGTCTGTCTGTATATATACGAACTAGTCCCTCAGTTTTTAAGATATCGTTTTGAAATTTTGCAAATGTCATTTTCTCTTCAAAAAGCTGCTCAGTTGTCGGAGTTGCCGATATCGGACCACTATAACATATAGCTGCCATATAAACTGAACAATCGGAATCAAATGCTTGTATGGAAAACTTTAACATTTGGCAAGATATATTCACGAAATTTGGTACAGATTCTTTTCTAAGGCAACATGTAATCTCCGAAGAAATTGTTCAGATCGGTTAACCATAGCATATAACTTCCATACAAACTGAACACATAGTTACTAACAGAAATGCACCTTTGAGGGGTATTTAGCTTCGGTGCAACCGAAGTGAATGTTTTTTCTTGTTTTCATTGCAAACTGACACCCCTATGTACTAGCGGATGTGTCTTCCACTGTTCCGAATCACACGCTTTCCAACCTGAGCTTTGAGCAGAAGTTTTAAGCAAACATATTGCCGAACCCTGCCTCGCATTTACTACGACTTCACTGGATTTGCACGATTCGTAGGAACATTTACAGCGTTTGGATTATTACTAGTGGTCATAATCGTGCAATCACGTGGGTGATGCTACCTGCCACTCTCCATTGGCACAGAACCCCAGCCAGCCGTCAGCTGGGCAGCCAACCGGCAGCAATCAATTTCATAATCAGCGCTGTGGCACGAACACCCGGTCACTGGGCTGGTTACTTAGTTGTTGGGTGGGTGGCATTGTTGGCAACTTGATTATCGCCACTGAGCGTGGCACGTCCGTAAGTTGCCACTCGAATGCGGTACTTGCTACTTCCGTCTCGACAGTGGTAGAGGGAGTACGCGGTTCGCTCACTGATGTTAAAGTTCGTTGGTGTTGCTGCCATTGCAAGCATTGTTGTTGCTAATTCTCTGTTCATCTTTGCCCGCAGGTGAAAGAGTTTTATAAAATCCTTTGCGAAACAGTTATCATGCATATTAGAGCAGGAGCTGGCCTATTGCCATCCACCACTAGTCTGGTCGCCATATTAATACAGCTATTGGGAATGTACATATGTATTTTGTAAACTGCTGCTGCATGGGCGTAGTTTCCATCTGTTTCATTTTCGAAATTAAATGCGAGTGCCACGGTCTTCACAGTCATCTCACTTTGTCTTCTCTATGGCAACATCGACTTTATTTGCATGTATGCGTGTGCGTTAGACATTACTCTATGTTTTTGAGTTTGCCGCACGCCATGCATCTACAAAGCGTAATTACGATTGTGACCTCACCTGTCGTGTCGCGAAGGTCCATTATACAGCCAGTAAGCGCCATAGTAGAAGGTTCGCTACGCAGGCCACGGGACTCCAGAATTCCACGTTTGTATATGTGTGTGTTTATGTGTGACGAACGCCAACTTACTAGTGACGCCATTAAACTACGTTTTGTGGCTTTGGAAGCAATTATCTTTTGTATTTTGTATTTGTTTGCCTCTCCGTCATTGTCACTGCCACTAGCCAAACAGAGTTCACACATATACATATATGTGAATACATGTGTGTGTACAGATGCATATCGATGGTAATGGCTAGATTGAATGTCAGTGTTGCTGGTGCTCAAATGCAATTGTTGCCCCAATCTCAGTGGCATGTGGTTGTGGCCTTTGTTGTTGCTACTGCTGCCATTGCTGCAAAATGTTTTGCTTCACAGTTGCAGACGCAATTTGCAACTCACAATTTCATTACTCTTTATTAATTGACAATTGAATTGGATGTCATGCAAATTTGAAATCTTTGCCATCACACAGACTTCATGCAGACACACTCTGAACAATGATTTATAACTGAGAGTAAATTTTGGCTAAATCAAAGATATTAGTTGTTGTAAATGGAAATAGAAATTTGCTAAAATCACTGTATAAATAGAATAAGGTGTTGATAGTTGATTTGTTCCCTTTGTTGATTAAGATAAATGGTTATAAATTAAAAATTTATGTGTTTGAAACTTCAATGAAACCTAGTAAATCGGTCGGCTCTATATGTAGAAGTACGAGGTGTGTTTCAAAAGTATCGCGAATTTTGTATTTTTTCAAAAATTATTTATTTATTCATGAATATCTATTTTGTCCCCTTCAAAGCAATCCCCATGAGATATTATACACTTGTGCCAACGGTTTTTCCCATCTTCGAAGCACTTCAAAAAATCATTTTTTTTTATCTTCTTCAGCTAAGAGAAGCGTAACGTCGTCCTTTCATGGGCCTCTTCAGTTTAGGGAACAAGAAAAAGTCACACGGAGGCAGATCTGGGGAATACGCTGCGGAATCATTGTGTGTTGTTTTTGGCCAAAAAGAAGCGCACAAGCAACGATGTGAGTGAGCAGGGGCATTATCGTGGTGCAAAAGCCAAATTTTGTTCTTCCACAAATCCGGGCGTTTCTGGCGGATTGCTTCGCGCAAATTGCGCATAACTTGCAGGTAATATTCCATGCTGACCGTTCTTCCCCGTGGCAAGAACTCATGATGCACCCCGCATCTTCAATCGAAGAAAACTGTCAGTTACGATTCGCGATACTTTTTGAACACACCTCGTACTTCATAAATAGTTACAAAATAATTTCAGTTGGAAAATGCTAGTTTACTAAAGTTCACAATTAGAAACTAGAGCTATTACAATATTGATTTCAATATTGAGAGATTTGAGGTTGCCGTTCTTCAAATGATTTTTTAAAAGTTAATTAAAATATTTTTATTACAAATCTAAAATCGCGCAAAAAAACTTTATTTAAGAGTTTTTTAGGATTGTCATTTTATAGTAAAAAATAATCTGTTTTACTTAAATCGTGCACTGTGACAAAATAAGGCCCGGATTTTAAATAAAACCCAAGATTTTTAATTATTCAAAGTATCCACCAAAGTTATTCAAACGGACTCGCGCGAGATGTCAAGCTCTCTTTTCATCCCTGTAACATTTGTCTGATGATTTTCATGCACCATAGCCTTCACTTTTTTATATTTTCATCAGTTTAAGAGGTCGAAGGTCGTACAGAATGAGGTGTGTCTTCAATGCTCTCCCGATCATCTTTGAAGGCTTTGTACTAGACCTAGGTTGGTGTTTTTGATGAACCTTTTCCAACATACGCGCACGAAAATTTATTAGAAATACAAAATTTGGGACAGATTTTTCTCCGATATTTTTATTCATTTTAAAAATCGCAACGCGCTAATGAGATGTACCGTCACCGGTGGGTCACGCTGTCTCTGATTCAGAAATATATATTTTTTTAAATAAAATAAAAAATAATTTGGTATCAAAACAAATTTTATTTTGTGAGTTTTTAAATGAGTTTTTTAAAACATTTTAAACAAAGTGGTGGTTTATTTTCACAAAATTGGCAGAACGTTGTAACTTGTTTAGTTCTCTTTTCAGCAAAACTTTTGCCTCGTTGAGCTGATAGTGTTTTATAACATTCACGGCATCGTTTCCGGTACTGTCTTGCGGTTCCAGGATATTTCTGAAGAAAATGTATAGTTCTTGAGTGCTTGCGGTTTTGTAAGCGTTTCATCCAGGAGACAATCTATAATAAGTTCTCTAAATTTTAAAACATCGTACTGCTTGGTACCCCACTTCTTATGAATGTACCATGCATTTACAATTGACGTTGCACAAATCAACTCTATGAAAATTTTCCTGTATACTCTAGGAGCCGCCAGGTGAAACTGACTACTAAAAACTGCGCCGTCCTCAACGTGTTGAGGATACCTCTCCCGTATAAGACAAGTAAGGCTTGTGCAGCGTACCTGCTTACCCCTACACTCGAGGTTTCAAAACATGAATAAAGACGCCACAATGAAGTAACAAGAAGTTCCGTCCCACTTAGAAGAAAGCCGAAATTAATTAGTTTTTTCGTGAAGAGGAAAGTGCTCTCAAAGAGCTCTAAGGCAGTCAGTACAAACATAAGAACTATGTGTGGTAATGATGATGCAGCTAAACCTAGCACCAGGCCCGGAACTGTATAATCATTGGCATGCTGGATGAGAGTGTCCCCTAAGGAAAAACACTCAGAGCTCAATGGAAATAGCTGCACGCTGCGCTGCAAACGTTGAAAGTGCTATTAAGCAAAATAAATCCAAATGAAAGCATGTGTGGATCGGTCTAGCTTCATAAGGCTGCTTTAGCCAAGGCTGGGGAAGTACATCCTTTAGCCAGGCTGGTAGCGGTCGTCAAGAAGAAAATTTCAACCAGGTCAAGGAAAAGGGTCACTTCAAATTTGGAAATCCGTCCAACCTTTGTCTAAGCCCATAGATCTAAAAAAATATTTATATATTACATCTTTAGCTGGTTTAATATCGAATAGGTTAGAGTGATTCTCCTTATTATTAATATGACGAATCAATTAATTTCTAATTTAATAAATATTAATATACAGGGTCTGTCTGTAAAGTAATAGTACTGATTTTCTTCCGCCGCGACTGTGCTTCGGAGCGTGCGCGCACCAACTGGATTCGGTAGAGGGCATTCCTAGCTAATGAACGAGCGACTGGCCAGTTGTCTCCGAGCACCTGAAGAGTCAAGGCAAACATTTTCACACGACGTGCTTCTGTGAGTGGTGCAAGTCGAAAATGGAGCGTTCCTTAGAGCAGAGGGATGCGATTAAATTCTGTGTGAAACTCGGTAAATCTGCGACAGAGACGCTTGATATGAACAAACAGGCTTTTCCAGATGTTGCTTTAGCAAGAAGTGATGTGTTTCGGTGACACCAGGGTTTTGTGGAGGGCTGGTAAGAGGTCGCTGATGAATGAGCAAATCCAAAGTGAAAACGATGCTCATTATCTTTTTTTATATCAAAGGTATTGTCAACGATGAATTTGTTTTTTTCTAAACAAACCATCAATGACAAGTTTTACGTGAAGTCCTTAAAAGATTCAAACAAAGGGTCCCCGGCTTCACCGCTTTTCTTGTGTACAGCTTCTTCTTCTTCTTCTTTATTGTCGTAGACACCGCTTACTCCAGACGTTTCTTCTTTTCGCTACGTGGAGCCAATTTGATATTCCAAGCGAAGCCAGGTCCTTCTCCACCTGGCCATTCTAAAGAAGTGGAGGTCTTCCTCTTACTCTCCTTCTCCCGGTGGGTACTGCGTCGAATACTTTCAGAGCCGGAGTGTTTTCTTCCATTTGGACAACAGTCTTGTGTACAGCTACCTAATCGGCATCCCAACGCTTCCGCAGCTCTCCTACAGCCCAGATGTAGACCCCGGACATCTTTTGTTTCCTTGTGAAAAGGACAATGAAAGGAAATTTAAGCAGTATGCACCTTGGCTCTCAAAGCTATTCCGTAGAAAGCCTTCCGTGACGCCTTCAACGCTTGCAAATAGCGTTGGCAGCGCTGTATCAACGGAGAAGGGGTCTATTTTGAAATATTTTAGTGAATTGTAACGATTGGCATAATACATTCCTATTACTTTCGGGACAAACCCTGTTAGTAGATATCTCAGAAATAAAACAAGATATCTTAATTACTAAGTGTCCCTGTCCTTCAGAATGATTATAAAATAGATTTTAGTTTTGAATTTTTTGTAATCCAAAGAGTTTTTTTTTTTTTTTAAATTCGTCTAACGTATTAACGGTTTAATCATTATCCGTTGGCGGTTGTCCAAACCGGAGCTAATTAAGCAAATATGCCCGGAAACAGTGCGTGTAATTTGTCCAGATGCCCATCAAAAATTGCTTGTAAGTGTAAGTGTAAGTGTAAGTGACTGCACATGCAAAGGCAATTAGGCGAATGACAGCAAAAAGCGAGCGAAAAGAACAAACAAGCATGGCACAGCATTTCCCAATGGAAATCCTTCCGTGCCAACAACAATTAGCGCCAACGCCATCCATCGTCAGAAGAGATCGAATTTCAATTTGAAATATTCACTTAGAGGCTTCAAACATACAGATAAGTGCGTTGCATGAACACATAAACGAGACGAAATCCAAACATACATGGAGTACGGAGAGATGTCAATTGCATGTTGCCGTAAACGATTGCATTGCAATACTGTTAAATGAAATCACAAGAGACGCCCCCGCAAGGCAAAACAAGATATTTGAAAATGATGAAACACTGCACTAAATGGCAAGGTAAGGAAAAAGGCAGGCGCAAGACTCACAAGCACCCAATGAAGAGTTGCAGTGAGGCCTCAGCAGCAGCACACTAGTTGGGACATTCGTCAACAGAGAAGGCACAAATCATTACTCAAAATGCACATATTTCTGCTGCGGCTTAAACTGCAACGTTGCTGTTGCGACTGCGTCTGCGTCTGATTCATCGATGGACACGTACTCCGTCAGAGATCAAAGCGAATGGAATGAGGTTGTACTCTGCACACAGAAAACAAAGAAAGAGAAAAAGCCAAAACAGCCAGCACTTGCAGCCTTTGGGCATGCAAACGACAGTTTATTTCGCCTGTTGCATGCGCTTCTGCCTCCCTTTTTTCGAACACGGTGACAGTGCAACAGTAACTGCATGTGCAAGAGCAACGGCACTTTTATCGATACACATATTCAGCGTCGAGTTCATGATGCACCAGCCACCGCAGCGCACGTTGCTGCCTCTGACAGCATTCAGCTGTGAGTAGAATTATGAGCACGAGTAACGTTTGTCGTTTGTGGACGAAAATATCGCCAATATGCTTCGGGCGATGCAGCTCTGCTACCAACTCATTTCTCGATGCACTCTGTGCGTGCCACAAACATTCGTCCAAGTACTTATTCGTTCATGTGTTAGTCGTATGTGTGTGTGTGTCGATGTCATCGCAGTCCGTTGGTGGCTTTGATGACATCGTTTAGCATTTATAATGCGGCATCGGGCTTGCAACTTGCATTTGACGCATATTGACATGCAACTTTCAAAAGAACTAATTGCATTTAAAGTGTAGCATTTATGCCCGCCGGCATGTGTATTTGTGTAGGTGGCGCTGGTAGTGCCGGTGGTACCGATGGTGTGCAGCTGTGCCCCTGCTTGCTTGTTCAACACATTTCGTGAATTATGCTAGTGAAATGTAAATGGTGTGTGAAATTGGAATGGCACTGCTTCCGCATATGCTCAGCGCCTTTGAAGTGGACTGTGCGCGTAAAATTTTCGGTATTGTCATGTCTCATTGGTTTTGAATAGTGAGTTGATATGTTTTGAAGTATATTGAAATATTAAATTTGGTTAATATATATTTACATATGCATACACATTTGCATAGCCTTTATGTGATACTCCGTTATTGCAAATACAGTCGACATTTGATAGCTAATTATACCCAGAACAGGGTATATTAAGTTTGTCACAAAGTTTGTAACATTCAGAATGAAGCGTCAGAGACCCTATAAAGTATATATATAAATGATCAGTATGTTGAGCTGAGTCGATTTAGCCATGTCCGTCTGTCCGTCTGTTTGTATATATACGAACTAGTCCCTCAGTTTTTAAGATATCCTTTTGAAATTTTGCAAACGTCATTTTCTCTTCAATAAGCTGCTCGTTTGTCAGAACGGCCGATATCGGTCCACTATAACATATAGCTGCCATATAAACTGAAGGATCTGAATCAAGTTCTCATATGGAAAACTTTCGCATTTGACAATCTATCTTCACCAAATTTGGTATAGATTATTTTTTGGGCAAAAATGTAATATCCGAGAAAATAGTTCAGATCGGTTAACTATAGCATATAGCTGCCATATAAACTGAACGAAGTATGGACAACTTTCACATTTGACAAGATATATTCACGAAATTTGGTATAGATTATTTTTTAAGGTAACAATGTAATCTCTAAAAACCTTGTTCAGAACGGGTTACTATAGCATATAGCTTCCATACAAACTGGACATATAGTTACTAACAGAAATGCACCTGTGAAGGGTATTTAGCTTCGATGCAACCGAAGTTAACGTTTTTTCTTGTTTTTTGCTGTTCATGGGACCAGAGTCCCATATTTTTGAACATTGATTCTTATATAAAATTAAACGACGAATCGAATGGAAATGTTAATTTTTAAAAAAGTTGGTGGAAAAGCACAAAAAACTGTTTTTATTTTTGATTTTGAAAATTTGTTTGAATTTGAATAATTTTTATCAGACTCTAAATTTTTTATCAGACACTCAATTTTCAGGTCGTTAAAAAATAAAAAAAAAGTAGTCTTTTTGTTTGATCGGAATACGGGTACAAAACCATGTCGCCAATTGATGGAATGGCCCATATATATGTAGTGATTATCATCACTCCTTATTGCAATAGATCAACTTATTAACTATTTCTAATATTGTAATTAACTACTTTTATCTGGTAACACTGTATTCAGCAAGCTAAAGCAAACAAGTATTTAATGCCGTTACAATATTACGAGTAATCACCTTACGATTACACTAGCTTCTCTTATTCATCCTATTCGACTCAACAGAAAACATTTATATTCGTACGTAAAACATAATTGTATGTAAGTCGGATTTACTTGTGAGTGAATAAAATAATAACTAAGTAGCTGGTTAAATAGTGTTTTACTTATTTACCGCCACATATACATATTTATATAACACTATATCTAGTAGTCGAATAGTTTCAAGTGCTACGAACAACCTTTAAATGAAGAGTATAAATATGCAAAATACGTGCCAGGAATAGCAGGCGGACTGGGGTGCAATGTAAATATTTTTAGCCATATTACCTTTACCTATTCTATCTTATAGGCCAGAAAGGGTTCAAAATTTTTCATTGTCAGACCTTTTTATACCCTTGCAAACTGTTGTTACAGAGTTTAATAGTTTTGTTCGCCTGACTGTAGTATGTATCACGTAAAATTAAGAGAGAAAGATATTGTTTTATGTATATATAAATGATCAGGACAATGGACGAGTCTGTCCGTCTGCCTGTGCAAACGATAACTTGAGTAAAAAGTGAGGTATCTTAATGACACATGGTACACGGGTTCCTTGGCTAAAAAGAAAAAATTGAGTTCGTAAATGAGCCTAATCGCCTCACTGCCACGCCCTCAAAACGCCATTAATCAAAGACCTATAAAATGCCATAACTGAGCACTAAATTAAGGCATAGAACTGTAATTTGACTCAGGAGATTGCAGTAGAAAGGGGCACTTGTAAAAGTAAAACAGAATCGGATCATAACTCCGCTCATATAACGGTACTGTTATAAATGAATATCTAAATATGCTAGAGACATTAACTTTTATCTGAAAGATGGTTTGATACAGCTTCATAGGACCCGGGGTCATCGTTGAACCATCGGCGTGACTGCGCTCATTTTTAGGTGAAGTTGCATATCTCCTTACCCGAACAACCACTTTGAATCAAATTAAAGACATTATGGGTGAAAACGGACTACAAATATGCCTACTTTCTATATAACACAATTTTAGATTCCATTTGATTCTATAATTTTCCACTCAATGTGTGAGATACAAGGTGCGTTCCAAAGTAAACAGGACTTAAAAAAAGAACAAATAGTTTTTGTGGCAAAATCAATTTATTTTATTCAAAATAGTGTCTTTTTGCTTCAAAACAGCTTTTTGCATGGTCCAAAAGCATGTCGAACAAGTGTTTTAGCACGTTGGCCGGTATGGCCGCCAGTATGCCGGTGGAAGCCTTTTGAATGGCCTCTACGTGTTCATAACACTTTCCTTTCATGGACAAACGCATTTTTCCGAAAAGAAAGAAGTCGCTCGGTGCCATATCAGGTGAATACGAGGAGTGGTGAATGGTTAAATGTGATTTTTGGTCAAATAATCGTCCATCGAATGTTGGATTCTGAGCAATTTTTGGTCGTCAGTCAATTTGTGCGGTAATAACCGTGCACACACCTTTCGTAAGTGCAAATGTTCGGTCAAAATGCAATAAATCGATGTTTTGTAGATGTTTCATTCCATTTCCATGAATTTCAATAATGATTTCGTGTGATTTTTGCTGAATTCACGCACAGTTTCGATGGAATTTCCGGTGATCACGGATTTTGATTTTGGATTTTCGTCCTGTATGTCCTCACGATCACTTTGAAAACGTTGAAACTACCCGTACACTCTGCTACGGGATAGACAATCATCGCCATAAACTTTTCTAAAGTCCTGTTTACTTTGGAAACCACCTTGTATATAATTGAAATTCGGAGTACTCTCTAGAAGACAATATGTTGTCCCAATAGACTACTGTGAGCAAAAAATGATTGGGCTGCGTTTATAATTTTAAAATTCTTAATTTTTTCTTCAAACTCTATGTTGTTCTCCCAAAATAATCCCCCTAACCATAATACGCCTGTGCCAACGTTTTTTCCAATCCTCGAAACAGTTGTTAAAGTCAATCATCGGAATAGCCTGCAATGTGCGTAGCGATTCATGCCGTGATTAAGAATCAATGCAGTATGCGATGGTGCATTACCTTGGTGGAAAAACCAAGAGTTGTCGGCCCATAATTACGGCCTCTTTTTACAAATAGTTTCGAGCAAACCACGCATAACACTCAAATAGCATTCCTTGTAGACAGTTTAGCCTGTCGAAAGGAGTTCAAAGTACACCACACCTCGCTAATCGAAGAAAAGTGAAAACATAACCGTAATATTTCTTCACTTCTGTCACGATATTCGGCCGATTGATCGTCAGTTTACACAGACCTTAACGCAACGTTGTTTTTCGAAAATACTTGAAAGATTTTAGAACCAATCTCGCTTTAATTTTTTTTAGGCATTTGTAACATTTGGCACAGACGGCACTAACGGTCACACCAACCAAAAAAAATATTTTGACGAATGTGCTTTTGCGCGAAATTTGAATTAAAAAATCTTATTACACAGAGTTATAACGGAGGCAAGTCCACTTTTAGAAAAATGTTAAACCACATATACCTTATATGCATTTCCTTATTGTGAACGGTTCTTTAAAATAATAAATGTGGGCGTGTAATTCGTTCGAATCCACTCATATGCAATTCAAATCTTTTCAAATAAAAGGTCTATGTTGCAAAAAGTATAAAGTTTATTAAAAAAATATAGTATAACGATGTGTACAAAGAATCCAAGTATATCCCATGCCAAAATATATATTATCACAATTTTATGAAACGGAATAAGATACTTTTAAGAGATGACATTTTAATGTAGCTCAGATAAAATACGTAAGTTTATACATAAGTACATGTGCACACATAGATAAAATTTTATTTTACTGCACAACGAAGACGTAACAACGAGCAGCTGCTGCCCGCTTAGAACCACATTAAATGCGCCTGCAAAAGCTGCAATTATCACCTGCAAATCAGTAAATAAACAAATTAGATGCAAAAACAACAAGCGGAACATTCTATACATGCTATACATGCTAACACCACTATTAAGTTGAAGTCACATTAGTAGTGACTGTCACTGCAAAAACAACAACGATCAAAATAAGTACTCGAATGCATAAGTACTTGCGAGTAAGTAGTTAACTTTGCCATCGGCACATCAATGCTGGGGAGTAAATAATTCCGGTGAAGTTGCTTTGGCTGTCAGGAATTGCCAAGCCTGTTAGAACGTACGAGTGCAAACAGCACGCACGCTGCCACAGCAATTCAAAGCGAACAACTATGAGGGAACATCATGGTCGACTGTAAGACCGAAGGGTACAACGAATGCATGTGGAACGTAGAGAGAGGCACGGTAAGTCTCGATGTGTAAGCCAGTGAAATTGTTCCAAAGAAGAGCAGTGAGGCATGGTTGTTGCCCTTGAGTGCGGGTGGGCTTTTAACAAGTAGAGGGGGAAGGTATGTGGGGCAAGTGCGTGTTATGCTTGCAGCATTCTTACACAGAACTAGATACTAAAAATTTTTTTCATCTGATCCTGTCGTTGCCATTTGCTTTAAAACATATGTCAATATGATTGCATGCACAAAATATATGTATGTAGTAAGCGCAGCGCACATCAGAATGTACATAAATGCTTAAATTGCAAGTTATCTCCTGTTTTATCCAACCTTTGCATTTTTGTAAGCATGCAAATTTGTGCGAGCAGCTAGTCATTATACGCGTTTACCAGATTCTTTCCAGTAATGATCATTATCCACGTCTACATTGTCATCTTCACCTGCTTCGAACTATTTGTGCAGAGAGTTGCACCGTATATTTAAGCACTTCCCATATTGCAATACGAAGCGAGTCAGATTGTAATTTTTGCAGCTTAACTCCTAGCATAGTTATACTTTCAAACATAGTATTTTGTATGTATGTATATAGAAATATGGATAAACTATGTACATGTAAGCAAGTTGTAGTTGTTATTAGTGTTGTCATTTTCATGTAATCCGAAAGACATTTGGATTTTATTTTTATAAATTGTTCATTAGTTTAACAAGAATCACTCAGAAAGCTTCATTAGATGTAATATTTCTTTGACGGCTAGAGAAACTGTTTGTTTTTAAAGAAATAATTCTTTCAAAATTAAAGTAAATTGTCTATTCATCTCCAAATGTAAACACAATCAATTTATTGAGAGACTGAATTGAGAAAAATTACAACATTTTTTGAACAGATGCTTACCTGTCAGAGTAAAATCTTTCGATCATCGCATGTCTCAAAACACTTATAACTAACAAGATAATTTAATTAATTTAAAGTCTAGAATGAATAAATTAAGGTCCATTGGATTACAAAAGCATACAAAATTGCATAACTGTACTGCTAAATTCGATGAAGTAATAATGACATTTGAAAAAAAAGTCAAATACATATTATAGGCAAAGATCGGAAGATTGTTATTTTTAAAATGATAAAAACCTCGCAGATAAAGCTTATGATCGATTTTGTGATAATTTATTTATAAATTTTTGTACTCTAAATGGAGTGCATAAAGTTTGCCATTAAGTTTCTAACGTCGGAGATAATACAAAATATATATGTATATCTATATAAATGAGTAATATGACGTCTTGAATCGATTTAGCCACGACCGTCTGTCCATCCGTCTGCCTGTCTGCTAATACGCAAACTAGTCTCTCAGCTTTTAAGATATCAATCTGAAATTTCGGTCTCGTAATAGCAGTCATACAACCCGATTGATCAGAGTCAAGCTCTTGTAAGGAAGCTTTTGTAATTGTGAAGGACTTACCATACTCTTGTATATATTATTAATACTATCTGAAGAAGATGTCAGAATCTTAAGTCTATTCATATTTAAAACAGATATAAAATTGTGAGTTGAAATTTTTTAATTGAAAATCAAGTTTTCAAAAATATTTAAAAACAAGAAAAAACGTGAACTGCGGTTGCCCCGAGGCTAAATACCCTTCACAGGTGCATTTCTGTTAGTAGCTATGTGTCCAGTTTGTATGGAAGCTATATGCTATAGTAACCCGTTCTGAACAAGTTTTTTAGAGATTACATTGTTACCTTAAAAAATAATCTATACCAAATTTCATGAATATATCTTGTCAAATATGAAAGTTGTCCATACAAGAACTTGATTCCGATCGCTCAGTTTGTATGGTAGCTATATGCTATAGTTAACCGATCTGAACAATTTCCTCGGACATTACATTTTTGCCCTAGAAAACAATCTATACCAAATTTGGTGAAGATACATTTTCAAATTCGAAAGTTTTCCATATGAGAACTTGATTCCGATCGTTCAGTTTATATGGCAGCTATATGTTATAGTGGTCCGATATTGGCCGTTCCGACAAATGAGCAGCTTCTTGAAGAGAAAATGACGTTTGCAAAATTTCAAAAGGATATCTTAAAAACTGAGGGACTAGTTCCTATATATACAGACAGACGGACAGACAGACGGACATGACTAAATCGACTCAGCTCAACATACTGATCGTTTATATATATACTTTATAGAGTCTCCGAAGCTTCCTTCTGGGTGTTACAAACATCGTGACAAACTTAATATACCCTGTTCAGGGTATAATTAAAAAAATACAGTTTGTTTCGACATAAGAAAATAAATTTACAGTAATTTTCGGGAAAAAATTTGGTTATGTGAATTGCATGCAAAAGTTATAGATCGAACACTGTTTAATCCTTCAAAATTTTATCTCGCCGCTCTTCTTCCTTTTCCCGTCCTCAGATCGCGTGTAAATTATTTTCCCCTAATGTTTGTTATTTTATCTTTCGTTTGCGTTGGATTTCATACTTCTAACTATGAATTACTTGTATTTTATTTTTTATCGTTTTCAAAATCTTCTGTGTTACTTTGTATTATTTAAACAAATGTATACACGCCTGAAAGTCCCATTGGGAACACAATTATGGAGTTGTGTGCATGGAATGGAATACAATTGTTTTTTACCAACACTACTTACATACATGTACATACACATACAATTAATGAACCAAATGTTGCAACACCACTTGCCATCAAGCGTGCAACAATTCATGTATATAGAAGTTCAGCAACATGTTGCCGGGGTAATAAAAATTTAAATGGCATCCATTAAAATCATTTGCATTTACTTAAACAATCAAGCGCATACGGACACACACGCAGCATACACAAGCCAGCGAGCCATTGCCGTTATCGAAGAAGGGAAAGACACGCTGCGAGAGTATGCATATGTATATGTACATGCATATGTATGTATGTATATGCTCTGATTTTCATTTCACTTTTGAATAAATTCCTTTAACCGGCACGTTGTTGCCGTCACTTGCAATTGCTCTGCTGACTACAAACAAGAACATATTGCTGCCGTTGAATTTATATCAGTGCAAAAACTAAATAAATCGGAATTTAATTCGCCAATCAACATTTGTATGAGTAACTTCAGAGTTTGCGCCCAGAGAGGCACAATTGAGCACGATACAGATAGAGAGTGGATGTGAGAGCGAACGTGTGAATGTGTCTAGTGCGGTTATTTGGCCTTATCAAAGGCTAAGTTAAGTGTTAATATCTGAAATAGATGTAGAATGAATGACAATTATCCCATTAGTTTCCGTTGAACCACCGCGAACCAGATGGTGTCTAGCGCAAGTCAATTTGTTTGCTGTGAGCACTTTGCGCATTGTTATTTAAGGGGTTATATGCAGTTAAAAAATTTCAAAAGAATCGATTTTTTTATTATATTTTCTTGTTGTAAATATTTTTAAGAATACACACTGAAAATTTCATATCAATTTCATTCAATTTGAAAAGGCATTGCAGAGCGTCTGGAAGTATTTAAAACTTTAAACGCGGTTTTCTCAAATAGGTGTTTTTAAAGTCGGTGGCCAACATTGCTCGTAATCGACTAAGCCGATTATTCTCAAATTTTAACAAGAGCTTCTTAAATATATTTTTTAGTAATTAGTTGAAGACTTTTTCTCACCGATAAATATTTTTTTATACACAATTTAAGGCCGAAATTCTGTTCAAAAATTGATTATTTCGTATTTGTTTTTTCATTGTTTAATTACTAGATTTAATGGTACATTAACGAAATCTGTTTGCACAAATCTGTCAAATTAATAAGAATTAAAACAAAAGGAATTGAAAATGTTAGACAATTTTCTTAGCACTATTTATAAAAATCTTTTTTGTTTATAAGAGATAACTTGAAGGAAATATTATCAAACGATTGTCCGTGTTCGGCTATAAGGACTGTCCGTTATGGGGAATTTCACTGTATATCGCAGTTGAATAAATGGGAAGCTACAAATACAACAACAGCAATAACAACTTTATAAACCGGGCTATAATTTGAGCAATCAAACGGCGAATTAATCAATATAAAAGGGTGAGTAATTAAGTACAACTAATTAAATGAATCTGCGTACCCACATCCATTCTTACACAAGCATACATGTATACATATGCTTAAAAGATATATTTACATAATGCTATATATAAAGTCAGAGACATCAAGAATAAATTGACATTTCGAGGACAAATTTTGTTATATGAGAAGTAGACGTGATTGTAGTCCGATTTCGCCCACCAATTTTTGCCAAATTTAGTCGAAATCAGTGAGACGGGTCCCGATACATGAGATTTCGCCAAAAAGTAGACCCATCCTCCAATTCTCTCACCAGCTCTCAGAAAACTTTCTCATACCATCTCGGGTGTAAAATTTGATATCTCTGGTGTATTTAGTTACTAATTTATTGCGCATAGTAGTTTTCAACAGTACCGTTACATGGGTAGCGAACTTGATTATCTTCCGATTTCATTCATTTTCACACTGTCGGTAAAAGTTCGTAAGTATTTGCACTTGGCAAATTTTGTTTTTGTAACTTTAGTAGTCCAAGCGATATGTCATATGACATTAAACTTACACAGGTGGCCCTTTCTACTGCGATCCTCTGTGCCAAACTATAGCTTTATATCTTAATTTAACGCTAAGTTATGGTAATTTATAGGTTTTCGGTTAATGGCGTATTATGGGCGTGGCAGTGGTGCGATTACGTCCATCGATGAACCCGTAATTTTTTTATACTAAGAAACCCACATACCAAGTTTCATCAAAATATCTCAATTTTTACTCAAGTTACAGCTTTCGCGGACGTCATCCTGACCATTCGTCATATAACGGTAAATTCAGTTTATAGTTACACAAAATTAATAATCAAAAAGAAAAAATATATCTAAGACCTATATAAGTATTTAATATACCATAATCAATCCCTCCCGCTATATTGGGAATTGTAGTCGTATACAAGTTATATACTCGTACATATGTAGAAAATATTAAAGTTCTATGGATATTGTATAATATTATAGGAACAACAACAAAATATATGTTAAATCTCTATCTTTGAGCTTTTATAAACGTTCTTATTAAAAAGAATGTTCTTTTACCAGTGAACTGCGTCCAATATAAATATTTCTAGTTTTCAAATGCACATGCTGAATATAATTAATTGCTTTAATGGTAATCACTTAATTTGTACGTAATTGCAAGTATCAAAGACTGCATGGTTGTATGTATAAAATGTTCATTGCATACCCCTGCAAGAAAAACTTTTGTCAGCGCGCAGAACAAAATTTTTATAATTTTCTTAAAGCCCTGATGTAACGAAGGCATGTGGGCTTACATCTCTCTTTAACACTTAGAAATTCAGTCTTAATTCACTTTACATATATCTATAGTATAATGCTCACTCTCCTTTTTCTTAGTCATTGCTGACCATAAATCCATTTGTCCACAAGTGAAAAATTCTTTTGTGCAGTAAACAATAAAATGTGTATTTCATTAATAAATTTATAAGTGTTAATTAAAGTAAGATATAAAATATGGAGTTAAATTATAAGTTATGGAAAAAAGTTGTGCTGATCTCTGCGTGCGGCTTTCAATTCTTCCATATTTCAGAATTTAAAAATACCTGACTAAAAATGAAAATTTATAAATAATTTATTTTTATTTGAAACTTATTTAACTTACACATATATATTATTTTTAAAACAACTTTCTGCCATTAAAATGTATATTTTTAACACAAAACTCAAAAGAGTTATTGCACAAAAGCAAGCAACACTTTTGATTTATGGAAAAGTATAGTATAAAATTACATAAGTATTTTACAACTTCTCTAAATTCCTAAGGAAGCGTCTCTTTTAGGCTTACACAAAGTTAGGTTTGGGAAAAACTGTAAAAATTGACCGCATTTTACTGTTAATTTAACTAGTCAGTGGTGACAAAACCAAAGAATTGAGCCAAAGTATGTGCACGAAAAAAACTGGTCACATAGAAATTCGCACAGCTTAGAAATTTCTAACGGTAAAATCAAAATTCAAATTAACACGCAAAGTTTACTACATTATCTAAATAATTGCATTATATTTTTTACAAAAATATGGTTAGTGTAAAATTTGTCAGCAATGAATATATACGTTCGCGAATCGGTTTTGCTCAAAAAGCTGGAGATTCCGGGCATGTCTCACAGCAACATCGCCAAAAAATTAAAAATTGCAAAATCTTCGGTATCTTTCATAATTAAGAGATACAGTGACTCCTTACCATTGAATAGAAAGGTCGGTAGTGGTAGAAAACAAGGTTTGAATCTCCACTTATAGCAAAAAAAGTGTTGAGCTATTAGAAACGAAATCCTGGACTTTCAGTACGAGATGTCGCCAAAAAAGTGCAAATGTCACTTTCATATGTACAGAAAGTACGCAAACGAATTGAATTACGTTCCTTCAAAGTGAATGCAGCACCGAACTGCAATGATGACCAATATGTTTTGGCAAAACGACGTGCTCGAAAATTATATGAAAAGTTCATGCCCAATTTTAACTGCGTTGTAATGGACGATGAATCCTATGTAAAAGCGGACTTTAAACAAATTCGCGGACGACAATTTTACACAGAAAACAAAAGGGGAAATGTTTCTGATAAATTTAAAAATAAAAAGCTTGACAAATTCCCAAAAAAAAATTCTAGTATGGCAGGCCATTTGCCAGTGTGGCTTTAAAAGTGAACCTTTTATAGGCTATGGAACAATAAATCAAGAAATTTATGTTAATGAGTGATTTTAGAAACATCGTTTTCCTTTAATTAAGCTTCAAAAGGATCCAGTACTCTTCTGGCCTGATCTTGCAAAATGTCATTACCGAAAAACCGCTTTAAAGAAGTACCAAGACAATAGAATGGTTGTTGTTCCCAAAGAGGTGAACCCTCCGAATTGCCCAGAGCTCAGGCCGATTGAGACTTATTGGGTCATTAATAAAGCGAAACTGTTAAAGATGCATCATACAGTGAAAAATGAGAGGCAAATTAGGAATAAGTGGCAAAACGTCACTAAAAACTTCAATAAGGATTCTGTGCAAGCGCTTATGAAGGATGTTAAATCTAAATTACGATTACTCGCTTATAAAAAAATATCCTGAATATTATTTCTTGAATTCGTATAAATCTGTGTATATATGTATATGTAAACTATAACTTCTATAAATATTTCTGAAATAAAATAATAAACATAAGTTTTATAACGTTATACGTTCGAGCAATTTTTTTCGTGCACATACTTTATTTCATTGTTACATATGGAAGCATTATAAGTCGCAGGTATCTCTTTTTAGCAAAAACAGTGACGATCAGCTAACAAATAAACTGCCATAAAATATATACATACATAAGTGCATTGGTGAACTCATCAGCAGTTTCTTGCAGGGACAACAACGGACTTTGCAACAGCAACAGTGTTGTAGCTTCAGTAGTGCGACAAACGCGCAGCTAGTCATTTTCGACGTCAGTTATTATTGCTTGCACTCGTCTTCGAATTTCGCAAACACACGAACGCGCACACATACACTAACTACAAATGTGCGCAATTTGCAGTCCTTTTAGTAGCGCACTCAATTTGCTAGCTAAGCCGGCAGTGGTGTTTACTAACTTGTCTGCCACACCATTGCTTGAACAGGGCTGCATCTGCACGTTGCAGAGTCAATTTTAAACAACAGCTGTCACACACACACTCGCAAGCAGACGCAAATACAAACATACATGCATTCACACAATTACTGGTATTTGTTGTTGTGGCAATCGTCGTCACCATCGTCATCATCATTGCAATTTGTTGATGTTGCCTTGGTCGTTGGCGTTGGCGGCGTCGATTTGTCATCGCTTGACTCGGAAGTTCGCCGTTCGTTATTTGCCTGCCACACAGTTGTGAATTGGCACTTAAACTTGACGTGTCTTTTGCTCGTTTCAGGGGATTTCTCGTATTATTATTGTATTACGACGACGATTGTTACTATTATTTACGAGCGCTGTCGATAACGTAACGCGCAGCATTCTGTCGGTAGTCCGCTTGTGTTGTGCACGTTGCCACATGGCAGAATGAGGAAATCTGCGAGTGTGTGTGTGCGCAGGTGAGTTGCTGGAACGCGTGGCTCCACCGACTAATATTACGACAGATCCCTTGGGCTTAGTTTAAAAGCTATTATTTTCCATTATACATACATAAATATATGTGTACATACATACGTATATAATATGTATATACTTACGCATTTTCGAAAACAAAATGATCCCAATTTGCAAAAGTCTTGAAAACTGTGTATATGTATATACCTTCGGAAATTTCTTCAGCTGGATGGAGCAATTCAAATGAAGCGGTTCGAGGTAAGGTAGTTTAGGTCTCGATTTAACACTTTTCAAATTCGTACATCCATCGTATATAAGTATGTAAATATAAGCTCACGAGCCAGCCACCATGTGCATTCTCACCCAAAGGTCCGTTCTTGTTTACCATTCATCTATTCCACAGTTTGTCTTTCCATTCGTGCAACCATACCTCGAGCATGAACAATTTGAAATTCTTTCCACACATTTTTCTCCATTGCATCAATTATGATCGAGTGTGACTTTTATGATTGTTTTCTTTAAAATGCTTCTCAACTGGTTCTACAAATAAATATTTTCGTATGTATGTGTGCCATCCGTTGGCAGGGGCAGCATGCCGTCTACAAGTGTGCCTAAATTACTTCATTAACGAGTTTATTTCATGTTGTTATAATCAGGCATCACCTCTGCACACCTCGCCTCCGGCCATTGGCAAAGGCGTTTGTTTGCGGCAGCTTATGTTAGTCGCTCCAGTTCTACACACATAATTCATATTTGTCCATTCAATTCTCAACAACCGACGCACAGTGGGACATTTTCAGCTAAGAAAAATCACAAATGCGGAGTTGAGTAGGATAGTCCAATGTGCTGATGTGCTTCAGACCAGATTGTAGATAAATCTTAAAAAAAAAGTATGAAAATTTAATCAACCAAAAATAGTATAGTTCTTGCTCATTATTTAAAGACAAACTGAATTAGAAGAGGGATGAGAAATTGGCATTATTTGAGGAGCACTCTAGGGTAAAGTGTCCTGTGTCATATAGATATTTTTTGTTTAATTTTAAATTTACTGATCGGTTCTTAGTAATATATTAATATCAAAAGACCAAGCGCTTTCTACGTTGTCATTCCTAAGATCAATTTAAATATAAACACTGTTATTCTTCATGGAAAAATCCACTCACTACTCGTTGTTGGATTATTGGAAATGAATAGGTAATCGCTTTGCCCAGATAACGCTGGGAGGGTTTTCAAAATTTCAGTTTCCCACTGTTTAGAAACTATTTTAAGGAAAAGAGGAACTTTTGCAAAAAATCGATTAAAAAGCATTACCTCTTAAATTATGTATTAAAATCCTAGAAAAAAATTACATAGTTATTTTTGTATATGTTTTGCTGAAAAACTGTCACTGTGCAACAACAGTGACAACGACTCGACTCCATCTATAGCTCTTCTTCACTCGCTCCCATTTCGTGCTTTTCATACTCGCCTTCTCTCAGTGCTTTCTCGTGCGTTCGGCGATATTTATTTGCTTTTGCAAAGTGAGCAATTGTAGGCACGTTTGCTGCTAATGATGCTGTTGTTAATGCTCGCTGTTGCAGACACCGCGCACTGTCATCATCACTTGATGTTACGAGTATTATGGAATCTGGTTCTTGTTGCTGTTGTTTTGGGTCATACTCACTTTTATAGCCGCTTTAATGTACGAGTACGGATCCACTACTCGATTCCACACTAAGTGGCTGCGCTACACTTCTTCATGGCCCTCATTTCCCCCTTTTAACACAAGCAAGTCTACTTCCTTCCATGTGCCGCTTTCTTGGCACTCTGCGTTGCCGCGTCGATCGCATTTCGCGTGCTTTGCTCGTTAGTTTCTTATGCTGATGATATTTAAAAGGGCATCGAGTTCATGTTCGGCATCATCAATTATATTTTTCACTCACTACTCGCAGATGCCTTGTGCGGGAACCCAGCGTGCGCGTTAAGTGCAGAGGGCGGCATGCGGCAAGGTATTGAAATTAAAATTAAGCTGAACGAAAACAAGTAACAAAAGAGCATACACTCACTTAACATGGCACTTAGGTAAGCATGTATGTATGTATGTGTTATGTGTGTCCGGGAAAATTGAAATTTGCAGAAAAATACAAATGTTGAAAGCAACATTTGCAAGCGCGACAACAAGCACCGTTATGCCTAAATGAGAATCTTCTTAATAAGCAACGAGATTTGCCCTCCGCCACCAACAGCCCGTCAGCGGGACATGAGGCGAACAAGCAAATAAAGCAGTGCCGTGATGACTGCACTTTTAATTAGTTCCTTAATTTGGCCACATTGTGAGTCACTCAACGCAAGACAGTCTAGAGGGCAGTACAACTTAGCATGGCGCGGCAAAGTGGCCACTCGGAATTCAGGGCTCAGCACTTGACGCACAGTTTTCTGAGCCATTCGTGCGCTGATTTCCTCGCATTGTCTGTTATGTTGGCCGAGAATTTACGGCATTCAATTATTTTAATTAGTTCAACGCATTTCAAGAGTGCTTCGCCTCGCCTGCCTAACTTGCCGCTCGTTTTAATTTCTGAGTAATAAATGGTTGGTTTTTGCAGCCCATTAAATATTTATTCGCATTTATAAAGCAATAGCCAATAATACGTAAATAATGTGTAATAATATAATAAATGATGTTTTCAGAGGTTTGGCGCGCAGCCTTGAAGTTCACAGCGTTGTTGAAATTAACTTAAAAGTGAGTGGCGAATAATCAAAATTCATTTAATTCATAATTATCGTATAATTTATTAAAAAATGTAAGACGCCGCTTTGAAAACCCCCTTTCCATATTTTCATTGTAAAACTCTACTTTCGACTTGCAGACATTCTTTCCTAAGGATATCTCTACAAGATCATCATCATGCACCAAGTAAGGAGTAGTCAAACTTTTCGTATTTTTGGAATAAAAATGCTACGTTTCTAGATTTCTCTCGTTGGTTTGTTCTATTTATTTTTCTTTCGCCGATTTAAAAAATTACTTGTGTAAATTTCCTAGAAAATTTTTTGTCTGAACATAATGGCATTTTTTGAATCATTAATGTTTCAACACACTGAATTCATTTTGGCTTTATTGCTACAGATTCAGACTTTTAAAATAGTTCATTTGTATTTTCTTACTATCATACTGGTGTGTGTATATTCATGTCGTCAGTAGTTTAGTGAGTTTACACCATTTCCATAGTTTTGAATTCATTTCGCACGTTTGGTGGGAACTTTTTTGCCATAAGCTCATAAATGGTCCGAGAATGGCTTATTTGTTCTTCAAATAACCTTCTAAAAAAAAAATTTGTTCTTGACACCTCTTTCTAGGGCAGATGTTTGCGCACTTTTACGGATTCCAGGCGGCGTACATATGTAGATGGTTGATA
Organism: Bactrocera correcta; assembly: GCA_027475135.1. NCBI lineage: Eukaryota > Metazoa > Arthropoda > Insecta > Diptera > Tephritidae > Bactrocera > Bactrocera correcta. Next base: position 63,559,439 of record CM050326.1, on the reverse strand, counting down.
TTGCTCTTGAGAATTCTGAGCAACACCGCTGCTAAGGAGTAGTTTTGTTGCATCAGATTTCACTTAACCTACAAAACTGTACACAATAACGAAAAGTATTTTATTAAAAAATATACTGGGAGCTTGTAGCTTTTATTTTTGTTTTTATATTTAATTCACTGCAAAACAAAAATATTTAAATTCACCTGATAAGGTGGGCTCCAGTTCTCGCTAGTCTAGACATCTAATATTCAGTAATTAATAAGAATTTATACATATTTGCGGATTGATACAGAAGGCGCTCCATTGAGAAACTCCGAAGCCGAATTCATGAAAATTAACAGGCATTTTCGTATGCAGAACAAAAAACATTAATTCAATCCAATTAATTATTTCAAATAGCACTCAGCAGCCATCATCTTTCTTCAAACGAAACAAACGAGAAACAGTTTAATCAACCTCATCAATTAGTTCCACCCGCTCGAAGGAACGGAAGCGAGCGCAAACCAAAAAAATCGTTAATAGCAACAACACCAAAAGCGACGGCAGAACAATCTTAAACTGCAATTCATTCAGCGAACAATCCACCACCACCACCATCATCTTCGTCATCACTAATATTACCAGCATCTCCAAGCGTCAGCGTCATTAAGGCTCTGCTTGCGCCGCGCACCCACGAAGCGAGCGCAGAGGCCAGCATGGCAGAGATCAAATTAAGAAACACATTATAATGATTGAAGCACGAAGTTCGAGTGGAAGAAAGGAATAGTATATATGTACCTACAAACAAAAATACTCGCGCACAGAATATCCGAATTGAAATTGAACGACATGCAGCGAGCAACGTGCAGAAAACGAAGTAGCCAAAGCCGCGCAACAAAAACCAAATAACGTAAACACCATAAACGCCAGTCATGTAAAGTAAAACAAACACAATTATAACGAATTAAGCCAAAGAACAGCAACAAAATATCCAAGTGCATGTTTGTATTTGAGAGTATCTGGCGTAAACGCTTATGAGTTATGGCTGGAAATAGCTGAGTATCTTGGGCAACTAAGCAACCTGCACATACATATACATACGCATGTTGTATGTACACATTTCACATATATGTATGTGCGTGTATGCACACATTTCATTTTCATTCAAGAGGGATACAACCAGGCAACAACACAACAACAACAAACTACATACATACAACAAGCATAAATCAAGCATCAAAGTGGAGAAGCTATCGAACTGCCGGCTGAACAATCATACAAATATGCATACATTTGTACATATGTACATATATATGGATGTATGTATATATATTTACTGTATAATGAAAAGTGAATGCGTGCATGAGTGCTGGAGAGGGCTGCGCGCCACAAGAGGTGAAACAATGGGCGTAGTAGTGGAGGAATGAGCAGACAAAAGCAATGCAACAGTGTGTTAACTGCGTCATAATCCATTATTGAACTACTGAAAATGTTCGTAATGCCAGGCGCATCATTAAATGCCATTGTCGCCGGGGGCAACAGCAACAACAATGGCAATGAAAGCGCTGAGCAACCGTAAAAATGAAACGAAAAGGGATGAAGAGGCGCATTGTGATTGCAGAGCGCAATATTGCCAACAGCTAGTGCACTCTCATGCTCACGACAGGAAGTGGACAAACACACATGTATGCCTGTGTCTCTGCAGCGCTTTGGTGTGAGATACTGGGTTCGTGAGCACACGTTCTCAGCTACGTAACCTCGTACCAGTAAAGAGAAATGTTGCTAGAGGCTAGTAGTTCCCCAACACCTAAATCAAAACAAAAGAACGACCCAAAATATATGTCGACACATCCTTGTAAATCAAAATTTTACTGGTCTCACAGAAAATTTTCCTCAGCATTACTACAGCCGAATGAGTTACTGATCGGAAGACTGAATGAAACTTATGTATGTATGTATATATGACAATATAACCTCCTTCGAATCCTTCCGAGAAGCGACAACAAATTTTATTATTTCGGAAGCATTTCCTGCTTCTGTTTAATATTTTTTTCTATACCATATGGTTAGAACACCCTAAAGCTTAGTCAACAATTAAAATTTAAAAAAAGCTCAATTCCTCTTGGTGTTCACAATTTACTACAGCGGTCCGAACTTAATATCTCATTTGTCGTTCAGTGCATCCATGAAAAAAGCTAATTTTTTTCAGTTCATGTTTACAGTTCAATACTCCAAGATAAGAAGGGTGAAGGTGGAACATCCGAAGCAATAACATTTAATATAATAAAAACAAGTAAGGAAGGGCTAATTTGATTGTAACCCCACATTATACACTCTAGGAACTTGAAAGAATCAGATGTTGACAAAACTTTGTATTCAACAAGTCAACTGGAAGTTCGAAAACCTTTATATTAGGTATATGAGCGCTAAGTGAAGTATTGACGTATTCCACTCAAATTTCAAAAACATATCTCACAGATCGACCGATATTTTCGGCAAAAAGACAGCCATATGCACTGGGGTCCATGTAGTAGGTCCTGAAATATATGGTATGATTTTACCTAAATGTGAGCGTTGCCCCGCCCATCGTCCAATTTTTCCTTCGGCTCCTATAAAGCCTTCTCATACCATCTCGGGGGTAAAAGTTAATGTCTCTAGAGCTTCATTTTTCGCGCTTTTAGTAGTTTTCGTTCTCGCGGTTTTCCCAAGGAACAAGGAGCACGTATACTAAGTTTCAGTAATATATCTCAATTTGTACAAAAGTGCCCGCACTGACGGACAAACTTACGGACGGAAAGTCACTCGGAATTCAACTCGTCTCGTCATCCTGATTATTTATATATGAACATGTGTATAACTCCATATCTCTCTCGATTATTTTAAGACGATACAAACAACCGTTAGGTAAACAAAACTATTATACTCTATATAAGTATATAATAAACTGTGAATAAATGACAATAACAAGCAGCACACTTACTCAAAATAGTAAAATATTACTCTCAATCGTGGCCATAAAAACACAGTAATCAACATTCAATTGGCTTGTATACATTTGTTGTGAAACAAATGTTGCTAACATTGTTGCTAAGCAAATTGAAATGTTGCTAATGGTATGATAAGTGCTGCAGCCGATGAGTGCGCCCATTCCGTATTCAATTTAACGCTTTTCAACGACAACAAGCGCAATTTATACGTCCAACAACAAAAACAACAACAACATGACTCACTGTGTGTGCGTGTGCGCAAACTGTATTAAGACACATTATTGTAATTATTATAATATTTTTATGAGGGCACTCACACAAACACTCACACACTTATATGCAGAATACGGGTGAGACAAACAAATAAACGAAGGCGCGCGCATAACACTCATTGAAATATGAGCGAGCAAATGAGTGAATGAAGTAAGCGAGAGTCGGATGAGGTGAGCGCAAAGCACCAACACGGTGCTGGTGGATATGGTGGATTGCAAACGAGCACGGGGAGACGATATCGGCAACAGTAACAGCAATAACCATTGCAATAACAACAAGCGATGAATTGATTTTACTAAATTGGGGAATGGGTACGAATGGCTAATGGTTGCATACTATGGAGCATCGCGATGAGTCGAGTAGAACGATGGTAATAACACACAGCCAGCGCTAACGACACAATGACGATGAACACAACTACAACAAAAGCAGCAACAATACCGAAGCAAGCAAAACAGGGCAACACTCACAGCGTCAGCGTCGGCAGCGCCGATTGTGACGACGACCATAACAGTTTGGGTAAAATGTATCTAGATACTTAATTGCCACATTCAGTCGTTGTTAAATAGTTGCACGGCACAGTACGATTCCGATTCTATGCCATTGCTAACGACGCTACACATTTGATTGCTCGTTCGTTCGTTCGTACGCTCGCTCGCTCGCTTATTGCCGACGCTTCAGCTTTTTATCGTCGGTGTTATTGATGATTGCCGCGTGCGCGTAAGCAGCAATAAGAACAACATAAAGCAAAGCAATAACAAAAACAACAAAAGCAGCAACAATTCACAAAACAATAATAACAATTAAAATCAGTTGAGTCGGTCAATTCGGCAGCCAAAGTGAGTGAATTCAACAGCAATATATTTACTTAATTCGCTGTCGCCAGCAACATTGTTGCTGTCAATATTGTGAACACATACATACATACTAGCGAGCGTGTGCTTGTGACTGTTTAGCGTCAGAAGTCTGCAAATCGAATGGAATTGCTGCAATGTGTTGGTGACAGTGCAAAGATGAAACCGTTGGCTGGTGGCATGGCGCGCAAAATGGGCGAAATAATTAAGTGCCGCAGCTATTTCAATTAAGTGTCGGTGCCGGTGCCAGTGTCGGTGTTGATGTTGTCGCTGCATTTGTTGCCACTACTAGTGCAGTTGTTGTTATCATTTGCTTCTCCAACTTCTACGATTTTTCATACTCAGCACTTTGTCACACTACTCCACTCTGTTCTACGTATGGGGTCGCTCGGCCGTTCGTGTGCTCCGAGCCATTGTGCGCACATGAGCAATCCAAATTAATCACTCATCAAGCGATTGCTTCAAGTGATATATACATACAAACCGCGATGTGGAAGTGTGTGTGTGTGTCTGTTTATGCGTTTGTTACTTTAGCCTTCCTACTTGTGCGAGTATGACAAATGCGGGTTTTCAGCTTTTTGCTGTTTCGGCGCTTCGCCATCGTTCGATGTTCCTTGTGTTGTTATTGTTGTAGCATTGCCTTCTGTGTGATGTTTTGTTTTGTGGCCATTAATCGAGCGTATGAAACTCATTAGCATAATCTGACTAGCTGGACGACTTTTGCGCGGTTCGTTTCGTCTTTTGTTTGGCATGTTTTTGCTGTTGTTTTTGTTTTCGGTTTTCGCTTCGATTTAAATGCTTATTTTTGTATTTCACTAAGTTGTTTTTGTGTTCATATTTTGCATATTTTCGCCGATTGCGTATTTCGTTGGTGTCATTAATATTATAATGTGAAAAAGATGTTTTTTGTGTTTTTAATTTTAAGTGTTTTGCTATGAATCGACATATTACTAGTGAATGGTAGACGAATTCGCACAAACACACGCAGAGCGAAGTCAAATAAAGCACTCAAACATGAAATTAATAGGAATATAATGTGGTGTTAAATGTAAAAATAGAAAAGAACAAGTTGCGGTGGCAATAATTTAATTTGGCAATCAAAATTTTTGCGTTCATTTTTACATTGCTTTGTTATTGTGTGGATGTGTGTAGTCTCTCTGATTTCTAATAGTTGAGTCAGTTTCCTGTGTAACACATTAAATAAGTTGAACTAATTAATCTTAAATTACATTCACATATGTACATATGTGTATTGTAAAACAAAAATATATAATTTGTTAATAACATAAATAATTAAATAAAATAAATTTACTAATATAATAAAATACAATGTTAAGCAAAATAAGAAGAGTAAATGATGAAAGTAATTAGAGAATTTTCACGACATTTTTCTTTGAAAATACTAGCCGAAAGTAAGTTATTATTATTATTTTCTATCTAGTAAATTCACAAAGTGGAGCTGTGTGTAAAAGTATAAATAAATCACTTAGATGATGCAAAAAATCAATGAATAATTTCATTTGCAAAAGTTATCGAGTAAAGTGAAAAAACTCAAACTATTTTTTCCATAAGCTGTAGTTATTAAATATTATTTTTATTTTTTGTCATTATTTATTTATTAATTTTTCCTGCTATTTTTGTTTCCATATTTATTCTCAATTGTAGCGAAAACCTAATAACATAGCAGTAATTTGGAAAAAAAACAAATACTTTTTCGCAAAAATGCAGCTCCAAAAAAATACTCAAAAACACAATATCATTAATTATCACCTATCTGGCAATTACCACTTAGCAGAGACATTTAATTCAGCTTTTAATGCAAACAACGACGCCAAAACCAAGAACATAAAACTGCGAGTCAAATTATTCAAATGCTCTGTCATCGCTTACTACAATTACAATCAGCAGCACAATAAATATAGATACATAGATATATACATCCGCATTTACTTAAATACATACAGTAGATTGTACGCCACCCACTCATCCAATGAGCGACTACGTCAATGCCCCCGAGGTGCAACTTAATCACATTTCAAATTAATTACATTCGGGCAAGTCACTCCAGCAAAACCGAAGTGCGACAACTTAACGCGAAACCCACCCCCAAAACAAATACAGTGGCAAAACGGAAATATACACAGATTAATTTACTCACACATCAACTTCGATGTGTACATATGTATGTATGTATGTATACGCTTTCGCGTGTGTAGGAAAAACGACGCCAACGCTACTGTTGCCGCTGCCGCTGTTTCGGCCTGTCATTTCGCTTAAATGACCAGTATTCGCAATTAAATCACCTTCATTGCTTTGTCATCAACGCCACTTAACCCATTATACTATACACAGCAAATAAAATACACAGCACATATAGAGTCAGTCAGCATAACAGTGGGCTTATGGCACGCAATCACACTAACTCCAATTAAACCACACACACACAACAACAACAAGTAGGCATGAGGCCAACCACGACTGTTGCTCGGAAACGAACGAATGGCTTTGTTGAAGAGCGCGCGCGCACACAGTTTTCAGTAGACACTGCCGACTCATCGCAGCAGTTAAACGGGTGAAGACACAATAAATAAATACGTTTGTAACAGTAGCTGGGTTAATAGCAGCCATTTCGACAGAAGCAGCAACAAAAATCGAGGGCTTAAATCGAAAGCAAAGCTCATCAACCTGGTCATTTGCACTAAACTCGCTGTTATTTGTTGTTGTTGCAGCGCTGTTATTTTACTTCGCAGAAATGTAAGGCTAAGTGGCTGGGAGTACTGTTATCAACACCACAGTCGTCAACAAGCTACTATGTGCCACAGTTAACAACATATTCTTCATCGAGTGTTGCTACAAGTATTTATAGTTTTTTCTGAAACTTTTGTAAAATTAAAGCAAATTGTATTATAACTTGTTGAAATAATTGCACAGTTCTATGGCGGTTTTTTGGCTGTAAGTTTAAAAATCGGTGATAAATAACTCAGAATAATAAACTACACAAAGTCTATAAAAGTATACTGCACATCTATAATTTTGTTCTAATTACTATTCTATAAAACTAAAAGTCTCTGATATGACCGCTTGGCAAATTTATTTTCATTCCCAACGATTTGTGTGATTGCTGCTTTCATTTTTAAGCAAAGAAAGTACTCTATGGTCTACACTGCAATGCTTTTCAAAAGGTAATCTTCATTTGCCTTATATAAAAAGCAATTGGCTCGCATTGCCGATATACCGTCCATGTGACTCAATATGTATATGGACAAATAGTCGCTCAAGTGTTTTACTCTGTATTTAATTTCTGGATCATTTAATCGATCGATAGACAAAGTTCTTCTTAGTGCTCTTGAGTTCTGCAGCAAGTAAAACTCTCTCACTTAATTGGTGATTATTAGACATGAGCTTCAGTAAATATTATAAGGCATTTTATTTTTAGAAAATGAAATAAACTAAAGCGTAAGCTATAAATATATTTTCAGTTTGTTCAGGAATTTAAAACCTTTTTTAATACTAACGAACAAATCCATATTTTTTTCACTTGTAACATATTGAAAAAACGTAATCAATTTAATTAAAATTTAGTTATAAACTCAGTGCTTTTCGAATGTTTAAGAGTAACTGCTTATGCTATAGTGAGAGATGATTCCATTACATTTTCCTCGAAAGTTGTATTTTTAATAAATTACTATATAATAGTTTCTATAGAGTAATTGAACTCAAACTTGAAAACTCCCAACTTGGAACTAGATTTAACTAATAGGTCCCCAGTTATACCATATAAGCAGTAACAAGAAAGGCTATCTTAATACTTTGATTAGGTTCATTTCCATATCGATTTAGAGCATAAGTGCTTTAACCGGCATTTCTTCTAATATTTCTATTATTAGCATTATGCTTTGCGAACAAAACACAAAGCTCCCATAAAAAAAAAAAACGATAAATATGTGCGAAGTAGGCATATATGTATGTATGTATATAGTACAACTTATGAGTAAAGCTATACATCACATAACTTAATTTTCCTGCGAGTTCATACCTTTGCATATTACTAACACACATACATATATACTAGCATACAAATGTACAAATTCACGCATATTTTGCTACAGTTACGTTGTCATTCCAATGGGTCCAGCAGCTTCGGCACCCTCTCGGCTACAAAAGCCGGCGCTAGGCGCGTTTGAATTACTCCCAGTACGTAGTTAGCTGTACATGCCGCCGCTAATTGCATGCGCGTTAATTGATTGCAAGCAATCTGGCCATTTCCCTTCTCTGGCGCATTTCTGCTGACTGCCCAACAACACCCCGTTTCCCTCACAGCCACTCTCCCAACCAGCGCAGTACATGCGGCACTTGTCAAGCTATTAGCGAGCGCCACCATTACTGCAACAACAACAACTGCAAGCATCACGTCGTATGTTGTGCTCGTATCAATTGAATATACAATCATAGATTCGTACACATGTTCGTATGTGTGTATGCTGCTGCTAATGCTGCTGTCGCTAGCTGCCGTTTGAATGGCTCCGTTTGATCTCATTCGTTAGTTAAGCGCATTGGTGTGAAAAAGTGTATCGCACGGATACGCGATATTATTGTTGCTCGTTGATTGCTTCAGTGTCGGTTTCGTTATTGTTATTGTTACTGCGCTGTTTTTCCTCCACTTCCACCTATTATGCTACAACCGCCGTTGGATTTTTTCGTGCATTGTGTTATTTTTCACACAAAGCTCAGCTCAGCACTGGTTAAACTTTAGTAAATAAATAACGTGTGTGTGTAGGTGTGTTTACATGTTGATGTGCGAGGCAGTAGTAACTAAAATATTCGGCGATTGTGGCTACAAATTGCTCCCGACGCCGTTTAATTTTTGCGCCAACAGAGAGTGGGTTTCATTTTATGGCGAAGTTCGCGTGTGACATTGTGTAAATTAACTAATAGAGAGCCGGTAATTCGGTTTTAAAAACTGAATTTTTCGAAGCTGGCGCATTTGTCGCGTAATTTAATCAGCCGTTTGTCGGTCGTTTAATTGTCGTTCTTAAGCTGCGGCGTACTATCAGTGCCGAAAAAACGTGAAAAACGAAGACTTGTTCGATAAAATAGCGGGGTTTTTTTATGTTTTTATAGATTGTAATATCATTATAATTTATATTTAGTATTTATTCTCCTTAATTAATTTGTGTATACTATATAAAGAAAATAATTGTTTAAATTGTTTTTCGGAAACTAATAAAAAAACATCAAAATTTTTTCGTAAATGCGTATACTTTAATCTCCAAGAAATAGTATTTTGCATTGAATTAATTATTATTATTTTTTATCAATGTAGAAAAAAAAAACTATTCACTTTTAACCAGAGCACAAATTCGAGGCATCTTAAAACAGTTTCGGTCATCACATTCAACTTGCCATCGGTGCCAGTTCGGTAATTTGCACATTACACATTGGTGGTTCATTTCGATTTGCAGCACACAGCTGAAAAGTTATGCAAAATATGATAAACCAAGGGATATTAAAAGCCGCCGGCAGAGCATTTTAGGAGAAAATGTTATAAACAATAATTATCGTTTGGATAACTGCTGTACACCAGGGCGTATGAATAACCTACATTTTAATTACAAGTGTCATGAAACGGAGCTAAAAAGTTTTGTGAAATAAAAAGTGAAATACAAATATAAATATATGAATGTAAATATATAATCAAAACAAAGTATAAATATATGAAACTAAATACATGTATATTCAAAGCAAAATAGCCGCTAACGGAGTACAATGTGAAATCGAGTCAATTAAATTGAGAATATTGTTTTACATTTTTATTTTTACCGATATTCCCATCGGTTCGCACATGTTTGTTTATGAAAACTAACAACTAAATACAACAGTAATTAACCCCACAAAACAAAAAAAGAGCGATAAATATATACGATCAGCGATGATAGTATGTGTCTGTGTGTGTGCGTAGCTACCAAATCGCCAGCAAAAAATTTCCTCAATCAAAACACACGCTTGTAATAAAATACTTGTTTATGTGTATGCTTTTAATACCGAAATAAACACTTGCATATTAAATTACAAGCGATTACAATTAATGAATAGTTTTGAAATGTGAAACAGTTGTTTAAAATACAATAAATGGGAAACTAATTACAGCATTCGATAAAAAACACAACAACAAACCAAGTCAAAATAAATAAAAACTCATTATAATGGAATAATAAAAATTAAAGTTTGTTTATGTGAAAATAAAGTGGTGTAGATAAGTGACACGCACCAAACAAGACGACTTAATTGGCAGGGAAAATGCACAAACCAGCAACAATTATAACAAAAATAATAATTTAATTTACGCAGCCACAAACGTCGCCGCTCGGCATCATGTTGTCAATTTTAATTAAGCAAAGTGTATTAATTCGCAGCTCGTTATACTAATTAAGGATAATAAGCTACAACAAAAAACAAAACATACTAAAGCAATCTATTATTTAATAAAAGCAGCCCAAGGCGCCCACCGTGTAACAAAAATAAATTAACAAGCGACAACTGAAGTAAAAGTTCACCAAAAAACAACAACGAAAGCAAACAACATTACAAATATATGTATATACTTTGAAAACCTCACACAATTACTACCAGAACTTCACAGAGCAGAGAAACAACGGCGCTCACTTCCACTCATACACAAACAAATCCAGCGCGTGAAAATAAGGATAATATGCACTCAAAGAGCACTTTACATCGCGTAGCATGAGGGAGAGAGCCGCTGGCGTAGCACATCTAGTAGCAGGATACTCGACATTTGTGTGAACCGAATATTTGTGTTGGTGTGCAGCACTTGCATAACAAATTGTGACCTTTAACATTTCCACTGCATGTGTGTGTACGCACGAGTAATCGTTTCTTTTTAAAGAACTTCCAAATTTAGTGTCGCAATTATAATGGAGAATGCACAGCAGCAGCCACGTTGAATCACGTAAAGCACAACGCTCGTAAATGCCATCTGAAGCTTTTCTCAAGCTGTAAGCAGTACACTGAAAATATAAGACAGGTACGTGGGTAAAACGCGACAAAAACAATTTCATATTTATACATATACATATGTATGTTAAACTAATGTGAACTTATTTTTACTGAAATTCTGTATCGCTTCTATTTTGGTGTGTGATTAACGGGTGATTTTTTAAGAGCTTGATAACTTTTTTAAAAAAAAAAACGCATAAAATTTGCAAAATCTCATCGGTTCTTTATTTGAAACGTTAGATTGGTTCATGACATTTACTTTTTGAAGATAATTTCATTTAAATGTTGACCGCGGCTGCGTCTTAGGTGGTCCATTCGGAAAGTCCAATTTTGGGCAACTTTTTCGAGCATTTCGGCCGGAATAGCCCGAATTTCTTCGGAAATGTTGTCTTCCAAAGCTGGAATAGTTGCTGGCTTATTTCTGTAGACTTTAGACTTGACGTAGCCCCACAAAAAATAGTCTAAAGGCGTTAAATCGCATGATCTTGGTGGCCAACTTACGGGTCCATTTCTTGAGATGAATTGTTGTCCGAAGTTTTCCCTCAAAATGGCCATAGAATCGCGAGCTGTGTGGCATGTAGCGCCATCTTGTTGAAACCACATGTCAACCAAGTTCAGTTCTTCCATTTTTGGCAACAAAAAGTTTGTTAGCATCGAACGATAGCGATCGCCATTCACCGTAACGTTGCGTCCAACAGCATCTTTGAAAAAATACGGTCCAATGATTCCACCAGCGTACAAACCACACCAAACAGTGCATTTTTCGGGATGCATGGGCAGTTCTTGAACGGCTTCTGGTTGCTCTTCACCCCAAATGCGGCAATTTTGCTTATTTACGTAGCCATTCAACCAGAAATGAGCCTCATCGCTCATCGGACACGGACGCGAAACACATTTCGAACCGAACACTGATTTTGGTAATAAAATTCAATGATTTGCAAGCGTTGCTCGTTAGTAAGTCTATTCATGATGAAATGTCAAAGCATACTGAGCATCTTTCTCTTTGACACCATGTCTGACATCCCACGTGATCTGTCAAATACTACTGCATGAAAATCCTAACCTCAAAAAAATCACCCGTTACAATATACCAACAAATGCTGTCTCATGATATTCGATTATCCACTGTTTTGAGAGTGAATAATTGCCATGGTTTCCTTTAAAAAATCTTTATTTAGAACGTTTTTATGAGTTGCGATTATTTATGAAATATTGTTTATTATTATACATAACTTAAGCGAAATTTCGTTGAATAGTCAAATATTTTCAATGGCATAACCTATAAAAATAATTCGGTTGGTGGTGTTTTTTCTATTCAAATTATTTGATAACGGTAATTGAGGAAACATAAGTCTTGGAAACCAGATTTTTACACTGGAAATCAGTAAATACTTCTTCAATATAACATAAAACTAAATATGTACAAATGTTACTTTAATAAATAAAATATTTATTTTTCCTTATCACTAATTCAGAAATAGTGACTGTCTGCTCAACCCATGATTTTTGGTAATGATAAAAAAATAATTATTCGATTTGAATGAAAATGACTCTTGACGATGTCAGCAAAAATATAACTTGTTATAGGTTCGTGCACCCGTACACTATTATTATGCATTTATGTATGTCTCTGTGTATACTTACTATGAGAATTTGAAGCTTTAACTACGCTTCCCAGAAATAAACATAAAATTTAATGATTATATACTGAACTATATATAGAGTAAGTACATATGTACGAACAAGTTCATATTTCTTTACAAGACATATTTATGCTTGGAGGTAGGTAAATGTGTAAGCACTTGCCAACAAATAATGAAAATTAATGCTACATCATTACAAAAATAAATACCTGCGTACATGTTTCTGCTCTTAACCAAATTATAGACACAAATACAATAAATGGAAATTGCAGTAAATGTATCAGATGATTTTTTCTTCATTTAATGAATAATTGATAGTTAAAGTAAACATATTCGGCTTAGCTAGAATATGTTGGTCGCTCAAAACGGAAAACTCGTCACTGCGAGCGGCTCAAATGAAAGAATGCTTCACCAAATATTTAAGCTGTAAGTTTTCGACATCATAAAATTATTCAACTTCCTTAGAATCCAAAAATATCATATATGTGGCTATCGCCGCAAAAAAGTACAAATATATAAAAATACATAATGATTTATGGTAAACTAAACCAAAGGGGCTAAATTAAAAGCAAAAAAAAGTCAACCAAAGGCACGGAAGTCATTATATAGAAGAAATTTTAATAGGAGTTTCATTCATATTCCGTACTAAACGTCATTATGTTTCAGAGAATGTGTCCATCTAATTTCATTAAAATATCACACAACTGTGAATACCCGTATTTTATCAGGATATCTTGTGTATATCGGAGCTAGTGAAAGGACTGGACTGACTGCATTTACTTTTGACAATTAAAGTATGTTACAGAATGCTGTTTCTTGAAATTTTACCTTACACACCGGTCAATATATGCGGTAAAAGATCTGTTAGAATAACGCGGTAATTCGGGGTTCGATTTCACACCTTAAACTATATTATATGCAATATTAAATGTTGACTTAATTGTATAGCATTGTATGGGCCTATATATGTCAATTTTAAGCACACGAACACATCTGTATTAGAATGAGACGCTATCTACATTTATTAAGGTAACTTACATTTTCACCGATTTACCCAAGCGGTTTAAAGTCAACCGGAATTTTAAGGTAAATGGGGCAAGGGAAAATATTTCCCGATTTTACCCATTGTCGACAAAAGGCCGCATTATTACTAAAAAAAGATTTTCTCACAATTACAGTATCTTTCACATATTGACCGACATTTTCTACAAAAATTCATCCCTAAGCACTGTGGTCGAGTAGTTACAGGTATATAAGTATTCTCCTAAAGTTTCTAACGGGTGATTTTTTTGAGGTTAGGATTTTCATGCATTAGTATTTGACAGATTACGTGGGATTTCAGACATGGTGTCAAAGAGAAAGATGCTCAGTATGCTTTGACATTTCATCATGAATAGACTTACTAACGAGCAACGCTTGCAAATCATTGAATTTTATTACCAAAATCAGTGTTCGGTTCGAAATGTGTCAATGTCGACAAATTTTGTTCAGCGATGAGGCTCATTTCTGGTTGAATGGCTACGTAAATAAGCAAAATTGCCGCATTTGGGGTGAAGAGCAACCAGAAGCCGTTCAAGAACTGCCCATGCATCCCGAAAAATGCACTGTTTGGTGTGGTTTGTACGCTGGTGGAATCATTGGACCGTATTTTTTCAAAGATGCTGTTGGACGCAACGTTACGGTGAATGGCGATCGCTATCGTTCGATGCTAACAAACTTTTTGTTGCCAAAAATGGAAGAACTGAACTTGGTTGACATGTGGTTTCAACAAGATGGCGCTACATGCCACACAGCTCGCGATTCTATTGCCATTTTGAGGGAAAACTTCGGACAACAATTCATCTCAAGAAATGGACCCGTAAGTTGGCCACCAAGATCATGCGATTTAACGCCTTTAGACTATTTTTTGTGGGGCTACGTCAAGTCTAAAGTCTACAGAAATAAGCCAGCAACTATTCCAGCTTTGGAAGACAACATTTCCGAAGAAATTCGGGCTATTCCGGCCGAAATGCTCGAAAAAGTTGCCCAAAATTGGACTTTCCGAATGGACCACCTAAGACGCAGCCGCGGTCAACATTTAAATGAAATTATCTTCAAAAAGTAAATGTCATGAACCAATCTAACGTTTCAAATAAAGAACCGATGAGATTTTGCAAATTTTATGCGTTTTTTTTTTAAAAAAAGTTATCAAGCTCTTAAAAAATCACCCTTTACTACTAAAAATTTTTCTAATAAAGATTTTGAAACGGATTGTAAGAATCTCTTATTGTCTTTTGAATTTGCCCGCTTGTAAATTAAAAAAAAAAAATTGAGTAAAATCTTTTAAATCTATTATCATAGCATGATCGACGCTACGTGGTATGCTGCCCACTGCATCTTTGATTTTAAAATATGATATCCTTACATTTCACGTTCATAGAAGTATGTAGTATAATGAGGATGTGAGGGAAATATTTATTCTATGCAACCCTTCAACACCATCTTGGCTGTGAGTTGGTGTGGCCACTCCTACTTTCACTTTCCACTCCTACTGTATCTACAAAGACCCCTTAATAATAATGATCTAAGAAGAGTTACTTTTTTCAATAGCCTTTTTTTGACAGATCACGCGTGAGTCAGTCAAGTTGTCATGTTATTTTTGTTCAGTATTATTTGGCATTTCATCATGCGTCTGAACAACGTTTCCAAACTCAACTTTATTACTAAAATTTACGTTCTGTAAAGAATGTGTTTAGCGCACTTTGCTCAACTTATGGCCAACATAATCGGCTACTGAGTGTACCGCCCGTCTTGAGACCTAGCATACATTATTGAATTCGACATAATAGACCACTTGCTGTGATAGCTGAGTATTTACATGAAGCATGCGGAATGTCGATTCGGCGGCGTTTTCAGCATCTCAGACTAACGTATGAAACGACTTGACACATTTTACGTTGAGATCTTAAATAGAAAACTTACAAAATACAACTTGGGCAAGAACTGAAGCCGCTTGATCTTCCCAGGCGACATTCCTGCGCACTATGGGCCTTTGAAAAGTTCCAAAAAGATCCGACGTTTTCGAGTCAAAGTTTCTTCAGCGATGAGATCCATTTCTGGCTCAATGGGTATATAAATAAGCAAAATTTCCGCATTTGAAACGAAGCGAACTTGAAGATCTACAAAAAACAACAGTTAATTGTGGTTTGTGAGCCGGAGAACCAGCGGTCCATATATCTACAAAAATGATGCCGGCGAGTACGTAACGAAACGTCAATGGCGACCGTTATCACGCCACGATTTTCATGCCTGAAATTGAAGCTCGTGATCTCGGCGGCATTAGGTTTAACGAGACATGGCGTCAATCAATGGATTTATTGAGAGAACACTTCGGTGAGCAGATAATTTCAAATTTTGGGCCGGTCAATTGGCCACCGAGACCGTGTGATATCACACCGTTTGACTTTTTCCTGTGGAGATATGTACAGTCTAAAGTCTACGCGAATAATCTCACTTTAATTCAAACTTAGGAGCAAAACATTATGCTTGTCTTTCGCCAGTTACCAGTCGAAATTTTCGACCGAGTTATCGGCACTCAACGCATGGATCATCTGAGACGTAGCCGTGGCCAATATTTGAAAGAGATAATCTTCAAAAAATAAATAACGAAGAATGTTCTTTCGAATTGTAATAAACATTTGTCATTAAATTTGAAATTTCTGTTTTTTTTTCTTTAAAAAAGTAGGGATATAGATCACCCCTTACTTCGAAGCAGCTCCATACTTCTTTGCCCTTGCGGTATTTTTATTGAATCAATTCGTGTGGCACCCATACATCGAGCTTCTCAGTGACTCCAAGCTTCTTCAAATGGTTTATAACGGTTTGATGACTACTATGCCGGTCTCTTTCGACCATTTCAGCGATTTTATCGAAATTTTCGACGACAGGCCTTCCGGAACGTGGCGCATCTTCGACCACCTTTACCCCAGAACGAAAACGTTGAAACCATCGTTGTGCGGGGAAATGGAAACCGTATCGGGTCCATAAACTGCACAAATTTTATTGGCGGCTTGAGATGCATTTTTGCCTTTATCGAAGTAGTACTCGTATTGTAAAATATGCTGTATTTTCTCTTTATTTTGCTCCATGTTTGCGACGCTATAACTCACGAACGACTTAAAAGAAACGACAATCAATCAAACACGTGTAAGCGCGTGAAATGAGCTTTCCAAAAAGGTATAGCATGACGCCACGCGACGAATAAAACTAGAACTACGCGCTTTCAGCGCCAACTAGCGAAAATACCGCAAGACTTTAACTGAAATTAAAGGATAATATTTCTCTTATAATGCCATGTCTGTATATCAAAACTGGCTGAATCGGACCAATACTTCCCTTAGGCCCCATATTCTAATATAAAGATTTTCGAACTGCGGGGTGACTTTGTACCCGATATATCGCCCAATATGTGGGTTATTTCAATGGAAATGAGAAGGCGTGGTTCACTTGTAACGATATATCTTTGTGAATAAACAAGATAAACTTAAGCGAAAACTTAAACTAGCCTTATATAACTAATTTCAGGATTTTCGAACATCCGGCTGACTTCACTCTATAAGAATGGTTTTACACCTTAAACTATTTCTCTGCCTTTGATTCTTGCAAGTTGCAAGAGTATAAAATGTTCGGTTCCACCCAACTTAGGCTTCTTCCTTACTTGTTTTCTTTTCATTCTCAAACACACACTCATAAAATATTTAATTTCAAGTTTTCGATGATTTCTAATCTTTTATATCATTTGGATGGACAAAAATAATAATATTTTCTTCGTGTTTCCATAAATATGGTAAGTATTTGTGTGTATGTAGGTAAAATAAAATTAATTACTTGCTAACTCATAATCATATACAACAAATGGAATTCCAGCAGTATAATAGCCACTTTAGCTAAAATTAGCTTAGCCCATATTAGAAGGAGAATAAACGAAATTAAATGAATACAAATGTCAATGCTAAAATATGAGCGCAAATAAAAAGCCGTCGAAAAATATCAAAGTCATTAGTGTGCATGAATGCTTGCTTTATAAGCGACAAATGCCGCGTCTGTACACACACACACACACATAAATACGTACATAAAAAAGTGTCCTCTTATGAAATGGAAAAAACTAAAAACAAATTTAATGCAAATTATAATATTTTTGTGATCATTTGTTTTCCATAGCTCCACACAAGTTCGCTAATAATAAATCTCATTATGCAGCTTTAATATGTCGAGCATGAATAGCAGATTTATTTGCTGAAAAATATTTAAATGGAAATAAATTTATGATTTTTTTTTTTTTTGTGTTACTTTTGCTGTCTTTGACTTTTTGTGCTTGTTTTAAATACTTTAGCGCGCTTATCAGCGCTTTCATCGCCGTCGGCATGCGCGTATGCGGCCAAAACGGCACTGTGCTGCTCGCTGCGCCATGCGGTTTCACAAACAAACTGTTTCCACTGTTCGGCATATTAAATATTTTGTGATTATTGCACTGTTCACATATATGTATGTAAGAGTGTACATATGCTCGAGGCAAGCACCCCTCGTCCGCGCCATTGTACTTTTGCTCAGCCATACACTAATTAATCAGTGGCATTAAGTTTGTAGTGTGCGTATTTGTAAGTTTTGTTTTTTGCTTTGCCTTCGCTCCTCGTTCGCCGCCTCTAAGGCGCAGTTCCAATTAACTAACAATTAAGTGAGTGTGTTATTTATAAACACTTGTTTCCAAGTTATGAAGCTATTAAAGCAAATATGCTCGTTTATATATACAATGTGACTGGATCGATTGTAAAAAAAATATACAATAAAAACAAAGAGCGCATGGAAGTGGTTGAGTAATCTCAGCAGTGCTTTTTATTTCATAAAAGTATAATTTGTTGTTGTATAAATACTTACGTGCTGTTAAATGTAAAAGCTATACATACACTGATGTACATACATATGTTTATGCTCAAGTGCTCATTAATCACTTTTAGTGGCGTAAAGACAACGTTGCTTATAAATTTAAATAGCTGATTTCAAGTTTGAGATTTGAAATTTATAATAAATAATTTGTATTTCCGTTTGTAAGTGTGAGTGTGAATACCATTTCCACATATTGAATGCTGAATTAAGTAATTGATTCAGAAATTTGCCACTCATTTGAGCTGACTGGGTTAACTTTTCGCAGAGGTAAAGAAAAAATATATATAAAAACTTCCAACACATTGTTCTATTATAATATTTCTGAAAGAGGGATATGGCTCTTCAAAAAATATTAGTTTTTAGGAAGCATGTATAAAATTCTCTTATACTTGTACAAAACAACCACTTTTACTATTTTTATATTATTAAAAAAGAAGAAAAAGCATTAACTTCGGCTGCACCGAAGATAATATACCCTTCACAGGTGCATTTCTTTTAGTGTTCAGTTTGTATGGAAGCTATACGCTATAGTAGATCCGATCTGAACATTTTTTTGGGAGATTATATTATTACCTTAAGCAGTAATCCATGTCAAATTTCGTTAAGATACCAACTCAAATGCAAAAGTTTTCCATACAAGAACTTGATTCCAATCGCTCAGTTTATGTCGGCAGCTATATGTTATAGTGGTCCGATATCGGCAGCTCCGACAACTGAGCAGCTTCTTGAAGAGAAAATTACGTTTGCAAAATTTCAAAACGATATCTTAAAAACTGAGGGACTAGTTCGTATATATACAGAGGACGGACGGACAGACAGACAGACGAACATGGCTACATCGACTCAGCTCAACATACTGATCATTTATATATATACTTTATAGGGTCTCCGACGCTTCCTTCTGGGTGTTACAAACTTCGTGACAAACTTAATATCAATGATAAACTTAATACTTGATAAAATAACCGCGACAAAGTTGAAACACATATCTATAGTGATTTATTGTAATTAACGACCCAAAATATCATATGTATATCGTATATCACACATAAATATATACAGAATCGTAAACAGAGTTGTTATCGGCCAATGAGGACCTAAGTGGAAATATGGCGTGTATATTATTAATTCGATTGCCTTGTAAAGTGTTTGCATTCCACGCTAATAACCAACTGAACGCAGTCAATAAATCTACTGGCATACAAACAGACACATC
This sequence comes from Bactrocera correcta, assembly GCA_027475135.1. NCBI lineage: Eukaryota > Metazoa > Arthropoda > Insecta > Diptera > Tephritidae > Bactrocera > Bactrocera correcta. The sequence continues at coordinate 63,539,566 of CM050326.1, read as the reverse complement.
GCATGTGTGCTTTTGGAAATGTAGCAGGTACTTAGAGCACATTTGGTAAGGAAACATATTCGCAGACAGTAATCGACTGTTAATGAAGTAACATACATACACACTTATCTAAATGGAAATAATATACATATAATAAATATAATTATGGCATACACACATGCAAAGTAATGCTATCAATAGCAGACACACACATTCATAAGTAAGTGTGGTTGAAGATTTGTATAAACAGAGGATCGCAAAAAAAAAACGGTTGCTTAATAAAGTTATAAATATATTAGCGTTTATAACGGTACTAGTAAAGGCTAATTGAAGTATCATTTTAATTGGTATTATATCATAAAGTTATAAAGTTATATACTTAGTGCAGACCCTTTCGATAAAATTATGTAATTAATCGGTCGCAATTTGAACCCTTGATTAGGAGATATATTCATTAAAGAAACGATATACGGACAGACCGACGCATCGACGCACCGATGGGCAAACAGTTATTCGGAATTCAACTCGTCTCGCCATCCTGATCATTTATATTTATACACTCGTGGCCACGCAAAGCTTATCACTATAATCTATTACATTTTTTAGGTATTTTTGGTTTGTACCTAATTTTCTTCAATTTTGTTTTTTCGGTAAGTTTTTAGTAAGCGAAAGTAAACTAAATTATATTATCTAATGATAATTATAGTTTTTAATTTATTACTTTTAATAAATAAAATAAAAATTAACTTTTCTGTGCTCATACAAAAGCGGCCGATTTTATTGTTTTAAAAGTAATACCGCGTCTAAACTTCGTCTTTCAATTAAAAAAAGTAAAATAAAATATTAATTTCAATTATAGTGTAAATGAATTTAAATTTAAAAAAAAATAAAAAATATAATTTTTTTCATCGCATGTCAGTCTCCAATATTTGAGTTTATTTAGTAAATCTCACTAACTTTCAAATGATTTTGTCTATAGCTGAATGTGATTTGTTTTTAATTTTTAATATTTTTGATAAATAATATCATTCCCTTATTTCTAAATAATAAAAATTTATACTGCACAAAGTTCCGCCACATAACTCTATCCAACTCGTTTAGTTTTGGGTAAAACAAAGAACCGTTAGTTGAACAAAACTATTATATCTGTAGCAACATGTTGCAAGTGTATAAAAATTATTCACACTCAAAGTCAACCATATGTATAGGCAATGTTCTCTTTTATATTTTTCACTTTATGCCCAGATGGATCTGACTTACATGCAGGTTGTGGTTTTCATTATGTCAAATTCAGTGGCATGCATTTCCACAATTGAAAAATGACGAATATATACCTGTTATTTCGATTGTAGTGGCATTTCACATTGGGTAAACATTTTAGCAACAAAAGGCTGTAAAGTAGAACTTTCATTGTCACTGTGATGGAATTTGATGCATTTAAAACCGCCATTTAATAAAACAATTACGCCCAACTGTAATGTATGTATTTATGAATCTTTTCTAAAAAAATTTTACTGCACTCTTACAAAGACCTAGAGACCTTAAATATGTAAACCCATTAGTTTATTCCATAAAGTGCTGACCATTTATCGAGTACTAGTTATAAATCTGAACAAATTTCTCAGAAATAATTGGTGTATTAGCGCGTAAAAACTAGTGTCAGATAAGAACAATAAGAACAAGAGCAGCATTCATAAAAACCACAACAATCAGGCTAATTTATAAATAACGCGAAACGTTCAAGCAATAATTTTAGCGAGTAACAGGCATTAAATGCAAATCAAAGCCAGTATTCAAGCGATTCTGTGAAATTCCGATTAAAAATTAGTATCACGAGTATATGTATATACATAAGTACATATGTACATAAATGTACATACGCGGTTTTACTCGTGGTTAGATTTATAAATATAAATATTAAAACAATTTCTAAATAAACGCACATTCAAACATTAATGGAGAGAAACGGAACAAATGAATTCGTTAAAAAACGAATCCAGATTTTCCATATAAATGAAATATATGTATGTACATGAGAGTTAGTTTAAACACCAGACGGATTGTCCAATTTATTGGTGCCGCGGGAGACCCTTCGAAAGCTTTGCAGAAAGTATTAAAGCTTGTAGGCATAAGCAATATTATAATTAATTGCATATGATGATTATGTAAGCACAACAAGAGCAACATACTGGTCATAATGACACAGCCACCAATTCTCATTAGACCATATCAAAATTAACACTGGCTCCTCGTCAAGCACCAAGTGAACGCGTGGTGGAGCAACAACGTTGGAAATGGCACGCACTTTTGTATGTGAGTATTTAGTATGTACATATATGTATGTGAACGCGATACGATATCGAAAGTGTATCAATTGCTATGTAAATGCTCATAAACTATTGACACAGCGGCAATCGTCCAAACACCGTGACACTCGTCGAAAAGGTACACATATAGAATTCGTGAGTAATTGAAGTATCAGCAAGCGTGCACAAAAAGTTATAAATACTCGTATGTACAACACATACATATGTACATATGTAGACGAAGGCCAACTATGGGGCCTATAAATAATATAATTATCAAGTATGTGCAATCAAATATTTGTGAACGGGCTGACAGTTACGTGTTTATGTGTCGGTATGTATGTAACTGAACTCGCCTTTATTGCTGGCTTATACTCATACATATCAGCAGGTCAGCACCCATCCCCAGTAACACAGCTGGTGTTTGCTTAACCCAACTAAGAGTGCGGTTTGCATTTGAAACCCATTGACAGAATTCAAACTAAATACTCACATAAATGCGTAGAATACGTATGTATGTACATATATAGATAACGGTTCTGACGAATAAAAGGAATATCTTATTGCTACTATAAAAGTTATCTATAAATAGAATTGAAAAATTGAGGCATCAGAGAAAGCGATTACAAATGCACATATGTACTTCAGTATTTAGATATGTGGGTATGACTTGACAAAAGTCTACTAACATTATTACGCGTACTTCACTGCAATCTTAGCTAACAAATCTTATAAAATAGGCGTGTTTTATTTAATCGTTAAAAGCTAATACCTAAAATTGAGAAGTAAAATGCACTTGACTTATTTAATATTTTTTGTAAAGTAAAAACTATTTTTCAATCTAACAGATCAATTGAAAAGTTCCTGGTTGGTACGTAAAGTAATTTTTGGAAAATTATTATTTTTTTCAACTTAGTTACCATTCAGGGTAATACTGATTAGGACGACACTCCAACTTCTCGATATCATTTTTCTTTTTGTAGTACGATTTGTCTATTGCTTCAAAATAGGCCTCAGTTTCGGCGATCACCTCTTCATTCAGCGAAAGTTTCTTCCCAGCATTCTTTTGAGATCTGAGAACATTAAATAGTCACTGGGGGACAGATCTGAAGAATATGGTGGATGTGGAAGCAATTAGATGCTCAATTCATGGATTTTCGTCATCCTTTTTACTGATTAGTGTTGGCGTGGTGAAACAGTACTTTCTTTTTCTTTAAATGTGATAATTTTTCGGCGATTCAGTAGTCAATAAAAATTACTCCATGGGCATCACAAAATATTAGGTCTACAGCTTTCTCTCGTTCGTTTTTTTTTGTAAATTTAAGGCTTTATTGTATAAAAACGCACCAAAAGAGCTTTCCTTTATTCCCTCAAAAAGCAATGCCCAATTAACACACGAAATGCTTTATGATCCATTTTTTTTTTGTAAACTAACACAAGTTTCTTTACAAAAATTCTATATTTCTTTAATACCTAATAAAGATAATATAGATGGTATTTGTAGAGTAATAGTATTATTTATGGATGTGTCAGCCTCAGGAGGATGGAGTCATGTGTAGAAGTTCACGCAAGTGAGGAAAGTTCTTTGATCGCCACTCACTTGGGAGTGGCCAGAAACGATTCTTTTAGATATGACTCAAGCAGCTCACGACTTCCGGTCTTTGACCAAGTATTCTCTGGGCAGACTAAGAACATCCGTTTGAAGGCGAGCTAAGGAGAGAAGGCGAAACATCCCCTACATAGGGTTGTACGCTGGGGTTGGGACCCGCCACGTAAAAAAACACCCCCAATGAAAAGGAACAACAAGCCTCGGATGAGAGACCTTTTTGGTTGTTAACTCGGCTATAATCGCGTAAGCGGTGTCTACGCCAATTAAGAAGAAGAAGTCAGCCTCAGTAAAGCGTGGACGGGTCCTCAGCCGCACTTTTCTTGGAATTAAAAAAGAAAAGCAAAATTTCCCGCAAATGTCGAGAATTCGGCTCAAAAAGTGACATTTTCAGTTGAGAATAATTTTGGGATGCAAACAGATCTCCACAAATATATTGTTGGGTTAATGTTGACACAAATGTCCAAGATCGATATAAAATGATTTAATCGACCAGTGCTTGACCCAAGAGACATCTATTGGAAAACGGCGGAAGCAAAGTTGTAGACCTAATGCAAACGTCATAACGTTCCCAGCCGACGGTTAGGTTTTTCACGCTTGGAACCGGGTTCGTCGTGTGCAGCCCACTCGGATGATTGTCGACAGGATTTCTGTATGAAATGATGGAGAGATGTATCCTCCATTGTCACATATCGACGCACAAACGTTTTCACATGCTTTTATTTAATTCATTTTCACCACAAAACTTATAATGAAAACTGAAACTTAACTGAAACTGAAAACTTAACTTAAAATATAAAAGTTTGTTCCCTCGAATGCTGATGTAAAGAGAAAACGAAGAATTGTGGCATAAGAAATTGTGCTGCCAGAAGTGTATTGTTTATCTAATTACTATTTTTTGCATAAACTATTGTGAATGAACAAAAAACGATTAACTGGCAATACTTTTAGTTCAATATACTAAGTTTTATACAAAAAATCAGCTAATCTGTACATGTAGAGTTGCCCAAACATTTGAGTTGGGTGGTTAAATCCTTGTAATAACATTTTTTGGATAATCTGACCTGTTTTTTTACATTTTTTCTTAAAAATTTGTATTCTACAATAGAATTTTTTCACATATCATGAGATATATCGTGGAGTATATAGACAAATTTTTTCGGATTTTTTTTTATGACATCTGTCGGAGAAATAGCTGCGTAAATCAGATGCGTTTTGTCACTGGCGGATACGATTTCCCAATTTATTCTCAAAAAGTACGTGAATAATTATCGGCCCTACTAGAATCATGAAAAAATGTTGATAAATAAAAAAGTAATTAACGTTTTTTTTTTTGCATTTTCTCCGTGTTTTTTTTTTTTAATTAATTTTATCATAACATTGTCAATAAATTATAAAAAATTATGAAACTAGTAGGGACGATAGCCAGGCGTTTTGTGAACATTAAAAACAAGTTAAGCAAATCGGTTGAGTAGTTCGACCGGAGTCATGTCCGCCAGTTTAAAAAAGTGTGTTTTGAGAAAAACGCATTCAAAATTTGAGGTATGCACTACGATCTCTCCGAACGTCGAGCGGTACTATTATTGTTGGGCATTTTTCGAAACCTTCCAATGGTAAAGTGGGTTTCTATATTAATTCTAAGGGTATAAGGGAAACAAGTTTTTTAAAGATTACCCTACTGACCCCTTAAGGGGGGAGCCTGCTTTAGAAGCTTCAAAAAATCGATTTTTTTTTGCTTAAATCTCTTTAAAAAATATCAAGGAATATGCCTCCAAATAATAAAATAAATAAATAATAAATGCCTTATAGATGGGAATTCGAAATATTTTCGAAGGGAAATAGTAACCGATCGTCTAGCAGGTATATTAGCGCTTGGGCAGAAAGCGAAAATTTTGACGTGCGATTTCTCGGTTATTCATTTTTACGATTTTCCTTAATTGGCGAGCAGAATAGAAAAAAAAGTAAACATATGGACATCATATGGAATTGGGGCAAAGTTTACTATCTTTGGCATTAAATTATCTTCTATTTAAACTAAAAAAACTAAGAAAAGTCAAGTTTGAGCATATTTTTAAACAACATAAAGTAAAATTTTTTTGGTCAAAATCCACTTTTTTCAATTTTTCAAAAACTTTTAAAATTTTACCCTTTGTTTTTGGAATTTTCTTAGTTTAACTAGAAGATAAATTATTAGAAAATATAAATATCTTTGAGCTTTTTGTTTCCGATAGAATTTGTAACCTGCATCCTGCCCGCCGTCTGACAAATGCACATGCGAGATACATCAGGCAATTGCTTCCCAAAGGCAGACTATCAAAGATTTCGTATCCAAAAAAATTGTAAATGATGTTTAAATATATATGTAACTATAAACCCTAGAAATTTCGCTTTAATAAATTATTTCTTTCCCTCCAAAAAAAAATCCTCGAAAAATCGATTTTTTGAAGCCTCTAAAGCAGGCTCCCTTATTAAGCTTGTTTAGAAGCACATAGTAAATAACACTTGCGCTCTTTCCACATTATGTAGAGCAGACATCGGTGTACTCTTTTCTTTAGCTTCCTGCTATATTTTTTATAAGAGAAAAGTAGTTAAACTTCATTTTTTTCATAAAAGCACAACAAATTCGACAACGCTAATTAATTTTACCAATTAATTATAATAATTATCTTTAATTTACAACATGTCAGTGATCAACAAAGGAGCCTAATAATAAATAAAAGTAATGAAATTTACTGACATGGATGCTTTAATTTTTCTTCTAAATAAATTTGTATTAATTGAGAGTTCCCACAAAGCAGTCAAAATAAATTTGATTTAGTAATCTAGTAGTATAGTGAACAAGTTGTTTTGAATTAAGTATAAAACTTATATAAAAAATTTAGACAGAAACGGAATTGTTTAGTGCAACGTCTTCTCGAAATATGCTTGTAGTATGTGCAACGTAATATAGGTTATAAAAATGATATACAACAACTAACTGAAAACTTCAGATCTTCTTTACCCCCTGCCTGATTAATGGAGGTCTACAACACTCCAAGAAAATTTTCACTTGTATCGTTCATGGTGACATTTTCTTTTCTACTTATCGTTTTCAAAACTTATTTAAAGAATTTAAGCAAACATAATCGTTAAATAAAAATTTAGGTATCTTACTAATACCGCTATTTTTTACATTTTTGTACATCATAAATTTACATACATACATACATATGTATGTTTCCACGAGTTTGTGTGGGCTCATGCTGCTTACTTTATTTACCATTTCTACGCAGAAGTTCAGACTGGTTCGAATTACGTGTCGCAATTAATTAAGCCATTTTAACTGTTTATATAGCAACAACTAAACCTTAATTACCACCAGCAATAGTCCGCACGATGAAACCAAATACCATTTCTTGTCAGATATGGTAGAAAAACACCTTTGAACAAACACTACTAACACAACAACACTCAGCTCCGTTCTTAACAACTGTTCAAAACACGATGAAACAACAGCGAACGATACAATCAAAACGACAACGATGAATTAAGAATCAAGAGACAGCAAATCAAATACTTTTTGACAACAACAAGGTTAAGCTCAATTGCTTTCTAGCGATCAAGAAGCAGTCCGTTAAGTTCGCTATTAAACTATATGCACGCATGCGTATGTATGTGTGAGGATATTTATAGCACACACCCAATTCTAGCCATAAGCCATTACGCAAATAATGCGACAGCTAACAACAACAGCAGAGATCACCACTTTGCACTTAATTCAGATTTAAAAGAAATACTAACAAGTGAGGGAGGAATCAATATACTTAGCTATATTAGAAACACGCAAACAACAAAATGAGAAAAATACGTTAACTTCGGTTGCACCGAAACTATAATACCCATCACAAATACAAAGGATTCCATGCAAGATTGATTTGATCGGTCAGGTTTGTATGGGAGCTATATACTATTGTGGTCCGAACTGAATAATTTATTCGAAAATCTTAGTATTGCCCTAAATAATATTTCGAGCCAAATTTTGTGAAAATGCTTCGTCAAGTAAAAAAGGTTTCCTCATAAGAACACAATGTTAACCATTCAGTTTATATGGCCGATATGAGCGCCTTCTTGAGGAAGCAAGGACGTGTGCAAAATCTGTAGAAATCTCAAAAACTGAGGGACCAGCTCGCGTATGTACAGAATCGACTCAGGTCGTCATGGTGATCATATACGTGTAATTGCTTATGGGTGTTACAAGCTTCGTGGAAAACTTAAAATACGCTGTTCGTAGTATAAAAATTGTACAAGCATTAAACAAGAAGGCGACGTCTTAAACAGCTGAGGCTTTCTGCGAAGTCAGCGGATTTTAATTGAAAAGGGACTAAATTGAAGTGGGGATAAGAATGACAACCAGCTTTAATGACATCAAAAGCAATATTTAATATGTGTATGAAACTTGTTGGAATTTTAAAACAGCCGCTAAAATGTTAAAAAAGAAACACACATTAGTTACGTCCATACATACATATGTATGTATGAATGTATATACAGGCGCGTATGACTCATGAATTTAAGCTGAAATATAACTGGTGGTCTATTGATACTACTACTCAGGGTATGACAAAAAATTGCCAAAAAAACAAGTTGTTGACGAATAAGGCAGTGTGAAACCACTGTAACCGGTCAGAAAATAATTTAATGAACAACTTAAGAGAATAGACCTCACACTCGTTCACATAGCGGGCCGACTCTGTTGGCACTCATTTGTGTAACTAACGGCAATTGGACTAATTAGCAGCGTGCCGTATTACGGTCGTTGAGGCGACTAATGTCGATATTGCGTGTTGCCAGATAGAGCGAGAGCAGCAAGAGAGACAGTGAAGCGAACTGCTAAAGTTGGAAGTATTAAAGCAAATCGCTTGATAATAAATTTAGTTTTTTGTTTGCATTCAGAATATACATATATTTACGTATGAAAGGAAGGAGTAAAAATAACTACTAAGTACTCCCAATTTATTTTTGAAACTTCTTCACGTTAATCTTTTGTTAATCGTGTCCTTTTCAAAAGCGCGTTAAATTTGAAATGTATACAAATGAAATTAATGACTCTCGAATTAATGATTACTGGGTTGTGAATGTTTCCAACACATTTTAAAATAATTTACATACCAATCATTATCCGCCTAATTGTAGGCAATGTTTTATTTTCATTTATTCATTGGCTACTTTCGGGCTTTTATCGCTAATAATCTGAATAGCAACCTAAAACGGTATATATAAAACAAGTGAAAGAAGTTCCAACACTCAATGGCTTTTAATTTGGTTTCCAATAACAGTTATTGAATATACAGCTGCACTCTATATATGAGTTCATATGTATATATAGTATATCATGAAATCGGTACACTTTCAATCAGTGTATAATTGATGACGTTGCCACTGACAGCTTCTCCGTCATACCTATAAACCGTATGCATTTATATTATTTACATATAAATATATACGGACATATGTATGTATGTACATACTCAGATGGCGCTGCCGCAAATTAGCAAATTGCCTAAATGGAACACGACTCGGCGCTTAATTCGCCACAGTTGCACATCGAGAAATCCACACGTACATATATCACCCATTATTACATATATGTAAATAATAAATATATACTTATGTACATAAATATCTCTCTAAATGGAGGCATGTATTTGGACGCGCGCTGGTGTGCGGTAGTCATTTTTCAATTTGCCTTAGCTGCAACTGTTCGCCATTTGAATGCATTCTACACGGAGCAATTTGCAATTTGAAATGGAATTTGCACATTTGCGGTGGAATGCAGGGCGAGCATACTCACATATGTTCCTATGTATGTATATATGTATGTGCGATTGTAATGCCATTAAATAAATTCAAGTAAGTATGCGTACGGTGTTTGCCTGAACATATACATGTATGTGCCGTTGTACGTGTGACCGCATGCGCTTAATTGAGTTGCTGTTGCAAGCACACACATAGTGTATTATTGCATGATATTAGACCTTTAAGTGTGTGTGTGTATGAAATGAAAATTGCTACTTGCCTGGTGAGCAATAACTTGCAACTGATTATGTTGTTTCACATATTTCTCAGTTTTCATTAATTTTTTCTCCTCTTTACGCCTGCCACATTTAATCTCGCCTTAGCTGCCGTTCAGCACTTTATATGCAATCGCTTTATTGTTGTTATAGTCACTGTTTTTGCCGCGCACAAACTCATTTTGCATACTCGTAATCGCCTTCGCCTTCCGAGCGACCGCCCGTCCGCCTGCTCTTAATGGCTTAACTTGTCTCTACACCTTTGGAGCTGGCTCACTTGGAGCGGCTATATTTTGTGTAGACATTTCATTAGCATTGCCCTCCTTTTTACACTTCGCCAGTTGCACAAGTTGTTGCACTAGTGGCATGACGTCGCGCATAAAACGTTGGAGCGAAATGAGCCGCGTTTAGTGCGTGGAGCAACGGTTGGTAGAGGTGTTGTTGTTGTTGTCGACTGTCGCCAAAGCACCAACATGCGAGCTGCAGAGTAGCTTCCGCACTTAAGCGACTTTGAAAATTAATTAATTTTATGTTTTTCTTTCTGGCGGATTGTTTGTAATATTCAGAAGACAAGAAACCGCTGCACAGTGTGACTGACTAAGCAGAATTGTATGTTAAATGTTACAGTTAAAGCAAAAACAAAGGAAATCAAAATAAATGGTAAAAAATAAAAGATTATTTTCATTACAAAAAAACCGTCTGATTAGTTGTTGCAGCTACAAACCATGGAATTGTAAACCCTATTTTTCAAAAGAGTTTATGTCTCCTTATTCTGGTTATGGTAAAATAAGCTTGACTTTTACACTGTGATATTCTAAAGTCCTTTATTTGTAAGCGTGTATTATTTGCAGATGTCAAAGGAGCAGCATACCTTTCAAACTTCCATTATAAGACTTATACCATTTGAAACTCGAAAATATGCTATAAAATAAAAATGAAACGTAGCTAAAAAAAGTAAATTTCTGGTCTGGTATTTGTATGTCGAAAGCATTAATGGTCCATACTGCACCTTGGGTATATTAAGTTTACCACGAAATTTGAAAACTCCAAAGGAGAATGTCGTGAACGTTCAAAATACAATTCTTATGTGGAAAACTTTCTCATTTTGCCCAAGACAACGCTACAATTTCCGAACAATTTGTTCAGATTTAGCAGCTATAGCATATAGCATTGTCTAATTAAGGTAAAGATCTTTTATACCCTTTTATGCCGCAAGTAACGCACCTGTCAAGGGTATTATGGCTTGTGGACAGCTCAAATTAACGTTTTTTTTTTTCAAACTGTACATACAGACAAATAGTTGATATCAAAATAATTGGAATAAATGTGGTAATGAATGTTCATTTAATCAAGCACGATACATACAAAGTTATTGCCGATATAGGACCGACTAGGTTGAAAACATATTATAGAAATATACTGTTGGAATGGTTTACTTGATATAATTGTTTTTAACTGTTTAAAAGAATTATCTGTGCTGTACATTATATGGCTCTCTATTTATAAAAAGATAACTCGACTCATTCAAAATAACATAAAGCAAAAAATACGCGCACATCCTTAAAGTTCAATTAATATACATGGATATAACTATACACTTTCAAAAAAGCTGAGATCTACATACATATATGAATAAATATGTATATTCTCAATAGCTCAAAACTCACAACCCGTAATCTCGTTGCTGATCCTTCTTATGAATAGCACACAAAATCATCGTTTTGTAACAAATTATACTATTTGAATGAATTTATATCATTAATTGATGTTCTGTCTACACTTTACAAACGCTTTGAATTATAACCGAAATTTAAAGAAATTCATAAACAAGCAATTCAATCAAAATTATTCCATCTGCGTCGCATCGCCTATACGAAATCGTAAACAAAAAAGGCGTGATTCGCCGAATTAAGCGAAAATGAGCCATCACCAAAAATATCACGGGTGTGCGGAGAGTATGCGAATGGAAATAAATTTAAAAGGCAAATTTCTTGTTATTTTTTGTTGTTTTGCAAGTACCAAATGAACGGCAGATTTGTCAAATGACTCCATTTCAAATCAATTAAGTTTATTATGTGCGTTTTTGCTTTGTTTTTGTTTGTGTGTGTGTGCATGCCTGGAACAAGTATAGACGGATAGCAAGCGATACTCGAAAGACGACGCATAGTCAGACAAGCAATTAAACAGCTTCCCACTGCTTTCGTTCGGCAGCTTTGCGATCGTCTCGAACGACAAATGAAACTTGCACGACTTGTTTGTCAATGCTGAGGAGCAAATGCAGTTCGGACAACTAATAAATTTATTAGTGAGGCGGTGAGTGTTCCAAGCAGCAGTAATACAAACACTTACCCAATGGAGTGGTCACTCACACACACACATACACATGCGAGTTTGGCGATTGTGCTATACATTATTTCTTTACGTTTCCGCTAACGCACTCTGGAATGTAGCCGCACACGCACACAATTACGATTAATGAAGACATTAAAATGTCGGTTTAACCAAAACAAATTAGAGTTGGAATAGTTTTCGGTTGATGGATCTTGGATTGGAAGCTTTTCGTGAGAGATTAAGGTTAATGGATAATGCCAAAGCGATTACTCTGTTTGAATAAGGAAGATGTTTGAAGGTATTTGTAGTAGTTTTGGGCTTTTCTGTGATCACGGGCAAAGTCAGTCTGTTAACAAATAGCCAAATGGATATTAAATGGCCAATGAACTGATGCTAAAAATTCATAAAATCAGTTCAGTATTTCTTCCAGCCCTCACATAGCAAAATATTTTCGTGTTTGAATTGACATGCATAAAGTACGAGTATACATATATCGGTCAATATGTAATGTATCGTAAAAAAATAAATATAAGTCTGGAATCGTTTCAACAATTAGTCCTGTGACAGGATAATAAATATATATATGTACTTTCAGCACGAGTGAAAACTCCAACAACTAAACAAAAATATTTGCAATAATCGCTCTGCAAATTTGCAGTCTCATCAACTTGCAACACATTGCCATAAACGGTATATGCGTTGTAATGTCGCATGCGAACTTCAAATGCTAATCACGGCACGCACGAACTCACTCAATTTGCAACTATAGTCAACATATGTTGTTGGTATTGTATTCATTGCATTGTCGGTGTTTGGGTGTTAAAATGCCAGTAGGCAGTGAATTGTATTGAAATGCTATAGTCTAAACTACTTCATTTCATTAAGTGGCAACTCCGGCCAACAATAAAAAATACACTAAACTGTTGTATGCCAAAATAATTGAAATTACTTTCCCCAAATCAAATAGAATCATTTAATTTATCTTTTTTAATCACACAATAATTAAAATTTTTAAACACGACTCACATTATGCAATAACGAATAGGGAAAGCTTGTGCATTTAAATGATATTCAGTGTACCTGTGTATATTGTATTAGCGTTCGAATAATTTACGCATATTTACCCGCACGTTAAAAATCAATATTTTAAATGGGCACTTAATGCCACATGCCACACGCCATATTTGTCATTTTATTGAACATTGTATTTGCTTGGCTGAACGTTGCGGGTAACCAAGCAGAATTATGTGTGTGGGTAATAAATCAAATAAATGCAACATATGTATAAAATATGAATGAGCTAAATGTAATAATTTAATCGATTGAGCGTTGGCTGCTGACACATAAACCATAACTTTGGCAACAATGATATCGCAAATCTAATAATGTGAATGTGAAATTTTAGATTTTTGCCAAATCGCAGTAGTCTTAGCATTAATTCGAAATTTTTAATTAAGGGCTAACGGAAAGAGTTTTCAAGCCGAAACAAGCTTTTTTAATGGAAAGATAGTTTTCTTGATTTTGATCGTTCCTTTTTTACGATAGCTATATGCTATCGTTATCCGACATCGATTCCGACAAATGAGAATGGTCTTGGGGATATGAATGAATCGACTTAACTCGTCACGCTGATCTTTCATATATATGTAAGTGCGTATCTATGTAAAAAAAAAAAAATATAATAGCATATTACGCAGCAATAACACGGCAACCATTATTTAGGAATAAAAATGAAGAAACCTTATTTTCTCGGATCAATTGAATGTTAAAAATGAAAAGGTGTACTAAGTCAAATAACTCAAAACTACAACTGACCCTAGTAATTATGTTCCTCTTTCCCTCATTACTATACTCCTTGCTCTGTTCATCATTCCACTTTGCATTTTAAAACTTCATTTATGGTTTAATTGCTCCTAAAAGTGCATTCACAATATTAATTTGCCCAAATTAATATGGTTTTATTACTTTGTAATGCAGCGCTGCAATGGTAACTAGTTCGAGGAGTTCCAACGGGATGCAATTAATATAAAATCTTCATTCGACATACAAACATTTGTATAGTTAAGGAGGAAATACGCTATATACTATATAGTTGACTATAAGAGAGTTTGCTCAGGAAGATTTTACTTTGCAACGAAAACAATTTTCCAAATTTCTAATTAAGCAATGAACAAGTTTCTAATTAATGCAAACACGCATACAGTCTCAGAAACACAAGATCACTAGTATACATACACCTACGTATCTATGCCGCACAGCGTGTAGACGGCAATGGCAGTCGCCTAAAAGGAGTACACATGACTGTACGAAGGCAGCTTCCGTAAAATGGCTCTCATTCATGAGCTCACACGCACACACACGCGAAGCGCAACTTAAACGCCTCCGCCAGCAACCAGCAGCAACTGGCAACAGTTTTATTTGCACTTAATTGCTGCGATAGTGCGACCGCCACCCACGAAGTGAACCCTACACACGCGCACACAACCGCTTAATGACGCTGTACTCTTATGTGTGGTGCATGCACGCATATAATGGAAAATGTATTCGCGTTTAATTGCACTCAAGGATAAGCGTGGCCAATGGCGGGAATAGCACACTTACGGAGGCGAATTCTGCGTCTGTGTGAAATTTCTCTATATAATTGTAAGTGGCGTGCGCCCGCAGAAATGGCGCAAGGCTGCCAAGGTCCTCTTTATTAAATGCTGTGTGGCGCGCTCTGCGGTGCCTGCATTGGCTGCGGCTGTTTTTGTTGCTGCTTTGTACTGTTCATTATTGCAAATATTTGTTGCAACCGTGTGGCATGCGGCGCATAACTTCTACACATTATGAAGTTATTGTAGCGTGTTTGTTAGTTTTAATAAAACAGCATTTGTTTTCGCTTGCGGATTTAGTTTCGAAACTAAATATTATAATTACCGATTCGGGTGTAACCGAACATTTTATACTCTTGCGACTTGCAAGGATTACAGCTGACTAGATACTTTCAGGTGTTGGTAATATTTCGCCAAATTGCACACTATCGTATGATGAATTAAAAAAATTTTGTGTAAATTTGGGTAATATCGCTTTATGGGTGATCCGATCTGGAAAATTTCTTTAGATAATAATCTATGCCAAGTTTTGTGAAGATATGTCGGCACACAAAAAATTTTTCTATGCAAGGACATAATCCCGATCGTCCGTCTTGTAGTTATGGCAGCTATGTATATCCTTTAATGGTTTGATATCGGCTGACTCGTCAAATTGCCATCTTTGGGAGGAAAGGACGTGTGCGCAATTTAATTGAGTGACTAGTTCTCGTATATAGAGAGGGACGAATATGGCTAAATCGACTCAGCTCGTGATGCTAATCATTTTTACATATTTATTATAGAATCTCCGACGATATTCTCTGGGTATTATCAACGTCATGGCAAACTTAATATACATTGTTCAGAGGAAAACTAAAATGAAGCATGTGTTCCTTAACCCGTGGAACTTCTCAAAAATACTTTTGAAGCCTTATCTTTTTTCAAGGACTACGTGATACACAGAATAAATATTTGGAACTGTTGCCGTACAGCTTCAGCACTTAAGTGTTTATATATTTATGACGTCAGTGGAAAAGAATAAAAAAGCCATGATAATTGGTTCAATATTAAATTCAAAATAATCGTCAAGAATCTCTCTAGATATCGACTTGGTATCTTGTCTCCTGAGTTTAAATAAGGATAATGAAATGTATCCTATCCTATTCTATAGGTTGGAGGGAATAATCTTCATGATGTTAGACAGTAATCCAATCCAAAAATCGTCACAGAAGCCAAATTTCCTTAACGAGTATATTAAAACATTTTTATACGCTAAGCTTATACATTATTTATCGTGAAGGAAAACTTACACGGTCACTATCCGTTTATTTCGCAAATACAATTTACTATTAAATGTGAATACAAACCGTCTTATTCCCATCGGGTGCTCGCACTCAATTTTAATTTTCGCTATTTTCCTGTAAATTCTCATTAAGCTAATTATACGCGCAGATAAACTATAAAATTGTATAAATATGTATATACAAAACAACAACTACAAAAGTGGTACACAAACTATGGAGCGAGGCGAATATACCAGATAGAAGTTAGACAATCGGGCAGATAGCCAAGCATTGGCGAATCGTTGAGAGTGGGAGCAACCAGGCAGGATGTTCAACCTTCAGCTTGCCGCTTTAATTAATCCCTTTCGTTCGCTCTGACGCGCACACATATGTACATGCAGCACATGGAAACCCACTCTGTAGGAAATTTTCCTTCGCTTTTCCTTCAAAGCTCGACTATATAAAAAATATACTTTTTGTTGCATACCATTGAATCTGAAAGTATGAACCTAAACATTACTGATCAGTACTGCAGAACTGTCCACAAACTAGTCAGAAACTAGTCAAATTTGCCAAATTTTCAAGATACGTATATTTTTAAAAGTGTTAGATAAATTTAAAATTTAAAATTTCTTAGAAGAATTTTGATAAGACATCATACAATCAGTTACTTGGTGCCTCAATGCTCAGTAAGGTAAAAATGTCGCTTCTATTTCGCAACACTCACAGAAAAATACAAACTGATATGAATAAAGTAGCTACATTTGTATTTATAAATTAAATGTGCCACCCTTTTGAACATAAACACAAACGAAATGGCCTTGTTGACTTCCTTTTCATGCTCTCATTATCTCCCTGGCATTTGCTTTGGCTGTTATGGCTCTGGTTACGGCTGCAGAGTTATTCTACTTTGCTGCTACCAATTTGTTGGCATCAAAGCGCACTTAAATTAAATATAAAAGCACAAACAACAAAAACAACAATAAAATTAGTCAGCATTGGCAAGACAAGCTGTTTTACACTTTTTCCTCACTTCCCCTACATGCATTTCATTTGGGTTTCACTTTACTTGTATTTTCATCATGGTTTATTCTTAATTCCCTGTTTAGTTCGCAAAAGTTCTCCCGGCCGTCTGCCGCTCGAATATCAAAACAGCCATGTATATACATATGTATATGTATGTACATATGTGTGTGCATATATATATATAAATGTGTATGGCAGTATAAAAATGTTTAAATGCAGGTACGCTTGGGTGTGCGTATGAGTGAGAGTGTACAGCAGTTGAAAAATACTTTCATTACATTTAAAAAGTCATTAAAATTTCACATTCACACAGCAACTTATTCCACTTTTAATTTGGCTTGGCGACGAAGGCTTTCGTCTCACTGGCGTGAAGCAGCTGTGCGCCCTTCCTCTGACTGTCCTTCCGTTAACGGTCTCTAAATGTCTGTAGCTCAGCATTAAGAGTTTCCTTGCACACACACACACATAAATACACTTTGTACATTTCTCAAACAACAGCAACAACACCATTGGCAATGGCAACATCTTCACTCGTCGCTGCTCACTGTGCCAGCCTCAAATTCAGAGGCAACATGAGCGAAAATAGCAACATCACCATCATCAACATCGTTGCCACTACATTTGCACTCGCAAACGGCATTTCTGTTCATTTTGCTTTCATTTCATTTCATTTCATTACATTTCAGTTCAGTTCACCGAACAGTACGTTCGCTCCCACTTACGATTACTCGTATTTCTCTTTGTATGCATGCACCGTTCACCGTTACGCTTGTATGGGTGCCGGCGCGTGGCTTCGTAACAGCAGCGACTCATCTCGTAATCGCCATCATCGTCATCATTAATTGAGTCACTTTTCAATGATGAATGGCATGGCAAAAGCGATGTTCACAGTCAAGCGTTTATCCCTCCCCTTCCGCCACCGTCTTGTCAACCACAATTGAAGCTTGGAGTTTACGCCAATGTAAAATAGGCGTTTGGGACATGCAGGATGGTTCTTCTCTTCGGCTGATGGCAATTACTAATATATATGAAATGCAAATATACATGACGTATTGGCTCGGTGTCTGTGTGTATTATCTCTGGATTTTCATTGAGGCAATAATCAACTTTATTATACATCAATTACGAACAGCATTGTTTTGGTGCATGGCTTTGTTTTAAGAGGAATAGCGCATCAGGCTTTCATTTATAATTGTTTCCTAATGCGAAATTCTTGCCATAACAAGTGCAAATATTTATCAAAGTTACTGTGTAGGGGTCTGAGATTGCGGAAACAACTTACCAATTTATTCACAGAAATTCAAGGTAATAAATCGGTGGAGTATTATATTCGGTGATTTGTCTTGCATTGATGAGAAGAGCTGACGTGAGTCTCGTGAATTCCAATGTATAATTTTGCATTACTGAATTTCAAACAAATAAACTGCAGTACCCACCTACTTGGAAACTAAATCCTATATATGTATAAAGAGTATTGTCCTTCCACTATAGAAAAAACACTGATGAACCATCCCTTGCGATAACACAGCAGTCATATAAAAATGCTAACTGCTTATTTAATGTATCAGTCAGCAACATATCCACATTGCTACCAAAAACCGGCGCTCACAGACCCTCAACTTCAAAGCTTCTACACATTCTCACTTTCTTGTCTCGCGTATTCTCTCTCGTCTTTAATGCCTGACTCTAATTAAGTTTAATACGAAAAGTTTTCGCACTGTCAACAAGCTGTTATGACGCAACGGAAGAGATAAATTTAGAGCGGTTGCCTTCATTAAGTATTTACCGTTGGACACCACAATGGTACGTTCATAAGTATGCAAACAACGAAACAAAACAACAAAAGTCGGTGAACATAAAACTGTACGAAATGCGCGGTACTTTTCGAAAGAGGGATTACGCCTAATTGTGTGACAGAAGATGCGAGCATACCCATACTTGTGCTTCTTCCAGCTGCAACTTCTGTCTGGCACTCACCATTTAATGATTGTGTCGTTACTTATAATTTTAACTTTACTCTGAACAACAACAAAAAGTTCTGTGGTGCTCAAATTGAGGCAGACCCTCAGTCGCATAGTGGGACATCGCCGGGAATAATTAGATTCCCACAATAAATTTTTACAAACTGACTAGGACTTAGTCCGAATTTATTTTGACAATTACGTCAAAGAATCAGGATTTGTTGTTCACATGCCCAAGTAACCATCAACTATTGGTGGTGGTTAAAAATGACAGTTCTTATTTGCAGCTGGAAAAGATTTCCTACCAGAAATTCGATCATCTGCAGAATAGGTGCATTTTTCATACTTTCACTGAGTACTGTAATTTTGTTATTCTATAGAACAACAGAAACTCGTGAACTTATCTTATATACATACTATCTAGTATTTTTGTACTCAGAAATAGTGTTTTTGAACTCACGAACTCAATTTAGCTAAGAGTAAAGATTCAAATGTCTATACTCTTGCGTAAATTAAAAAAAAAAAACATGTTCCTTCCTCTACTAAACTAAAAAAGTAAAAAAAAAAACTACAAATAAGCGAAAAAAATTCAAAAATTGCTCTTAAGGTCTAGGTCCAATGCTGGCTGACTCTACTTGCTTTCGTTGACTTTTCGTACTTTGAATGCTTGTATGCACAAATAAGCGCTTTGAGATGTTACAAGCACGGTTACCACTTACTTAATATTTTGTGGATCAAAACGCCAAGCAAAAAATTAGTAATAGCTTAAGCATATTTTTCAAATTTAATTTGAACTAGTTTTTTGTCAAACATTATGTTATTATACTATGTATATATCTTAGGGTGATTCAAAAAAAAAATTTTTTTTTTTCGTTTGGTACTCGGAAAATAGGTTCCTAGACACCTCTAGGAAAGCCTCTCCAAGCAGGAGTTCTTAATTGTAACGGGAAGGTCCACCTACATACAGTTTTCTATTTTTTCTTATTATCAGATAGAAAAATTTATATCTCGCTTCCAACTACTTGAAAAAATATCTTGTTCCTTAGATTTTATAGGAAATTGAATGCTCTACAAAAAAGTGATATAATGTTGCATGCCAATATAGAAAGAAAAAAGTACCGACTGGCAACCATAGTTACAAAATCTATTGTCAAGCGCTTAAAGAAACAATACATTTGGCCTCATTTCATATGCTCTAGTATAGTTCTATTCAGTTTTGACAGTTCTCATAGCAAAGCCAGCCAGCATTTATCCTGGCTCTTTATAAAGAGTAAGAAAATGGAAAACTAGCAGAAAATTGGTTGAATAGGAAAATTTTGTTTTTGGCTATCCTATTTGTGTTGTGTATTGAACTAGTTATTACTTATTGCCTAAGTCTAATAAAATACTTAACTCTTCAAATATTTATATTCTCAACATTACTTCCAATTTCATTAAGTTTTTCTAAAAGCTTTTACTTCTACATCCTTTATTTTTAAAAAAACCATTAACACTCTCTTATTTTATCCTCTAACCTTTTGCTTGCTTTTTTCTGTGTTAGAAACGTGTTAATCAAGAATGACTAGATATTACCACCAATGAGATGTAATTAACTAACTAACTTCGTAACGCAACTTCGAATGCAATTATTATAAAACTTCGATAGTTCGTTTCATTAAAAACATTCATACATAAGTATGTATATAAATTATCCCAATTTTGTCTTCACCATTCTTAACTCTAGCCCAACTTGAAGAGTTTGAAGAAAGAAGCAATCTTCATTCGAATATCTGATCTTTATACTACTATTTCCACCCATCACAGTGTATACTCAGAAATTAAATATTTGTTTTTTAAAATGTCGCTGGAAAATAAAAAAAAAACAGATTCATTTATTCGTATCTGGTGTATGTACATTGCATTACTCTGTGCTTACTGTAATTTTATATGCCTTTGACGAAACAATTTTAAACAAATTAGAGGTGCAAAAGTTCACATTTCATATTTGATTGATAACACTCACTCACTGTCGTCGCTACTTCAGATTCAGCAACAATTAGCCTCTCAGGTATTATGTAGCATACTTTTAGGATTATTCCTGGAAAACAAATCATTTAAACACTACCACTTTTTAATCCATGACAGAGAGTTGACAATTATTAATTTTTCCATCTGAAATAAATATCATTAATCGATTTTAAAGATTTATTATAATTATAAATTATAAAATTTTTTAAATATCAGTTGGATAAGGAGTGTATAATGCAGCATGTCAAGTTTTCAAAATCCTTAATTGATTTTCTCACAAGTATGTATGGAGCTGTACCACTGTTGCACATCACTCTCTTACCAACATCTTCAGCATCAATGGCGATGTTTTAATTACGAATTACTTCGTTTAACTTAAGAATTTGTTTGGTAACTTTTGTAGCCGCAACGGCTTCTAGACCTCTCCCCCAACACATTGTGTGAGCGCATGTATTTGTTAGATAATGTCTCGTCGCCACTCACCAGCAACCAGGACTGCTTCTGCGTGCCACTTTCGCCAATGTTGCATGCACAGCCAATACATAACGAATCTTAATTGCTTTTTATATTCTTCGCCAGATCTTTTGCACGCTTATATTAAAAGTAAAAGTAAGCAAGTAAATGAAAAGGGCGAAATGGCAATTAATTCATTTCTTTACAACAGAAAGAGGCAATGGACCCTAATTCGCTGTTCAAAAGCCAATACTGTCTTTACTGTTGTGGTTGATGATGTATACATCACCGGCCTCACCAATACATGTTTAGTTTTTCCCGCGTTATCAATAAGTTTCAGCGAGTTTTCATTGCTTGACAGTTTCGTATTTATTAATGAGAGATTCTAGAGAAAAGGTCAAATATGTAGCGCTTTGAAGAGGCATGCCACTTAAATTGAGTTGTTTTTCGAGAGAAGAAACTTTTTGTTTATGTCGTTGATGAATCGTGTCAGCAATGGCGGTTGCAAAGGCGGCAACATTTGACATTCGCAATTTCGCGAATGCGTCACAATTCCATTTATTTAACAATTTATCATCAATTAAAGTGAACGGATGTTAAATTCCGCTTATATACATACTAATTTATTTATGAACTGTCCAACACTCACACGCATTGTTGAAGACGACTCTTTAGCAAAGGGAGCTAAATTTTTTAAGGAAAGTCCATGCGAATGACTAATTCAAATGAAAATAAATTACATAATGCCGACTACAGACTAGCAATTTAGACTCATTAATAAGAGAGTGTCTGCTTCTTATGTTGATCAGAGTTTATTCGTCTTATTTTCACATTCAGACACAACAAAAAAAGAAATTAACAATAAGCAAATAAGATTAATTATTTTAGTACCATCCCTTCCTTTTAAAATAAGAAACGGTACTCAATAAGTACGACACCTGACGAGCAAACTCGCAGTGATGAGAGTCTTTTTTTGGTGCTGTTAACTTTTATACGTAATATAATTATTTAAAACTGTATTTCCTTACAACAATTAAGTTCAAAAACCAATTAAGTATAGTATTGAAACTAAAACCAAGTTTCCAAGGAGTAAATCTGAACAATTATTACTGGAGCCGGTGAAAAGCAGATAAGTGTTTTAAATGCCATTTTGTTATTTTTTTTTTAAATGGTCAACCCGATAACGACATCCTTACTAATGAAGAATCTTCTTGTTTTTTGTGTTTTAGATCTCTACAAGGGTTGAAATCACGTCTAAGAGGACGCACCGTTTTTTTGAAGCCCCCACTCCACCGGCCCGTACCTCGACGAATTTTGGTTTTTTCTTGCAATTTTTTCTTATATTATTAGGTCTACAACTTTGCTTCCGCCGTTTTTTTTTTTATAATTTTTTATTGTATAAAAACGGTCCAAACGTGTTTTCCCTTATTCAATCAAAAACGTTTAATTAACACACGAAATGCTTTATGATCCATTTTTTTGTAAACTAACACAAGTTGTTTTACAAAAATTCTATATTTTTTTAATACCTAATAAAAATCATATAGATGGTAGTAGTAGAGTAATAGTATTATCTATGTATGTGTCAGCCTCAGTAAAGCGTGGACGGGTCCTCAGCCGCACTTTTCTTGGAATTAAAAAAGAAAAGCAAAATTTCCCGCAAATGTCGAGAATTCGGCTCAAAAAGTGACATTTTCAG
Organism: Bactrocera correcta; assembly: GCA_027475135.1. Taxonomy (NCBI): domain Eukaryota; kingdom Metazoa; phylum Arthropoda; class Insecta; order Diptera; family Tephritidae; genus Bactrocera; species Bactrocera correcta. The sequence continues at coordinate 63,516,295 of CM050326.1, read as the reverse complement.
TTGAGAATATGTTTGGGATGCAAACAGATCTCTACAAATATTTTGTTGGGTTAATGTTGACACAAATGTCCAAGATCGATATAAAACGATTTAATCGACCAGTGCTTGACCCTAGAGACATCTATTGGAAAACGGCGGAAGCAAAGTTGTAGACCTAAAATTATAGTAAAATGTCAATAAAAAACATATAAAAAATGGATAGTAAAAATGTTTTTAATTTTTTTATTTTAGTTTAAAAATTGCCTAAAATTCATACGTCTAGACCAGAATAACCCCTTAAATGCACGCAACCTAGTCCATGTTAAGGTAGTTTCACATAGAAATTTTAAAGCCTATTCACAAGTTATTCTGTACACCAGTCACTAAAGCCGCGAAGTCATCTAAAAATTGCTAGATCGTCCCTTGTACATATACTTATACATATCGAATATAAATTTTCACATGAAAAAATGTACGATTCTCGGTCTGGCCGAATATGGACGATTTTTGAAAATATGGTACAATGTGCAAGTCCATGTGTTACTTTTACTTAATGCACTCTTAGAAATATTTGTTTCGAATTATTTCAAACTTGTTTAATTCTTAAACCTCACAACTCTTCTAAGAAAACCTGAAACTGTTTAATCAAGTTTCCGTTATATCCATGGATTAACTCAAGAGTTAATTACAAAAGGGAACGCGGATTATGGTGCAGTTTGTCGCTGTTTTGAGAGTGCTTTGAAGAAACTTTTACACTTAACACAACGACACTTACAACTTAAGATTTCAAAATTGTTTGTCGTTGGAAAAGCTTTCTTTTTTAATAATTCTGAAATAAAAACACTAATAAAGCCGAACAACTTTGCGCTAATCTCTGCAAAGCAAAGCCTTTAATTCGGTCGCATAAATTTATTTGCGCTTTTATAAACTTTCTCAATGGTTGTTACGAAAATTTAAAGCACCTTCAATTAAACCTTTTCATGGCACTCCCTTTCACAAAGCCAACCGAGGTCAAACTTTTTCTTCAGCACAAAACACAAAAATGGAAAGGAAATTGTACGCCAGCAAAGGAAAAATAAAAGACGGAAAGATTTATTTTCAGCAGCGCACAAATTGCTCTAAAAATTAATTACATAAATGAGCAACAAAAACAACAAAAGCACTTGAAGTACACAGAAACCGAAATGAGTCGAATGAAAATGGCAGCAAAGCAAAAAAACACACTTGTTAAATTGCGTAAAATATTGGCGTTTTTGTGAGATTTTTAGCTTTCGGTGTGGCTTAAAGCCAACTGGGTCGTCGCACCACTTTGGCTGGCTTCGTCTGCGTACATATTCACATTTTTATCTACTGGCATAATAGTCTCTTGCTTTTCATGAACTGATTTTTCTCAGGCATTCTCGCTTGTGTTTCACTTAAATACATGTACTTGCGTGTGTACACTCTTGAGCATTGAAAACATTTAAAAGATCATCAATCATCCCAATGCCGCAGCTCGTTAATTGCCCGCGTGTGTTTACAAATATTCATTGGGCACCAGCGCTCACACACACAAACACCATTACGCCTAACGAAATAACACTCACACATGAACAGTACAAATAGGTTTCCCACAAAAGTCTATTAGCCCTACATGCCGTGATTTGTGTCCTTTCGCCTTCGTCCGCCGCAAATGTCGTTGACTACTGCATGTTAAAAAGTCAAGTTAATAGCCAAAAATGCGCCATTTTTAACATGAGCTCTTTTTTATGATTTATTTTTCTCTGTTTTGCGGAACCCGAAAAATCGTTTACGACTGCGCCGAAGTCTGCTGCGACTAAACAGCCAAGAACAGCGGATGTGTTACGCAAATAACCGAAAAAAAATGAGGCCAAACGAAATTATGAAAAATAAGTGCGAACAACGCTTGTAAATAAAGCGTTCGGTTGTTGCGAGCGAGCTGTCAACTGTGTGTGTGTGCAAATAGTTTCAAAGAGCATAATGCAAGCGTCCATTTTTGAAGCAAATTCGAAGATTTATTAACATACATATGGTGATTATAGCGAAGTGTACATGTGGCCTTACGATTACGTCCTATAATTTTTTTTTTTTTTGATTAAGGCTAGTTCCAATGCCAATTAACGAATCTAAGTGATTAAAAACTTGCAAAGCTATTTGTTTCCAGATTATTTTTTGTTGATTTTCAAATGTATGTACATATTTATACCCCGAAGAGGGTATATTAACTTTGCCACGAAGTTCATAACGCCCAGAGAGAAACCTCGGAGACTATATAAAATTTGCATAGGATAGATTAGCAGAATGAACGGAGTTGATTTAGCCATGTCCGTCTGTCTGCCCGTCTAACTGTCTGTCTGTATATACTAGGACTAATCTCTCAGTTTTTGAAATATCGATATGAAATTTTGCACACGTCCTTTTTTACCCAAGCATATACCTATATTCAAAATTTTTTTTATTCCAAAGATATTTATTTTACAAAGAATTTGTGGAAATTTCAAAGGAAAATATTTAAAACTACACCATTATGGTGAAATTTCCTACAGGCCTTCGGAAACAAGTTGACTGCGCGTTGACAGCCGAGATTCTTACTAAATTTTCGGAAGGAAACAAATGCGTTATTTAATTAATGCCATAAAATTTTCTTACATCTAGGGATGTCTAACTCACAAAACGAAAAAAATTGGATCTAATGTCTATATGTTATATTAAAGAGAAATATAAAAACTAGAAAACATTTTTATAATCTATTTAATTACAAAGTATACTCTTGAAATTACCAATAAAAATTAATGAATATAATAACTAATAAATACTAAAAATTTATAATCATTATCGCAATTATTTAAAGATTTTTTAAAAGTCTCCACGCAGTTCTTGTGCCTACTTCTTTTCTAGCGGTAAATTATGCAAAGTCCTTTGAATAAACTGCCAACACCAACAAAGTTACAACTCTTTCAGCAATCAGTTGTTAACTAATAGCGTATTCTATTTCCAATTGGTGGAAGTTTCTAAAACGTTGTCAACATTAACCATGCGGTTCTGTACTGTGATACAGTCTCAAGTCTCTAAATTTGAGATTTTTCGTTAGAGAGAATTTTTGAGACTTGAGACGATTTTGCTATTCTGCAAGTGACAATGACAAAATCTATTACATTTCATTATTCAGAGATGTTTTTACACTTGAATTAAAATAAATATGAGGATAACAAATATTAAATTTTCTATAACATAGTCAAAAAATATAATTATCAATAAAAATAAAAATATACTTATGTTGACTTTGTTTCATAATATTTACGAAATTTATGTAAAATTTATTTATTTTTATGTTTTTCGTGTTTGAGTTGGTTACAAAATTTAAAAAATGACAACCGATTAAACCTATGATGATCTCTTTTCAGTATATTCAAAATGGCAGACAAGAGCTCTTTTAAGTTTTGTGACCTGCTAACTACCAGGTCTCAAATTTGAGGCAATATTTTGAGACTAACGCTTTAGTGAATAGTAACTAGACACAAATTGATAATTTACCTCAAAATGTCTCAAATAGAGACTAGAGACTGGTTACAGAATCCCGCTATAAAATTAACTTGAATACACACTAAGATAAACAGCACGGTACGCACTGCAACAAAGTCATTTACCGACTGTTTACGTGAGTACATAACTAAATACCTACAAGGTATCAGTTATGTGTAAATGTGAGTAAAAGAAATGTCATTAAATGGGCAAAAAAATTCAAAGTTCATAGCAAATACATACATTGCTAACAGGCAGACAATCATGCATACACATACATATACATGCAAACACCTCGTAGCAATTTGCACGCAATCTTTTTGCAGCATACACTCACTTGCACACAGTCCCTTCCGAAAGTATGTGCAACATATAGTACAATCTAAGTAGCCTTGCGGCAGTAAGAAGGTTGCCAGCATATTGGAAATGAAGTTACGCAAGCGTCAACACTGGCACATGAAGTTATAATATTCGCTTACGGCTCTTCTTGCCACACAGCCACTTGAAAAGTGTGCAGCTTCGGTGCACAAAGGTGTATAAGTAACCCACACGCCACATGCACTCTGCACCCCTTTTAAGTAGATCCCCTATCCACGGCCGGCACTCACCCGAGAGGGCAAGCGAAAGGCTACAATTGCCATTGCAGAAAACAGCAAATGTTTGTCGCATTTATACTTTGTAGTGTTATTACATACATTTCCATATATGTGGACCCTTCATGTGTATTCGTCAGGTTACCTTTCCGTGTGCTTCTTGCGTAACCGTCAGCAAAATGCATGCCTCTGCGTCTACGAGAGAACTCACATTTAAATATGAGTAAGTACATTTGCGTGCATTAAAAATTCTGCTGCATATGCATATTTAACGCCAGGTGGGTGTTACACTTTCCAACAACAACGTTTACGTGAGCACAAGTATTTGCCAGTGTATTAAATTTACTTCGAAACTTTCGCATAAAAGTGCGTGGTTTTAAGAGTTTTAGGATAGAAAAGGATGTGGTGTCGCAATCAGATATAGGTTAATGATTTTAAGATTATATATAATATATATAAATATACCACATTTAACAACGAAGATTTCTGGTTAATAATACTTCCTGGAATGAACTTTTACAATAATTTCCCCAAAAATGGAGCCACCGTTTAATGCAAATATTTTTTAGTTTATAAGTAAGTATCTTAGAAAATTCTAAAATCATTTATTTAGACCAATAGTAGACTTAAAACAGTTTAACAATGGCGTGTATCTGGTTTCTTTTATTATTTTGTAAAAGCGTGGAACTTCTCTATTTCCATTATTCGACAAGAACCCACATGTAATGAAGTTACGATTGTGTTAGCGGTTGTGGTCCCGGCGGTGCTACTCTATCTTACACTGCTTCAGTAAAACATAATCTGTTATATGAAAAACCGTTATTGTTAATTCATTTATATATACCGACTGGAGTAATCGACTACCGATTCTATAGAGTGAGAAAACAGTTTATGTTTTCTGGTATATTATGACTTTAATAACTTGTTATAGTATTTAATAATATCAAATTCAGGCAGCTGATCTTTAACAATATTTTGCGAGTATTTTAACACAAAGCAAATATAAAAGCTAAGTACTTAACCTCATAAAAGGTCTCAGGAAAAAAGTAGACACACATTATATATAAATAAAGTTATAGTGTTCATTCTTTGTCTGAATTAGTTTTATGATAAAAAGTGCAGTTTCGCAGAAATCCAAGCGAAAATATTTTGTTTACCTTTGACCTCGAGTTTTTTTCCACATGTCGGAACGAGTATCTTAATTTTAATCATATTTTGAACATATTCACTCACTTTCAGCTTGTTGTAAATTTATGTACCTTCACTTTAATTTCCTGTCTAACATGACCAAATCGAATTGCGTAATTTACCAAATTTATCATATTAAATCTGATTGAATGAATATATAGTACATATATAATTTTTTAATGTAATTTTCTTATGTGTTCTTATAAGTAGACAGTTAACAAATCTGTTCCTTAAAATATCCAATATTAATCAAATTGTCATGATTATCATTTTGAGATGTGCTTCACAAAGTTGACCAATTACTTTAAATGTTGTTTGTTAAAAATGTGAAACCGAGTTCAAATAAACTGAGATCTTAGTACATAATACAAAATACTGATACAGTAGCCGTCGCTAATAGAATGCCAACTACCAACAACTTAAACAATGAGGTATACTTATTTCTACGGACTCGAGAACCTTCAGAGCAAATGGCACCGAATGAATACCTTTTTCGAATGTGACTACAATCTATAAGAATTTCGCTCACCTTTTCAAATATGTACATACATACATACATATATATATGTATATTTATTATTGTAATATTTCAGACCACCTGAAAGCGCTGCTTATACACAATAATAATCAACTTTCAATTCAACTTTGCCGCTTTCTGCTTGCTGAGCTTCATATTTTGTTGACAGAATTAAAAGCACACACACTCATATATATGTATACACGTATGCACATGCACATATTACTGCTATTAATAAAATATACTTCAATTGCTGCCTTACATGAGCTCTAACCGATAAGCTCCTTCCTTCCCACCGTTGCTATTGCCGCCTACATGCGCAGTGTATATAGGGTACAAGTGTGTGTAGACACATATTTATATGCGCGAAGCTATCAAGTACTCAACCGTTCATATCAAGGGATTTATTTATTGTCTGTACGTCTTATATGTATGTAAGTGCGCTTAAAAATAGCTATAAACTGTCCTAGGAAAGAAATCAAAAAGGCGAAAGGTTGGAGAATGAAGAAAACCGTAAAGTAAAATAGGGCAAAAGAAACGCACAAAGCAAACTGGGAAACATTTAAACGGATATCGTTAAGTAAATAAGGGGACGACAACATTTTCTCTGATCCGTCGCAATTTTCAAGCAATTTCGGGCTTTTATTTCATAACAACGCTGCGCTCGTTAGACAAATGCTTGGGTGGTTATATGTGCGTGAGTGTGCATAGCCATTGTTTGCGCGAGGGTGGTAGCACGCTTGTTTTGCAGTGCGCGGCGTTGTGCCTCAACGTCACCTCCTGCTGGGTGAAACGCTAGACAGCAGTCAGCAGTTTAGTTTACATTATGTGCAGATTGTGAGAGCGCTGAGCTTGGGTGCACGTGTGTGTGTGTGGGGATGTGTGAGCGCTGTGACAATAATAAAGTTACGCTTTGTCAACTGTCAGGGAAATATGACTTGCCAATGCGAGGGTCGTCGGAATGCCAAAGTAAGCGCCAGAATGGGAATTAGATTGAATTCTTCTTGTGGTTGTTTTCGCGGCTCTTTAATATGCCGTTACTTATAAATCTGCTGCTCCAAACGTTTACTTTCCATTTAGCAATTGCTGTTCAAATTAAAGTTAACTTGTTTACATAGCTTTCGTGATTTGATGAGGAATCTGAACGGAGATTTATGGAATTTAATATTGCGTTAGCGAATTTTAGCAGATTATAAGTATATACATACATATTTATATATATATATACTTGCGATATGACCTTTTGAAATAATTATTTCAAAGGCACGTTAAATTTTATTCCATCTAAGTAATTTTTGGTTCCTCAGTGGTGAAGACAATAGTAATAAATGACTTAAGCTTAGACATTAGCACAATCCTGCCTAGCCACTCAGTGGTATTTACTTTTTAATAGAAACTCATCCCTATCAAATTCTTTTTTTAAATTTCAGTTAATGAATGCATTTCTTGATTTTGTATAGTAAACTACTATATACTATTTAATTTTTTTTTTACAAAAATATCGTGAAAAATAAAGAGTTATGTTTGCGATGCGAAAAATGCTAATGCTATGATCGGTGTTAGTACAAAATAAATAATTCGTCCATGTTCATTAAATTTATATATTTCATCAATGAATATGATCTTGAAAAATATCAAAAATTAAGAAAATGAGCAATAAAATCGTCCATTAAAAATTTAAAATGTAATAGTCTGCTATGAAGAAATAATTCATAAACAATCTTTTGAATATGATTTCATTGATATATGGGACAGCTTACACCCTAGTCTTGCCAAAGTGGGACAAGTGCACAAGGATGTTCCATTGTTTCCCTGGTGCCCCGCCCTGCAGTCGTCTTGATCTGTCAGCCTTATCCTGCGGGCGTGTGTCGTCACCAAACAGTGGCATTATTTTCGGCAAAAGTTTTTCTCCATATTTCATTAACATATCTCACATTTTGATCGATATATGCGGTAAAAAGTCAGGATAATCACTATAGTGCTTATACACAGTTTTTAGAGACTTGAATGGTTATAGTTCGTTTTTACAATTTTTTAGACGTGGGATGGCATATCTAAGGAGCACTCATGCTTAACCGTAAGGAGAAAATATCATATGGAGTTTTAATACCTTTCAATATTACCGTTAAATGGGAAGTAGGCGTGGTTATCATTTGATTTCACCCATTTTCACAGCGTATGAAGAGAAATGGCAGAAACCTTTAGTTTAGTTGAAATTGCTTTAGTGGCTTATATATTTTTGTCATATATTTTTTTATTCTCAGAAATATTTCGTTGTTTCAATTTTTTTTTCTGTTTCCTAATATAAACAATAATAGCGATCAACAAATGCATAAAAGAAATTTCACAGTTCTTTAAAAAGTTCCATTTTCAACATGTCTCGAAAAATCTGTCACCATCTATTTTATAATAACTTAACTTTCTCGAACTTATTTGCCAAAAAATTACATCAGCGCAGCAATAAACTACTGATTCAATAATGTCATGCACTCAGAGCCAATTGACTCAAGTCAATTTTAGTTTTGCTTCATAAAATATTTAAAAAAGTATATATTATATAAGTGAGTATCTAAATAACTTTCTACAAATGGAACTGCACAAGTTGATATCACAACGAGGTCAGTCAGTCGGAATCTATTACATTCTTTATTCATGACATACGAAATGGTAGTCAAGTAACAGTTATAACGGTAAAAAAAACAACGGCAAATACGCCGACCATACTACCAGTTCGTTTATGGCGACTACAACAATAACAGCAAATTCATGGCTCAACATTCACAAGGACACAGCCAAAAATGCAGGATGTAATTTTAGGAGCACAAGCGCTTATTCATAGCGTATCTACATATGTATATAAAGTTGAGTACATATACTTCTAAAATATATGCATAAGTTCAAATGAACGTGGATAGAATTTTGGAATGAAATCTCTTACTCGAATTTATAAATTTTTATTATAAGCATCTTCGGAGTTTATTGCTAAGAACATCCAAACGCCGTTACTAGCTACATATCCTTTAAGCTCACTTTCTAGAAAGTGTGGGCTATATCGAATTCCAAAATTTTAATATTCCATTTTGTTAATTTAAGGCTCACGTGAAAAGCCTTAAGAGTAGTATTCAACGACGAAATTAGCCAATTCGTGCCATTACTACAGAGATGATCTAGCGTACAGCCACTTAGTACTAGTACCTAGTGCACAGACTAAAGTGTAAAAGAGTAAATAAAATCCAAAATAGCGTTTGCACATATTTAAGAGAAAGAGAGAGAGAGTCAAGAAAAAGCACTATTAGATTGCGGAGGAGTAAGAAGATGAGTCGAAAAGAGACCGAAGTTAATTTGTATTGCCACACTCTGAAGCATATTTCCGGCATTCTCGGCATGCAAAGATACCACTACCACTACATTGTGTACCATTAAGCTAACGAACTCGCTTTCGTGTAAGCGTATGCGTGTGTTTGCCTGCAGTTGAAAAGGGATTGTGTGGGCATGGCGCCCCACAAACTACTCACATCAAGCCAATTATTTTTTATTCGTATGCACATAAGTATGTATGTGTGTTTATATGAACGTAGGTAGGTAGTGGAAGGACAATGCCAGGAGGATAAACAAATTAAAATTAAAGTGGCATTTCATTTCCGTTGCAGATAGCCTTTACCTGGCACTCGAAGAACTTCATTTGTGTTATTTTAGGAACGCTTGTACGCTCATTCGCTTCTTCCTCAATATATGAATATTTCATGCACAATTTTGCAGTTGTCTGTTTAAAAATATTTCACTGAAATTCCCGACTCACTTGCAAGCAACCCAAAAGCTTTTGGTGGGCACACATTGGCCAGATGTTGCTCAGAGTTTCTCGAAATGGTATTTTGAAGGGAGGTAAAACTTTTATATGTGCCACGTGCAGACAATACGTATATAACATATAAGTGCATATATTTACAGTCTCACCAAATGTTATATATTATGCGCACATAAATTATATAACGCCGGAAATAATTCGTGAGCTACCCTGTGGTTGCTGTCACTAATTGATTTCCAGGAAACTTGTCACAAGCGTAGCAAAAATTCATTTTAGCCCCAAGGAAATTCCCGCATGTCTGCGTTTACACGTATGCAAGTGTATATGTGCATGCACTACTCGCTCGAGCGCCTTCACGTATGCTTTTTAGAATTCGCACCCTTTGATTATGGATGCAAGCTCCTCCTCTCACTTCTGCTGAAATATTTTTTAGCGAATGATTTAAATATTTTATGTTGGCATTTCTGCTAATTAAATTGACACGAAACGTTCTAACACGTGCGGGCACGAAGGCTGCAGCGACTTTTTGAGATGGCTTGCTCAAATACCTTAATGTTATGCATGGAAGGAACATCTGATCCCAGTAAAGATGTGTAAGATATCACATTTCGTCTAAACTGTGTCGAAACCAGTTCAATAGAACTGAATCGCCAAGAAGCCCTTAAAGCACAGGAATGAATTTTTAGATTATATTTTTCTTGAATTTAATTTAGCACATCTTATTAGGTTTAAGTTCTCACAATTTCACTTTATTTCTATATTTTTCGGCACTTAATATCCGTCATGGAATATATTGAGTGTTATATAACTAGTACTAAACTAGTCATTAGTGAACAATAAACTTGTTAGCCTTGAGCAAGCAGCAAGGCACACAACTACATGTGTGACCATACAAGAATGTGAGGTTAGGAAATTTTAATGAATTTACTTCGGCATAGTTACGTGAGCTCAATCCACAGTGGTGGTTGCGGCCAATTTTACTTTTTGTTCAATTTTTTGTCTGCAATACCGAGGGTGTTCATAAAGTTATAGCAAAATTGTTATGTGTTTCTGGGTCAATTACCCAGTGGGGTGTGTATGCAGTTTGATAGCTGAAATTTCGCAAATATATCGGCATTAGTTTAAAATAATTTCCCTGATAATATATAATTATGTATATAACATGGGGACCTTATGATAATATTTAATATCTTTTCTGTACGTTTAAGGGGCTATACCAGTGTGACGCATGAAAACTTTTGCGATTTTCGTGAATTTTTTTAAAAGAAAATACTAGATTAAATATTTCGACGTTCTATGGACGTAATAAAGTATATTTTTAGCTATATAATTTTTTTTTTTTTTACAAAAATATTGAAAAATAACGGAGTTATGTGCTGTCTGCTAAGTGCCGGTCGAATGAGTAGCCGAAACAAAAAAAAATTAAAAATGTTTATTACACTTAAATATACATATTTCCTATGCAAAGAACTACAATCTTTGAAAAATATTAAAAATTGTGAAAAAAAATCGTTTTTTTTACGAAAAAAATGATGGTTTTTTTAATGCCAAAGCGACAATTTTCAACCAATCAAAAAGATCGTAGTCCATTGTATAGCAAATATATTCAACTATACCCAGTTTTAATTTGAAGACGATCGGTCAATTTCTCGTTGAGTTATGATGTCAGCAATTTTGAAAACTGTCGTTTCGCGTTTGTTTAGAACTCTGCCATTCAAAAACTATTCAAGATACGACCTTGCCGTTTTCACACGATATTTTCGAATATATAAACTATCGAAAAAGCAAAAAAATTTTTTTTGAAAGTGTCACACTGGTATAGCCCCTTAAGGTAGCTGCTTAATATAGTTGAAAGTAGTATTCCCTCGGATTCAAATATCCCATCTAACACAATAATTTTTAAGCCCGAGCAGAAGGCATTAAAAATATTAAAAAAATATTTAAAAATTTTTCTTGATAACTGGATTGGCAGTAGCTGCCTTAAATAGCTCACATATTTTATACTACTGTAAAACCATAATAAAGTTATCGTTGAGCTAAGAGCCCATAAGTTCACCCTCATCGACAAATAAAACTGCAAAATGTTGCCTCAGACACACAAACATTATCGTCAGCTGAACCAAACATGTCCATTTACTTAAATATCTTAAAAGCATTATCTGCGCCCTTAATGTCAAATAGCGAACGCTCGTATAACGCCTACGGGCCGTTAGTGAAAAAGGAGATACGCGCCGCACTGAATATTGCAAAGTCACCAAAAGCGATACAAGCGAAACGACAACAATTCAATATACGAATACACGCTCATGTGCATATGTGTGAATATATTTATATATGAGTATATGCAGTCTCACTGAGACTGTCTCAGAGTAATCGTCATCAGTGCTCGAACTAAGCTTCTTATTACTGTATCGATTGTTTTCTATACTTTCGTGCTGTCATAGCGAAGATATGGGTGCCCCTTGCACAACCACACATGTATGTGTTTATCTACATTCACATACACATACATTACATACTATAAAAATGATGAATTCGAATTGCCCAAACAAACAAAAAACATTGACATTTAGGGACCATGAGGATACGGATATCCATGGGAGTATGAGGTATATAAAGTGGCATTATAAGTAGTATGATAATAAATAGTTGATAGCGGATGGAAATGGAAGCAGCAGTGGTAGGAAGTAACATTCATACACACGTGTATATAATTGCATAAATATATACGTATCTGTCTAAATGCTTCTCAACGCACATTTATAAATATCCCATTCATAACCTCAAACTCTCCTTCCCCGACGGGCGAAAGTGAATAACACAAAAACAGCACTAAATTATGCTGATGGAATCGCCCACTTTCATGCCAATGCCCACACACGCAAACTTACGTCGGCTTGCAATGTGACAGCGTCAAAAACACAGTGCGCAGAAATGATTTGTAAGCAAGTAAATGTGCAGAAAGAATATTGATATTAAGATTCGGACGAATTCAGATCCTTGTTTCTCATCAGTATCTCAACTGTACGATCTTGGTGTTCTCAACGAAAAGGGCATTTTTGTCTACAATAAAATAATAATGTTTCACAGCTCAACTTAGATGCTATTATGTAAAGATTCTCGGTCTTTGCACTTGAGTTCGTATTGATTTCAATGACCTCACAGACAAGATCCCTTAATTGATAGCGACAATGAAAAATGGAAATTTTAATAGAATTCTTCTCCCAAAGTTATTCTTAAACGCAACCACCAGACTTCAACTTGGATTTTAAATTTGTTGCTAGTCTCCAAGGTTTGTGCACCGAAAATAGCTATTCATAACGAAGGTGACATCGGTAATCATGTTTACTAGTGTCATATGCAAGTCATTAAATTCAGAATTATAAATTCTCCAAAGAATCAATTGGAAAATTATGGCCAAGAAATCTATCAGAAATTAGAAAACACTATCGATGCAAGAACCCTGATTGACTAATTCTATATTCAATCGCAGATAATGGCACATTTAATTTCCCAAAGGGGTTTTCGAATAAAAATGAAAATATATTAAGAATCCTTTCGAGTTCAAACAGTTTTGTTTATTAAGAAACAACTTTAATTAACCTCATTTCATGTACGGTGTGTGGTCCATTTAACACTACGCTGTTTGTCTAGGGCCATATACGACAAATCTGGATAATGATGCTAGAGATATGAATTGGCCTACTGCAGAGCAATTGGTACAGCAATCATCATATCATACAAACTTTTTGCAAGTTACGTTCAATGAAATAAACTTTTATATGTAGTATGTACACAGAAGTACAAATATGTATGTCCGCAACTCGCAAATTTACGTGAGCACCTTGCCAAAAGTTATTTTTTTTTTTTTTAGATTTTTTAATAGGGATATGTAGCGAAAGAAGCCGAGAAATTTATAAATCCTTACTCCAGTATTCTAGATAAGAAGAAATATATTGAAACTTCACAATAGATTCATCAAGCAGTCGGAAAATTCATAAAATAAAATCCTGAAAAAAAATCAAAGAAAAAATAACATGAAACCAGTCAAAAGTACAAATCGAAATATCGTTTTAGATCTTATGAATGACTCCAACGACTTCCACATGTACAAATGAAACCGTACATAAAGATATAACGCCCACCACCCGTGCAAAGTCACATTTACAAATTACCTAACACTGCACTCAAATGTTATTTATAGTTTAGCAATTATCATGCCAGCAGTCCTAGCGGCAGCACTGACAATGTCAGCAACATGTTGCGCAACATTTACTCACGAACTATTTCTCTCGCTCAACCAAAGCAAAAGTTCTCTTTACAACAACAAATCGTTACTCACGCATACATATTTATGATGACTAGAGCTTATAGTCAATGCCGCCATTGTGAGCAAATTAGTGTCATTCGCATTTATTCGTTTGCATTTATCGTAGTTAACACATGCCAAAGTCTTACGATTACGATTTACAAATCTGTGCGAACTCGTCCTTTACCATTTCCGCTTTCTCCCTTAGTTGTTTATATAAATAAATTTCAAAATCGCATGTGTTAGTATTATTTGCTCTACAACTTTATTTCTCTCACGCTCTCTTTCGTCCTTTCGCCAAGCATACCTCACTTTTGAGCATTTACTTATACTCATAGGTTTCGTAATCAAAACGTTTAAGTATACATCACGCTATTAAGTTCAAATGACATCTCAATTGTAGCAAAGTTATTTAACAAGTTAGCTTTTTGTGTTTGTATTAGGACATACTGAGCATAATCCGATTACATAAGCGTGTAGGGTTACTAAGCGAAGATGAACTCAGTTAATAAGAAGTAGAGGGAAGCATGAAACTATAAACCTAGTCTTCGTATTTAATTAAGATCGAATGCCATAATCAAAGACGATTTCAACGTTTTATGTTTCAGAAAGAGAAACAGATCAGAGCCAATTCCAAATCAATTTCGATTAGTAGTTTACGGTCATGGATCAAACATAAACATATTTTTATGCAAAATTACATAAATCCACTTTACTCTTACAATCATTTCCAATAGAGACCTTTTATTTATTTTTTTTTTCAAAAAAATTGCATGGAGATGCTTCACCTCTCCATTTTTTAGTGAATGTTTTTTAATTAATTTTATCACTTTACATCGAATTGATCCTATACCATTGTTCGCTTTGTTTGGTAGAATTTAACTGGAATTAGTTTGAACTTTTCAACGTGGATGTTAGTTGAGTTGCGTAATATCCAGGTACTAAATATAATTGAAAGGTATATACCTATATATATATAATAATAAACATTTACTTATGTAATGCATCTATCATGCATAACAACACAAGTTTACTGGTATTTTTATGTACTATATTCATTATATAATATATACATATATATTCTTGCCATCATTAGTACCAATAAAATTAATTATGTAAACCATTTCATGTATATATATATATATGTATATATATGTACACATTTACAATGTTGAATGTTGTGCTTGAAGGCAAGTCGATTACTTTTCCATGTTTGCAGCACTCGCCAATTCACCAATCGTAGGGAAGTCAGTCGTATCCATTATCTCTGAGTATTTGAACAACATTAATTAACTTATAAACGCAAAGCAGGTCAGCAGAATGTGGACGAAGCGAAGTAATTGGCAGTCGGCCGTACTGCAATTGAGACCACAAAACATTGCCATATACAAACATATAATGATATGTAACTATGTATTAGCATAAAAGCCTATATGACTTTAAATACAGAGAAATAAGAAACATACCTACATAAAATTATGAATGCTATGATAGGCAAATAGAAAATAACCTATGAATGTTAACTATTTATAAAACTAATTAAAATAACTTAAAATTGTATATTCTTAGTTGCGCAAATGTAGTATTTATTTGACGTGATGACGTTGTCGGCTCAAACATGTCGAATTCAAACTGATTCACATAAAACGAATATTATGTTCCAAATGTTCTATTCTTTTGGTTATATACAAATCTGAATTAATAATGAAACTACGTACTAGTTCAAACACTTCACAATGACGAATTTCGGTACTATACTGTACTATATGGTACCATAACTGGAATTAATATAAATTCTTAAAATTCTAAATCTTCACGAACTATTTTCGTTTTGTTTAACTCAGATTGCCTCTAAATGTCAATCTCGCAATTTTTTTTTAATGTGGTTCAATCACAAAACAATTTATTTGAAAATTTGCTGGTAGTTTGAACTCTACTAAAAACAAAACTTCATCTTCGTAATTCGAAAAAAGAACATAATTTTATCGAAAATCATGTATTGTTTTTCAAAATATTCTCCAATAAAATCTAGTTTAAACCAATTTTCGAAAAGCCGCACAAATTGAAAATTTGTGAACTCAAAAATGCAATTTGTGATGAGTGATTCATTTTCGGTGTTTATTTTTCCTAATTTCTTGAAAGACAACTGCCAAACAAATTATTGTGTATCACTCAGAATTTACTGTTCTGAATTGTTCTAGTGGTATGGTTGAGATATGTCCAGTTGTTCCAAAAAACATTTTCTTAGTAGTGCTTCGTGCGCGAACTTTTGTTGGATTCGGCTCATCTTGGAACACCCGTACAGTCGTCTGCTTTTCCTGTTTCGACGCACCGCTATCTTAAAGTGTACAGTGAAAACATAATTCTAATATTGGCACGATAACGACTTTTATCATACTGGAACTGCATGAAGTGCTTGTCTCTTTTAATTCGATGCTTTATGACTAGGAATGGATTTTATAACTTCACTTCCATTTACGCACAATACTCTTAACTTAACTTGCGTTTGCTTTGAATTTTCGACCACTTCAATACAACTGCCGATATTTTCTAAAATATATTTGCTCCTAGTTTACTTGTTTCTTTCAAAAAGGTCATTTCTGTGGTGATTTTTAAATTCGAAATTATGTAGGATTGCTTCACAAATTTACTAAATGAGTTCGCTGCCTTTGATTCGCCAAAATTTATGTATGTCAAAAATGGATTGAGTCGGGTCCATACTTTTCTTAGCCCCCATATACCTAATAGAAAGATTTTCGATCTTTGGTATATAACGGTAGCTGGGTTTGATTCCTGCAATTTGTAAGGTTTCAAGAGTATAAAATGTTAGCTTATAAATAAAAAAACAAAAAAAAAAAAATCGGCCCACTCCGGGATTAGCAGGGATAGTTGCCAATTAATTGAAGGTTTTTTTAAGGAAAAAAAAAAGAATTTCGAACTTCCAAAAAAAAAAATTACGATTTTACTTAAAAAACCCCGATTATTTTATATAGTTGATCGTGTTAAATTTTTTTCGTGTATTTTTTCGAAAAGTTCATTCAAAAACAAAAATTTAAAAAAAAGGTCCCCAAAAGTCAATTTCTACAAGAGTTATGGCTATTTGAAAATAAAAAGGCCATTTTTTAGAAAAAATAGCAAAATTCGTAACTTTTTTGAAGTTGAACAAAAATTTTTGAAAAAATTCTCAAAAATGTTTTTCAAAGGGTAGAAAAGGATGGATAAGTTTCAGCAAAATCTAAAGGGGTCGGGTTCAAAAGTGGTCGGTTTGGTATGGAATACCCCATATATACTTATGTATATTCTCTTATATAAACAGTCGTTGACATACATATGAAAAATGCCCGCCGCTCAGTATGAGTTCTCTCCATTCTATGAGAACCAAGCAGCAACCAACTAATTATTTTAATTAAACTGGTATGAGTCAATGCTATGGCGTTGATTTATTCGGAATTAAGTGTATAAACCAGTTGAAAAATAATAAACTGCAGTTAGTGTCTATTATCTTTCCGTACTTTTTAAAAAAGGATTTCATTCGAAGAGACCAAGGCCCCTAAGATCGATACTGTTTAAGTATACGGTTTACTAGCCTCTCCGGAGGCTTCACTCGTCTTGAACCCCTTGAATAAATATCAAAGTTTATTAACAATACTATATAACTAAACACGTAGGATACACGCGATTACAATACCGCGATTATAGTCTTCGAGGGGGCACTGTTAACTCAAATTTAATCTAATTAAGGCTTTTAATGATGTTTTGTTATTTAATTTACTTTTAATCTTTCCGACAAATATATTATATTTCTATCTAACCGTTATATTCTTTCAACAGAACCTCGTTTCCTTTTTCACTTTACACCTCGCCAACAATATACGGTCAGAGAGCGCCCTTAAATGATGCCCGAAATTGACCGTGACGCTGTTGCTGAAATGGTAAGCGGAGCGCATGCGCCTATATTCAGCACCGCCGCACTACTCGCCAAGGAGCAGCAAAAGTACAAGTCACACGCCCGTCTACAGGCAACACTAGCCGAGCAAGAGCACTTAAATATGGCCGCCGCCAGTTCATATGTGTACCAGAGTCCATTGACCATACCACCACATGGTCTGCCACAATATAATAATTTTAACATGAATAATAATCAAATCGGCGCATTAAATCACAATATGGCAGCGCAGCATTTAGCGGCAAACCACGCTTGCATAAGCCCCAGCAACAAAGAAAAGCTTTCAAATTTGCTAAAGGTACTTGAACCCGAGCAACGCATTACTGGAAATTTCCTACAGAAGACACTTGAAGCGGGACCACGCTCCTTGACTGGCAACTGTCCCACGAATGGTGGTAGTAATATGGCCTATTTGGAAACAGCATGTTTGTCGGCACCTCCCCTCCAGACACCGCTATCTCCGCCACCGCCACCGCCGCCACGCGCTAAAACACCACATCCGCGACGTTTGGAACCAACTGCGGTACCGTCGCTAAAACCCTCCAAAACTCATAATGATCTCGAAATTAAAGCTAGCGATAATGTCACAGAAAGCTGGCACCCACATGTTTATGCGCGTCCACCAATGCGGCCAACACCACATGCAATAGCTGATATCCTCGGTTGGCGGGCACTGGCCTCGCCGAATCAGCAGCGCACTTTTGTCCCCAACAATGTCAGTAACAACAACATTGTTCCTCAACGCGACGCAATGGACGAGTCATCCAATTCTTCATCAAACGCAGCTGTAACGCTTCCCCCAGTGCCGGCTAAGTCGCCTAAAAGTATACTACGTAATTTTCAGCAACAATTTGCCCAACAACCGCAGTCACCGTTAAGAGAACCGACGCATATGCGTAGCACATCGGTGAGCGAGGCCAGTGAAGACGATGCAAGTGGCAGTATAATGGATCAGCCTTTGGACCTTTGTGTGCCAAAGAAGCCACGAGAGTTGAGTTCTCCGCCACCACATGTGAAACAAACACAGATTCTTACCAAAGCCGGAAGCAGCAAGAAAGGTAAGTGCGAGCTTGTAACATCCATAACTGTTTTTTTAGTGTGGCTTAAAAATCACTTAATGGTACTTACAAAATAGGAAAAGTTTATAACTTTAATTGCGAGAATATTGGAAATTATAAAAAGCGGCAGGTTAACATGCCTGTTTATGAGTTGGAGGGAAATAAATACTACCAAATTAAGACCTGAACAAAGTCCAGTTCATGTTCTTTAACATTCAATGCAAACATTGAATCTACTTTTCTTTAAATTATAGCATCATTTCGTCTAAGATAAGGTTCGGTTATATGAACAATCCTTACAGGGATTTCACTTGGACAACTTGTAACGACGGTCCGTTGTGTTGCCTAGACCACCTATAAAATTTATAAAGTAGCTCGTAAATCGCTGAAGCGCTTTGACCCTATCACAATTTTATAGCGGCGGCTAATATCAGTTACCTTGTTCATCCCCGAGATGTTTCAATCTAAGTCTTTCAAAAGCTGAACAAAAGACAAGAAAGTGCCTGGATGTTTCCACATCCCCGCCTTTAACTCAACTTTGACAATTTGCGTACGGCTGGACGACATGAATGCCTGTTGAACAATGACCAGCAAAACTCCTACGAGGGCGGAAGGATGAACTTTAATAAGGGCAAATACATAGTTCCGTAGTAACGTAGGAGTTCTACCCTTAGCTAAACTGATCTCGCAGAAGCAGATCGTTGAAGAACGACTTCTAAGCACACGCGAAGTCCTTTGGTCCAGTACCAACTCGTTCCCATTATTATTATATATGAACAGAGTAAGGCTGCTCCTCTTCCTAGATCATTGGCTTTGTAGTTTGCAGCTATTTTGCTATGACCAAGCACCCAGCCAAGTTTGATAATGAAGTAAATTAATAATACATCTAATGAAGATAGACACTCCTTGACTACCTTTGAGCTAACTAAGCTGCACTGCGGAACACCAAATCTACAGAATAGCAGCCACTTCCGCCGTAAAAACACTACGTGAATTCGGTAGCCTAAAACTAAACTTAGTGTAGAATTAGAAGACGCCTTCTCCAACCTGCCCTATTAGCTTCTTCTACTTCTTCTCCTTCTTTACTGGCGTAGGCACCGCTTACGCGATTATAGCCGAGGTAACAACAGCGCGCCACTCGTTTTTTCTCTTCGCTACGTGGTGCTAATTGGATATTCCAAGCGAAGCCCGGTCCTTCCCCACTTGGTCCTTCCAACGGAGTGGAGGTCTTCCTCTTCCTCTGCTTCCCGCGGCGTGTACTGCGTCGAATACCTTCAGAGCTGGAGTGTTTTCATCCATCCGGACAACATGACCTAGCCAGCGTAGCCGCTGTCTTTTAATTCGCTGAACTATGTCAATGTCGTCGTATATCTCGTACAGCTCAACGTTCCATCGAATGCGATATTCGCCGTGGCCAATGCGCAAAGGACCATAAATCTTTCGCAGAACCTTTCTTTCGAAAACTCTTAAGGTCGACTCATCGGTTGTTGTCATCGTCCAAGCCTCTGAACCGTATAGCAGGACGGGAATTATAAGCGACTTATAGAGTTTGGTTTTTGTTCATCGAGAGAGGACTTTACTTTTCAATTGCCTACTCAGTCCGAAGTAGCACCTGTTGGCAAGAGTAATCCTGCGTTGGATTTCCAGGCTGACATTGTTGGTGGTGTTAATACTGGTTCCTAAATAGACGAAATTATCTACAACTTCATAGTTATGACTGTCAACAATGACGTGCAAGCCAAGTCGCGAGTGCGACGACTGTTTGTTTGATGACAGGAGATATTTCGTCTTGCCCTCGTTCACTGCCAGACCCATTTGCGTTGCTTCCTTGTTCAGTCTTTAGAAAGCAGAACTAACGGCGCGGGTGTTGAGGCCAATGATATCAATATCATCGGCATACGCTAGTAGCTGTACACTCTTATAAAATAATGTACCTGCTCGATTCAGTTCTGCAGCTCGAATAATTTTCTCCAGCAGCAGATTGAAAAAGTCGCACGATAGGGATTCGCCTTGTCTGAAACCTCGTTTGGTATCGAACGGCTCGAAGAGGTCCTTCCCGATCCTGACGGAGCTTTGAGTGTTGCTCAGCGTCAGTTTACACAGCCGTATTAGTTTTGCGGGGATACCAAATTCAGACATCGCGGCATAGAGGCAGCTCCTTTTCGTGCTGTCGAAAGCAGCTTTGAAATCGACGAAGAGGTGGTGTGTGTCGATTCTCCTTTCACGGGTCTTTTCCAATATTTGTCGCATCGTGAATATCTGGTCGGTTGTTGATTTACCTGGTCTAAAGTCACACTGATAAGGTCCAATCAGATTGGGCTTTAATCTTTCACACAATACGCTCGACAGAACCTTATATGCGATGTTGAGGAGG
The DNA here is from genome assembly GCA_027475135.1 of Bactrocera correcta. Taxonomy (NCBI): domain Eukaryota; kingdom Metazoa; phylum Arthropoda; class Insecta; order Diptera; family Tephritidae; genus Bactrocera; species Bactrocera correcta. The sequence goes on along the minus strand of CM050326.1, from coordinate 63,495,004 downwards.
CTAATACCACGGTAGTTGGCGCAGATTGTGGGGTCTCCTTTTTTATTGGGCATAGTACACTTAAATTCGAATCGTTGGGCATGCTTTTGTCCGACCATATTTTACAAAGAAGCTGATGCATGCTCCCTACCAGTTCTTCGCCGCCGTGTTTGAATAGGTCGGCCGGCAATCCGTCGGCCTCTGCCGCTTTGTTGTTCTTCAGGCGGGCAATTACTATTCGAACCTCTTCATGGTCGGGCAATGGAACGTCTGCTCCATCGTCATCTATTGGGGAATCGGGTTCGCCTTCTCCTGGCGTTGTACGTTCACTGCCATTAAGCAGGCTGGAGAAGTGTTCCCTCCATAGTTTAAGTATGCTTTGGGCATCGATGACTAGATCAACTTTGGGGGTTCTACAAGAGTATGCTCCGGTCTTGAAACCTTCTGTAAGTCGCCGCATCTTTTCGTAGAATTTTCGAGCATTACCCCTGTCGGCCAGCTTATCAAGCTCTTCGTACTCACGCATTTCGGCCTCTTTCTTTTTCTGTCTACAAATGCGTCTCGCTTCCCTCTTCAAATCTCGTTATCTATCCCATCCCGCACGTGTTGTGGTCGGTCGTAACGTTGCGAGGTAGACAGCCTGTTTTCTCTCCGCTGCGACACGGCACTCCTCGTCGTACCAGCTGTTCTTTTGCACTTTCCGAAAACCAATGGTTTCGGTTGCAGCTGTACGTAAGGAGTTTGAAATGCCGTCCCACAGTTCCCTTATACCGAGTTGTTGACGAGTGCTCTCAGAGAGCAGGAGTGCAAGCCGAGTAAAAAATCGTTCGGCTCTCTGTTGTGATTGTAGCTTCTCGACGTCGAACCTTCCTTGTGTTTGTTGTCGAGCGTTTTTTGCTGCACAGAGGCGGGTGCGAATTTTAGCTGCAACAATATAGTGGTCCGAGTCGATGTTAGGACCTCGGAGCGCACGCACATCTAAAACACTGGAGACGTGTCTTCCGTCTATCACAACATGATCGATCTGGTTGGTGGTTTTTCCCTCCGGAGACACCCAGGTAGCTTGATGTAAGTATCTTCTTATGCTGGAATCTAGTACTACAGATAACCTTATTTCGGGCCCTGGCGAAGTCGATTAGCCTCAACCCATTTGGAGATGTTTCCTCATGAAAGCTGAATTTACCGACCGTAGTGCCAAAGATACCTCCTTTGCCCACCCTGGCGTTGAAGTCGCCAAGCACGATTTTGACATCGTGGCGGGGGCATCTCACATAAGTGCGCTCCAAGCACTCATAAAAGGCATCTTTGGTCACATCGTCCTTCTCTTCCGTCGGGGCGTGGGCGCAAATCAGCGATATGTTGAAGAGCCTCGCTTTGATGCGGATTGTAGCTAGACGTTCATTCTCCGGAGTGAATGATAGTACTCGGCGACGGAGTCTCTCTCCCGCCACGAATCCAACACCAAACTTGCGCTCCTTTATATGGCCACTGTAGTAAATGCCACAAGGACCTACTTGTCTCTGTCCTTGTCCCGTCCATCGCATTTCTTGGACGGCGGTGATGTCAGCCTTTATTTACACGAGGACATCAACCAGCTGGGCAGCGGCACCTTCCCAATTAAGGGACCGGACATTCCAGGTGCATGCCCTTAAATAGTCCTTAATTCGTTTGCCATGGTCGTCATCAAAAGGGGGGTCACTTATCCGAGGCTGTCGTTTGTTTTTCATTGGGGGTGTTTTTTTACGTGGCGGGTCCCAAACCCAGCGCAGAACCCTAAGTAGCTTCTACCCATCTGTAAAAATATTCACTGCACCTCTTCTCCAGCGACTTCCACCATTCCCTATAGCAGTATAAAGCAATCGATGCCTTCTTTGCTTCTTCCTAAATGCAATGTAAATTTTACATTTTTATACTCTTGCAACTTGTTGCTGCAGAGTATTATAGTTTTGTTCACCTAACGGTTGTACATATCACCTAAAACTAAACGAGATAGGTATACGGCTAAATATATAAATCATCAGGGTGACAAGAAAAGTTGAAATCCGATTGACTGTCTGTTTGTCCGTCCGTCCGTCCGTGCAAGCTGTAATTTGAGTAAAAATTAAGATAACTTAATGAAACTTGGTAAGCAGGTTCCTTAGTAAAAAAAAAAAACAAGTTCGTAGATGGGCGTACTTGGACCACTGCCACGCCCACAAATCGCTATTAATCGAAAACATATAAAGTGGCATAACTAAGCACTAAATTAAGATATAAAACTGTAATTTGCCACTGGGGATCGGAGTAGCAAGGGGTACCAGTGTATAAAAACGTTTGAAAAAGTGGGCGTGGCCCCGCCCTTTAATATGCTTAATGTGCATATCTCCTTTAGTATATGCCGCTTTATGACAAACAATTGTTCAAATCTAACCAAAACTGTTCAGGACCCTTGGTACCAAATAGTTGAACCCCAGTACCTATAATTGAATTTTGTTCGAAAATATCGATCAATGTGTGAGATATACAATAGAAATTCAGATAGAATCTTTTTCCTGCAGTAGTAATTCTGTTTATTACAAATTGGTGGAATCGGGTCAATACCTCCCTGAGCCTCCATACTCTTAATATAAAAATATATTGACCAATATTCGAGTTAACTCAATGAAAATTTCAAAACGTATTGGTATATATTGAGCCTAAAATGAATACAATTGGGCGAAAACTTCACCTAGCTCCCATATGACCATTACCTGGATTGTTGAACATCCGGCGGCCAAATGTATAAGTAATATATGGTGTATGTATATATAAAATTGCTTAGATCCCGATCCCGTGGTTGACGTTTTACATCGTAAGGGGTATTTCCCTGGCTTTGATTCCAGTTGCAAGAGTATAAAATCTTTCTTGGGTACATGTATAGAATAACGACCTCTTTTCATAATTACACTGTGCTGTTTTTATTTAGGTGTTTGTTTGCAACGAAAAATATTTATGAATAAATTTCCGAATCACCTGAGCATTTAAATAGAATTGAGTTGTGCGCATTTACGACGTGTCTTGTTGTTATATATAAATAAAACCGCAATGATTCACATCCGCTATTGGAAAGGAAAACAAGTATTAGTATACGTGAATATCTAGACTCCTATTGCTTGTTGACTTGAAAGTTGATGAATTTTCATTAAATAATTACCGTTTTACATTTTAAACACTTTATCGCGTTTACTTCCACTTGCTTGCTTAGGTAAGTATCACATTAGCACATTCATTTCTTCGCATTCAAAGTGGGGGGCGCAAAAATGGAAGTTGTGCCATTGTTAAATGCACCACAATGCTTATCTATGTGCATTAATGCATTTGCAATTAATCACTGTATTTTAATTTTACATACCAACAACCTGGTATAATTATACAGGTGAATATTGAAATTAACTATCATAAATCAATTGGAAATTGATTATTCAAACGAATGTTGATTTATCTATGTATTTAGAAACTTTTTTAAATAAACATTTAAAAATGGATACCTAGGTATGCCTTCTTCAAACAATTATATTTGTTTTTGTTTTGAAAACAACGCAATCCAAGTGATACACAAAGTCGATTGGTAAGCACAGCAGGAATAATTACTTTCAAATTATAGGATCTGATACAAGATTCGTAGAATTTAAGGTTACATCCAATATCTTTCATGCAAGTTGGGACAGTTCGGATTGGGTATTTATTAGTAATATACAAATAGTTATTTTCGACTTACTTATGCTCATTTCATGAGCATTTTTTTTTTATCATTTTTCAATGGACAAAGCAAGTTTAAAGACCAGCAATGCCATCATGTGGCAACTATTAAGACAAACGCAACAAAGGCTTAACGAAAAAATTCATCCGTTGTTGATAAAACCCCGCACCGCACAGAATTAATGATGTCAGTGCGCGTAAATTTTTGCACGGCCTGAAAACTGAATGTTTCACTTCAATGTTTTAGAATCTGCAATACCTTCAAAAGTTAATAAAAGTTTAGGCGATGACTTAAAAACCCTTATTCCTTACACACATGAGGATGCTTCCCAACTAAGTTAACAAATGGATATCTTGATGGACGTTCTAATGACGGGATCTGTGATATACAGTAAGCGAAGCAGTTCTTCACTTATATGTTCTGGTTTTAAGAGCATCCATCGAATCAAAAAATTGTAATACATGGCGCAGATATTATTGAAAATGTTTCGTTACTAATAGAAATGGTGCCAGATGAGATGCTTTAAACAAGGAGACTTAATGCAAACATGCTAATAACGTCAAAATCTATAAGTACTTCGAAGTACTCTAAAAACACGGTCATATAGCTGATGTGGTTAAGCCCCTTATTTTATATGCGAACGAGATACCGGAAAGTCGTATTTCCGAAAGTTCTAAAGAATTTTCTAAGCATATTCTTGAATTGCATAAAAAACATGCAAAATTATACGTTGTAAAGGGGGACCAATTTTGAGGATCCCTACTTAAAAAAAAAAAACATAGAAACATCAAATTTAATGGGGTTTATTACTATTCGAAAGAACATTCTTTGGCATTTATTTTATGAAGCTTATCTCTTTCAAATGTTGACCGCGGCTACGATTTAGATGGTCCATCGATTGAGTCCAATCTTTGATGACTCGTTCGAGCATTTCGACTGATAATTAGTGAAAGACACGCGTGATGTTTTGCTTCAAGGCCTGAATCGAAGCGAGATTGTTCGCATAGACTTTAGACTCTTCATGTCCCCACAGCAAAAACTTTAACTTTAACTTTGTACCTCTAGTTGGGTCATCCGTTAAAAGAAAATAAACGATTACACCTAAAATTTGTTTCCTTCCTATATTTTTCATGTATACATACAGCTGTTGACAGCTAATTAGAAACGACAGCTATTTTGAAGTAAATGCTGTTATATTCCAATCAGGTATATTTATTATATTTTCACTTATTTTATTAAAACCTATGTTCAACTTAAACTGTAATTGTAAAAATTGTGTTTAAATTTTTTTTTGTTTTGAAGATTTTAACAAAAACATGTGGAATCAACGATTTTAGTGCGACAACTAATTAGAAACGAAAACATTTTATCAACAAAAAATAATTATATTATAAAAGCTTGCCCACTTTCAGTTAGTATCTTGTTGGTTATCTCTTTTACTTTAATATTGCTACACATCGATTCCACAGCGCACCAATGGTGTAGCTTGCCATGCCGTTCTAATATCATCACAAAGAACATCCATATTTGGGGTATTTTTGGTTCATATGGCTCTTTTAACATCACCCAGAGATGTTCTAAAGGGTTGAAGTCTGGGCTGGACGATTCCCACTCCAAAAGATTGATAGAATTTTCATGAAAAAAACGTTTGTGTCAATTTAGACGCATATAAAATGCAAATTTTCTTCAGCCCACGGCAATTTGACATTTTTTTGGATGTGGACGTATTTCTCCTTGTGTAAAATTCCATTATTCATATGGAGTAGACCTCCTCCACATTCAACTACGCGTGGAACATAGCGACAATCAAATTCTTGAATTATTGAACGGCGAGCATACATTCGACCATCAGGACCTAAGCGATTAATTTTTGTTACATCGTTCCAAACGACATACTTCCGTTGAATTGCTCTCTTGGATATTTGGACACTGTATTGTCTTGAATTTCACGTAGAATGTCAGTGGAACTCTTTTTGTGGGTCTTCTCAGGAGACAGTAGTAGGTCTGCGGTATATTTCTGTTGAAGTTTTTTAAGTTTTTTCTTTGCGTGTAACAATGGAAATAGCCTTAAAGTTCTGTATATGCTTAAATACGTTCAAAACAATTTTCTTTGCAAAACTTTCCAGACCGACGAAGGTTAAAAATGTACCTACGAAGGGTAGATATACAGCGGCAGCTTTTCCACATTAAAAAACTTAAATAATACATTTTTATATATTTTTAACTACAACTTTGAAACACATTCTTACCAATCTATAATATTGCTAATAAAATTAGCACCAGAAGGAATTCTAATACTTAAAAAAACGTTTACAATTAGCTGTCGCACTTAATTCATCTTCTACGCTATTGGTTAAAAATTAAAAGACTACAACTACAAAACATAAATATACTAACACGAACAATACAGGGCTTTTAGGAATAAAAATAACGGTATATCAAATTTTTTTTATCATTATACTCATCAGCCACCTACAAAAAAGGGAGCATTTCTAATTAGCTGTCAACGACTGTATGTAAAGGGTGATTTTTTAAGAGCTTGATAACTTTTTTTAAAAAAAAAACGCATAAAATTTGCAAAATCTCATCGGTTCTTTATTTGAAACGTTAGATTGGTTCATGACATTTACTTTTTGAAGATAATTTCATTTAAATGTTGACCGCGGCTGCGTCTTAGGTGGTCCATTCGGAAAGTCCAATTTTGGGCAACTTTTTCGAGCATTTCGGCCGGAATAGCCCGAATTTCTTCGGAAATGTTGTCTTCCAAAGCTGGAATAGTTGCTGGCTTATTTCTGTAGACTTTAGACTTGACGTAGCCCCACAAAAAATAGTCTAAAGGCGTTAAATCGCATGATCTTGGTGGCCAACTTACGGGTCCATTTCTTGAGATGAATTGTTGTCCGAAGTTTTCCCTCAAAATGGCAATAGAATCGCGAGCTGTGTGGCATGTAGCGCCATCTTATTGAAACCACATGTCAACCAAGTTCAGTTCTTCCATTTTTGGCAACAAAAAGTTTGTTAGCATCGAACGATAGCGATCGCCATTCACCGTAACGTTGCGTCCAACAGCATCTTTGAAAAAATACGGTCCAATGATTCCACCAGCGTACAAACCACACCAAACAGTGCATTTTTCGGGATGCATGGGCAGTTCTTGAACGGCTTCTGGTTGCTCTTCACCCCAAATGCGGCAATTTTGCTTATTTACGTAGCCATTCAACCAGAAATGAGCCTCATCGCTGAACAAAATTTGTCGATAAACACATTTCGAACCGAACACTGATTTTGGTAATAAAATTCAATGATTTGCAAGCGTTGCTCGTTAGTAAGTCTATTCATGATGAAATGTCAAAGCATACTGAGCATCTTTCTCTTTGACACCATGTCTGAAATCCCACGTAATCTGTCAAATACTAATGCATGAAAATCCTAACCTCAAAAAAATCACCCGTTACATCCGAAAAATAAAGAAAAAACGCTTAAGAAAATAAAAACAAAAATTACCGAAATTATACTTCATCAATATTTGTTAATAATAATAATAAATAATTTTATGAAGAATATAAATGTACGTAAAATTTTAATTTTTTTCGATGCTATTCACAAAGCGTTGCCAGATTGACCATTTCGCCTTCTGTGCGCTGTTATCAATCACGAGTGATGCCGAGCAAATGGTGAAACTCGTAAATTACTGATAAAATCGTCATCATCATTTTTGTGACATTAACTTTTATCGCTTGTATGTCAATGCAATTTCTCACTGCACATTTCCAAATGTTTATTCCAATGCATACTTAAACACACGCATACATATATACATTGTATGTACATAAATACACATGTATATATATTTATTTAATTTATGCAATATTGAAGTGCTTGATTGCCAAATGTTTTTATTGCTTTAAAATTAATTGATTTAACATTTTGCATTGTTGCCGTTGCCATTGCTGTTGTTGCTTTTGTTTTGATTACGTTCACGCTTTTAGCGCTGTCGCTTGCACAGTGATTACATTCGACGCCGCAGTGTTGTTGCTGCCGCGTGTCTGGCATTATGGTCGATTGCATTTCGCATTGAAGTCACTTTACATATTTGCATTCCATTTTTCCATTTTATGGGCAGTAATTTGCCAATCGCATTGAATCACCCTCTCACTTAACAGCATTTAACTATGTTTGTAAAATAACCAACTCACATATACATACATACTGATGCCGCTGCATTGCGAGCACTCGGGCGCAAATTGCAATTGTAGCGAACAGTTCACCGTTACATACCGCCGCCACCCCATGTCGCCAATTCGTCCCATCTCTACCATCCTTTTCGCTGCGCCGTCGGCCGATCCGATTGCGATCGTTATTGGCTAATTGCTTTGGTATTTGTGGTGACCCATTTTTCTCCATAATATCGACGTATACACTTACATATGTACATGAATGTGTACGAATATGTTGAACTCAACTCTGTTGCAAAATTTATTATGGAAAATTGATGGCAACACTTTCACAAACACACACTCAAGCAGGCACGGTTGCACCAACAAATGTGCAAATGATATAAATATATCATGAAGTTTTTATTTATTTTGTATTAAATGAACGACTTGCTGCTATTTAATTTCATTGTTATTGTTGTTATTGAAGCGCAGCCTTTTGTTTGTGTTTATTGCATACATGCGTGTGTGTGTGTGTGTGTGAATGCGTGAAGCGAACAATATGTATATGTATTTTTGGTCTGTTGATTTAAAATTTTAATTGTGGGCCGTTGCATTTTTATGAGGTCATTAAAAAGCGCTTAAATGAAATTGAATGGGTGCGGTGAAAATTTCTGTGATTATGGCTATTTTATTAATGCGAATTTCACCCATTTACTGTGTGCACATGTATGCAATGAAGTGACTTTCATCATTTTCGAATGAATGCGCACAATTTCAAGTGCCACTTTGATTAATTGCACCGAATCGCTGATTATCGTTTGATGCTTTCCATTGTTTTATTTGTATTCACTCATTGCACTGCATTTATGATGAAAGTTGCAAATTATTGATGCCAAAAACAATTGTTTCATAAAAATGTGTAATGGAATTAATTGGTGATTAATTATTGAATGTAATTCATTATATATTACATTTATTCAATACTTTCGCTTGGGGAAGGATTTGTTAATTTAATCTATATCTATATACATATGTATGTATGTATGTATATAAAAACGTATATACAAATTAATCCCTTGGTCACGGCATCACGCGTGAATGGCTAGACCGATTTCACTAATTCTTTTTTTGTTGGATTTGTTATAATTAGGATAAGGTTCTTACGTATGTAAGAAAAGATTACGAAAGTACGAAAGTGTACCTCAAAATGTGTTGCTAAGCGCATAACTCAGCAACGCCTGGCCCAATTTGGCCAATTCTTTTTTTAAATGTTCGTTGAAGTTCAGAGATGGTTTTTACGGCGAGAAAAATTCGAATAATTGCCCTAAAAACAGCCCTTTCCTTTATCCAATACAAACGTATTCTTTTGTATACATATACATACATACATATGTATGTATGTAAGTAAAAATGAATATTTGTTTGTTAGTAACGCTAAGGATCGACAACGGCCAAACCAATCTTCATGACATTTGTTCGCTGTGGATATGGGAAGGTTTAAAATACTATACTTTTCACAAAGAAAAGTCGAAAAATGGGAAATTTCCAAAATTTGACTTTTTCGATATAAATTTTTTTTCTTTTTTTCAATATTTTGATTTCTAAATTATTTGAATCGTTCAATTTCGGTCGCTTGCTTTTTTATTTTAATTATTGAAAATTATTCAGTGAAAACTTTATGTGTGTTTCAGACGAGTGATCAATTACAGATTGAAATTTGTTACGAAGCCCCGAAGAGGTCGCGCTAATATCGGTCGGCGTTCTATTTGTCATCAACGTATGAAACACCAAGGCACATGAACGAGTACTCCCAGGATGCGATGACATACCTGTGGAATTATGGATCGCGGTCAATCAGCAAGCGATCTTTACGATGCGACAGCAAAACTTTTCAAACATCAGCTACGATGTTTGATGGACTTTATCTTGAAGCAACGTTGTATATATGGTGCAGTCAGATGTTAGATTTTCTCTGTTGTGTTGCAAAAAAGAGGTTTGCCGCACGCACACATTCTTCTTTGGATGGTAGATGGTGGTTACACCAGATCAAATTGATGAAATCATTTCAGCAGAAATGCCTGACTCGATATAGATCCATAATTATACGAAGTGATGAAAGCCAATATCATTCATGGACCTTGCGGATACCACAATACCACTTCGGTTTGTATGTCTGACAATAAATGCACGAAACGCTATCCACGTGCTTTTCTTTCCGAAACGCAAACTAAAAATAATGGATATCCACTCTATCGGCGTAGCTCACTAGACGACAATGGCAAAACATTTAGCATTCAACTTAGAGGAGTGAATATCGAAGTCGACAACACATGGATCATACCACATTCGCCATTATTGTCTAATTCATATTCAAAACTCATGCCAATGTTGAATATCGCGGTTTGGTGAAATTGATCAAATACATTTGCAAATACGTCACCAAAGTAAGCAACATGGCGGTTATTGGTCTTGAACGAGATGAGATCAGCAAGTATCAAATGGGTCGAGACGAAAACTGCAATAAAGCGCTTTGTAGGATATTTACTTTTGCAATTAATGAACGTTTTCCGTCGGTTTTGTGCGTCTCGCAGTTCATTTGGAGAATGGCCAAAGAGTCTTTTTCAACCCAGAGAATACAGTACAGCCAACGGAAGCACTTCCAACAACAAAATTGACATTGACGAGTTTTTTCTTAACTTGCGTCAGTGATTCGTTTGCTCTTTTCGGAAATGCCTTGATATTATACATGGAATGCATCGTCGAGGAAATAGTTACGCAGAAAGCAAGGCCAACCAGTAGATTCACATATAGGTGAGAACACACACTAATTCCTTAGGACGAATTTACATAATCCACCCGAAAAACGACGATTGCTTATAACTTCGGTTGCTATTGATAAATGTACGTGGTTCAATTGCATTTGAGTCATTGCGTACTGTGAATGTGTGCAACTTCTGAGAAGCATGCCAGCAATTACAATTGCTGGAATATGATAATCAATGGAACCAAACGATAGACGATTCTATAGCAACTTCGCATGCCACTGAAGTTCGCCAATTATGGAATACGAACAAAATTACATTGAAGAAGACAATACAATGCAAATAGACAAATTTCGGTTCCAGTGGTTTGATATCAATCGCACCCGCCTTTTCAATTCACTTCAACGAAATATGTACTCATCACGAATGTTTATGCCAACATTTGCCAAATTATCGCAACTACGAGTGCGCGCCACTTATAAATGGCGTGTTCCCGTGCTGGAAAACCATCTCCTCTGTACATTTACGCACCGGAATAGAAACCAAAAAATGTTGTTTATCAAACTGCGTTACATTGAAAAAAAAATGTAGAAAAATCGAAAATAAATGATTTTTAACATAACGTAAATTCAACTTTCTTTTCATTTCAAAACGCATAACTTCACGCAGGATAACGCATGCGGGGTCAGTTAGTTTTATTATATATTTTCAATATATTGCTCGCCGAATATATTGTTTAACTCACTTCTGCTTGAACTAGATATTTTAAGTTCAAAAACGGTCTTAAAATTATCACGCCAGTTTTGTATTAAATACACAACAGCCCTTAAAGCACAAACTTGTTTTTGTTATATTTTCCTTCGCCTACTTCTATGGCCAATTTTGTCTTCGAACGGGAGAAAATAATTATTTCTCCCTAAAAGGTTATATACAGGCCGAAAAAAGCAAATTTTCCAGATTTTTGTCTTCTTTACTGGCATAGACGTTTCGACGAGGCAAAGACCTTCTCCACTTTGTCCTTCCAACGGAGTGGACGTCTTCCTCTTCCTCTGCTTCCACCGGCGGGTACTGAGTCGAATACTTTCAGAGCTGAAGTGTTTTCGTCCATTCGGATAACATGACCTAGCCAGCGTAGTCGCTGTTTCTTAATTCGCTGAACTATGTCAATGTCGTCGGATAACTCATACAGCTCATCGTTTCTTGGAATGCGATATTTGCCGTGGCCAACGCGTAAAGGACCACTAAATCTTTCTCAGAACATTTCTTTTGAAAACTCGCAACGTCGACTCATCAGTTGTTGTCATCGTTCAAGCCTCTGCACCATACATCAGGACGGGAAATATGAGTTTGGTTTTTGTTCGTCGAGAGAAGACTTTACTTCGCAATTGCCTACTCAGTCCGAAGTAGCACCTGTTGGCAAGAGTTATCCTGAACTGGATTTCCGGGCAGACATTGTTAGTGGTGTTTACACTGGTCCCAAAATAGACGAAATTATCTACGACTTCAAAGTTATGACAGTCAACAGTGACGTGAGAGCAAAGTCGCGAGTGTGACGACTGTTTGTTTGATGACAGGAGATATTTTGCCTTGCACTCGTTCATTGCCAGACCCATTTGCGTTGCTTCCTTGTTCAGTCTGGAACTAACGGCGCGGGTGTTGAGGCCGATGATATCAATATCATCGGCATACGCCAGCAGCTGGTCACTCTTATAAAAGATTGTACCTGCTCGATTAAGTTCTGCAGCCCGAATTATTTTCTCCAGCAGAAGATTGAAGAAGTCGGACGATAGAGAGTCACCTTATTTGAAACCTTGTTTGGTATCGTCAGCTTACACAGCCGTATTAGTTTTGCGGGGATACCAAATTCAGACATCGCGGCATAAAGGCAGCTCCTTTTCGTGCTGTCGAAAGCAGCAATCGACGAAGAGTTGGTGTGTGTCGATTCTCCTTTCACGAGTCTGTTCCAAGATTTGGCGCATGGTGAATATCTGGTCGGCTGTTGATTTGCCAGTCACACTGATAAGGTCCAATAAGTTTGTTGACAGTGAGCTTTACTCTTTGACACAATACGCTCGATAGAACCTTATACGCGATGTTGAGGAGGCTTATGGCACGGTAGTTGGCGCAGATTGTGAGGTACATTAAGAAAATAGAATACACAAAACACGATTTTTTGAAAATGCTCACTATATATAACCCCTTCAATATAAACTTCAGATTTTGGCTAAACACAACATTGAAAGATATAAAACAAGTGAAGTGAAGACCAACTTGTTTATCTACTACGGTCTTTTCGGTCGTCTCTGACAGAAATTGTAAGTCAAGCGATAAATAAGTCATCAATACACACGTGAGACAAAACTATTAATAACAAAAACTCAAAATTCATAGGATATAGTCAACATCCTAATCAAGGTATAGTGATTCAGATACAGAATACTACGTATTACGATAAAGTTAGTGAAAATAACAAAACATTTGAAGAATCATCGAGTATTTTAAAATGAAACTATCTCAAACAAATGCTATACCTCTCATTTTAGTACAATGCAACTTATTTTTGACAGATCTCGAGGCCCAGCAAAGACCTTTTCTTAAGCATATATTCCGAATTTATTTTTAAAAGTTAGAAGACAAAAGATACTACAAAGTTAGCAGTAAGCTTATAATATTCATTACTTTACTATATAAAAAGCTCATGAACTCTAAAAGTCCCTCTACTTACAGAATATACAATATATGTATGTATCTTGCAACATTATCCAAGGTTAAGCACATCGATTCACAAAAGCAAATACATATTTCACCCTCACTTTTCACTCCTTTTTTCTTCGTTTCAATATCTAAACATATAGTATACAAACAAGTTTATTTATTGCACCGTTCGCTCTCTATGGGTGACAGCACCATACTATATATGGTCACTTCGGAGTTTGCCTTCCGTTTATATTTACATTATTGTTGTCGTTACAGCTTGTAAAATTCGCATATATCACAATTTTATAGTTTACAATAATTGTTGCACTTTTATTGCCGGCCTGTGCACGGTGTATGGCAGTGTTGGCGATGCTTCTGCTGCTGTTTATTGTCATTAACATCGATTATTTGCAGAAATTCCATCAACGCAACGTTTAACGGATCATAAAAAATGTGCAACACGCTACCGAGTATTCAGTGTCATCGCAACGTGCGAATTATGTGTTGAGTCGCGGTGAACGGGTTTTTTAAAAAAGTCAAAGAAATCAAAGTGTATTGCAACGAGGTGACGTTGATGGCGATCAAGAACAGACTGCTTTATTTAATAAAATTGACTTAAAATGAAGCTTATTCTAATTACAAATTGCTTATTAATAATATTAACTTACTTTTAACATGTTATTGCTGAACAAGCATACTTTTATTAATTTTGACAATTCTTAGGAATTTCACTTGTTAAATTATATTTTGCTTACTTTATTTGTTTAAGCAAATTGCAAAAGCCGGAAATGGTGTTATGTTGCAATTTGCTTTAACAGTTCATCGTATTTGTCAAATGCATTGTCAGGTGTTTTTACATACGTACTCGTACATGTAACTACTCCCCCCTTTATAGTAGAATTCTCCTGAATTCTTTTATTTAATATAATTTTTATATATTTGTGTTTTTTTATAATGACAGTAGCTACTAATATAATTATAATTATGCTTAATATGTTGCAAATATGAGATATTTTCGTATGAATTTTTAATTTAAAAATGTTTTCTATATTCGATTTATGCTCTTCTACTATTTCGTCAAATGTAACTTTTTTCGTGAAATTCTGACTGTCTTTATATTTTAATGTTACAATATTTTCTTTTATATCTTCTACAAAATTTGAAAAATAATAGTCATTAATTCTAATTGAACAATTATTAAATCTTATTATATAGTTTCCACTTATTAATGGAAAATCTTGATTACATGTATTATTGATTTTTAAAGTGTTTGCATTTTTAACAAGAACTGTTTTGACATTTAATTGTATTATTTCGAGTTCTTTGCATTTTACCAGATTACAATTATTTCTTAAAATACAATGTTTGCTTATTTTCATTTGATCTAATGATTTATTTTCTTCAAATATTAATGTTTTGTTTTTGTAAGTAAATATTTCTTCTATTTTTACATCTATTTCATTACTTTGTCTGTTAGGTATTGGGATAATTTTTCGTAGTTTTACATTTTCAAAATTTTTTGGTATTTTTATTCCAAATACTAGAAACGTATTATTAACAATTACTGTTCCTAGTTGTATATATTTTAGTTTATTATAATCAATGTTATATTTCATAATTTCTTCATTCGTTAAAATATTCGGGTGTATTATCCCATATTTAGCTGATACCACATTTTCTTGTATGTGTTCTACTTTACTTTTTAATAACTGAATTTTGGTGTACTGATCTAAATATAACGTTTGTTTGTATTCCTCATATAAAAGTTTATTTATTGAATTAAGCTCTCTTTCAATTTTTACCCTGTCACTTTTAACAATCTCTTTTAAGTGATCGATAGCTGATGAAAAATAATAATTAATTTTAATCTGTTCGTTAATTGAGTCGTTAGTTTTTAAAAAATATGTCTGTATATTTTGTCTGTCGTCTTCGTCCATTGTACCAAAAAGCCATTTTGACATACTGCCAATTGCATTAATCAGTCCTCTTTTATTTCTATTTCTAACTGTCATAAGTGTCAGTAGTTTGTTTCTTGTATCTAACAATTCTCTTTGCAATATTTCTTTATTTTCCAATTTCATCAAAATTACATTATCTGTCATAGCATTAATAATATTTTCTAATTGTTGAATGTCAATAATATGTAGTATTATATCGCTATCTTTCGGTACTGTTTGATCTCTAATCTGTAAATCTATAAATCCGTTTTGTTCCTTAATTTCTGTTAAATCTATTGTCCCGTTACAACCTTGTGTCATTAGAGCTATTATTGTCCACATTATCCAAATCTGTAAATTTTAAAGGTCTCTTTATATTACTAGTATGGATTTTTTCTAAGTTTTGTTTTCTATATTTAGGCTGTTCCTTGTGCCTAACTGCTTTATAATTTTTTATAAATCCTTCCGTTCTTTGTTCTGTATAGTCTTCCCTGTTCCTATTTAGTTTGTTGATTGTCCTTTCTTTTTGCTGTTCTAAATTTTTTCTTACTATCTCTTTATCTATTTTATTGTTATGTACCTCGTTGGGTGTGAATTTTATTGTAGAATGAAATCTATCATTATAATTCCTAATAGCTTTTTGAATTAGCTGCTTAACTGATACATTTTTATTTAATTTATATAACATTCTAAATTTTTCTGAAATTGTATTATGGAATCTTTCAATGTCTGCATTACCCGTATGACTGTTGGGTTTGGTTAAATGGAGTTCTATATTTTCATTATTTAAAAATTCCTTAATTCTTGTAGCATTAAATTCATTGTCAGCTACTATTTTCTTCGGTTTTCCTATTTTGGTAAAATAATCTTCTAATTGTTCGATGAATGTAATATGATTTCTATCAGTTAAAGGATATGCTACTCCATATTTGGAAAATTTATCTATAATTGTTAAAAAATGGAATCTTTTTATTACATAGGTGTCTATGTGGATTATTTCATTATTTTTCGTCGGCGTTTCTGTATGAAAAAATTTTTGTTTAATAGGTCTCCTATCATATTTTACTTCTTGACATGTTTCGCATTGGTTAATTACTATTTGTATTAACTCTCCTAATTTAGGATAATATATTTTATTTCTGAGTTGATTATACGTTTCTTGTATGCCCGAATGCATACTTTCTCTAATATGATACAACGAAATTTGTTTAACAGCTTCCACTTCTGTTTCTATATCCTGTGCTCTCATTGTGCTTTTTATAAATTCTAATTGTTTATCATTTGAAAACATTTCTATTAGTTTCTCTTGTACTATATTATACTGCCGCTCGGATAATTCCGAATAAATTCCTACCTTTCCTTTTGTTATATATTTTTTAAATATTTCACTTAATCTATCGAAATCGTACTCTGAAATAAAAATAATTCTTTTTCCATGTATCTGTTTTAGTTCTTCTGTCTTATTGTTCGTCAAAATAATTTGGGTTTTATATTTATTAACTATCTCCTCCTTTATATAAAAATGATCTTGTAAATTTTCTTCTGCTGAATGTATTGTTTGCATTGATGTATCGTCATCTAAATTGTTGACTATATTTAGGTCATGCTCTGAAATTTCATCGGTATTTTCATCCTCATTTTCTTTTACCTCATCTTCATTATCCTGTATTCTGCTAAGAAAATCTGCTACTCTGTTTTCCTTTCCTTTAATATATTCGATGTCAAATTGATATTCACCTAATTTTAACAACCATCGTTGATGTTTTGGTGACATGTCCTTCCCTCTATATTTTGAATGTAAATATTTAATTGGTTGATGATCTGTTACGATCTTAAATTTTCTACCGTATAAATATGGTCTAAAGTAGTTTACGCTCCAAATAATTGCTAAAAACTCTTTATCAGTTGCTGAATAATTTCGTTCATGATTATTTAACGTTCTTGATGCGTAACATATTGGGTGTCCTTCTTGAGATATAAATGCTCCTATTGCATAATTTGATGCATCTGTGGTTAATGTGAATAATTTTTCAAAATTTGGATACCTTAAAATTGGATGCGAGCTTATTAATCGTTTGAGTTTTTCGAATGCTTCTATATATGAAGGATCTTTTATATTAATTCGGACTCCTTTTTTTAGATATTTTGTAATTGGTTGTGCTACCTTTGCATAATCCTTAACAAATTTCCTATAATAACCTGTTATACCTAAAAAGCTCTTAATCTGTTTTTCCGTTTTTGGTAATTCTAATTCTTCTATTACTTTGATTTTATTTGGATTCGGTTTGATACCATCTTTTGTTAGAATATGTCCTAAAAATTCTGTTTCTTTTTTCAGAAAATTACATTTATCCATTTGTATTTTTAAATTTTTTGATTCTAAAACCTTGAAAATATCTCTAATTGATTGTATATGTTCCTGTAACGTTGTACTAAAGATTAGTATATCATCTAAGTATACCACGCATGTTTTGTTTATAAATTCTCGTAAAATTTCGTTCATGAGTCGTTGAAAGGTTGCTGGTGCATTCTTTAACCCGAATGGCATTCTTGTAAATTCATACAAGCCATGAGGTGTTACGAACGCTGTTTTACACCTATCTTCCTCTTTGATTGTAATTTGATGATAACCTTTTGCTAAGTCTAGTGTTGTAAAATATTGGGCTCGTCCCAATTTATCTAAAATTGAATCAATGTTAGGAAGAGGATATTTATCATCTATTGTTACCTCATTTAACTTTCTATAATCGATTACTATCCTGTACTTTCTTTTCCCTGAGTTATCCATTTTCTTTGGAATTACTATTAAAGGGCTGGAATATCGAGAATTACTTTTCCTTATAATTCCTTGTTCCTCCATTTCTCTGATTTGTTTTCTAACTTCTTCTTCATGCTGGGGTGGATATCTATATAATTTAGAATTTATTTGCTCTTCTGTAGTAGTTTTTATTTCGTGTTGAATTTCCGTAGTACTTGTTAATTTTTCTCCTTCTTTAAATAAAAGGTTTTCAAATTTTTTCAATAATTTCGTGATTTCTCTAAACTCTTCTGCATTTAGATGATCTAATTTAATTTCTTTTAATTTCTCATTTGTTGCTTCTAGGGTACATATTTCACTGAAATTGAATGGTTTATTTAAAAATTCTGATTCTTTTTTATTTAGTGAAATTTTTCCATCTATTAGATTTATCATCGTGTTTAAATTATTTAATAAATCAATTCCTATTATGAAATTATATTTCCTATTTTTTAAGGATGTCGATCTCCATCTTATGTACGCGTTTTCAGGTAAATTGAATTCTTTTGGTGCTTCCGTATGCACTTCATGGGTAATTGTTTCCTTGCTTGTTACTGTTCTGATTGTTATATTATTTTTAAGTGGAATTTTTCGAAATTCGTTCAATTCAGAGTCCACTAAACTTATATTCGCTCCCGTATCTATTAGCGCAATGTATTTTTTATTTTTTATTGTTATTACTATTCGTGGTAAGCTCTCCGAGGCTTCCTTGTAAAAAAAATTGATTCATTAATTTCCCTATAATCTTCAAGTTCTCTATAGCTGTGCCTAGGCGTTTGCAAGCGATTTTGGCTGCTACTACTGCTAGGGTGTCCTGCTATTCGGGATCTCTCTTGGTTTGAATAATTATCTTCTCTATAATTTTCGAGTTCTCTATAGCTTTGCCTATATGTTTGTCATAGTATTTTTTGTTGTATTGTCCGTGCTGTCCATATACTAGTTTTGTTTTTTTAAATTCCGGCCTAATACATGTATCCTCATATCTTCTTTTTGTCATTATCTCTATAATATTATAAAGGTCATGTTCCTCGTAAATTTTATCTAACAATGTCCCCTGTGTCATTTCTTTAATTGTGTTCACTAAAAGACTGTCCACGTTGCTCATGTCTATCCCTACATCGTCCTTATAATAAATTCTAAGTTCATCAGCTTTATATTTAATATTTTGTACAAGTATTGCTAGTTCACTCACCGTATTTGCCTTTACACTGCATATTTTTCTGTAGACTTCGTGGGGTTCCAGATCTGGTTTGTATCGTAATTTCAACGCCTTCTTGATGTCCGTCCAGTTGTCCGGGTGTGGAAGATTTATTATTACGTCCTTTGCGTCCCCTTGTATCGTTCTATAATATATTGCCCTGGTGGCTTCCTTTTTGACTTCCTCATCTCTTATATTTGACAGCAGGTATTCAATGCTGCTCATAAAAGAATTTATTGTCACTTCTCCTTTTCCTGTGAATGTGGGTATATGCTGGATGTTTTTCATGATTCGTTGTAATTCATTTTCGTTGGTTGTTTGACGATGTTGAAGTTCGACATACGCTTGTCGAAGTTGTTCCAACTGTTGCTCTCTTCTACTCAGTTGCTCGATGAGCTCCACGTTGGGTATCTGAATCTGCTCCTGTTCCATTATTCGGTTGGTGTCGAATATTTTTTGCCGCCTCGATGATGATGACTCCACGCTTTGTTTTTTTTTTTTTTTTTTTTTTTTTTTTGTTCACTGCAAAACTTTTTTTTCAGTTATTCTCGGTGGGTTAACGCCTATATGTATATGGTCGTTTCCACTGCGAAAATCAAAAGGTTTTCTTTTTTTTTTTTTGTGGTTATTTTCGGTGGGTTAACGCCTTTAATTAAGGTCGTTTTCACTGCGAAACACAAAAGGTTTTCTTTTTGTTTTGGTTATTTTCGGTGGGTTAACGCCTTTTATTTGAGGTCGTTTTCACTGCGAAACACAAAAGGTTTTCTTTTTGTTTTGGTTATTTTCGGTGGGTTAACGCCTTTTATTTAAGGTCGTTTTCACTGCGAAAAATTATTTTATTTTATTTTTGTTATATCCTGGAGGGTCTGGTCAACTTCCTAAGTTGGCTACAGATTCGCAGGATTTGTTTGGGTATTATAGGTACTTTTATCACTATCCTTGTAATTTTTTTTTTCAAGGATTACCGACTGCGCCAATTATGTGTTGAGTCGCGGTGAACGGGTTTTTTAAAAAAGTCAAAGAAATCAAAGTGTATTGCAACGAGGTGACGTTGATGGCGATCAAGAACAGACTGCTTTATTTAATAAAATTGACTTAAAATGAAGCTTATTCTAATTACAAATTGCTTATTAATAATATTAACTTACTTTTAACATGTTATTGCTGAACAAGCATACTTTTATTAATTTTGACAATTCTTAGGAATTTCACTTGTTAAATTATATTTTGCTTACTTTATTTGTTTAAGCAAATTGCAAAAGCCGGAAATGGTGTTATGTTGCAATTTGCTTTAACAGTTCATCGTATTTGTCAAATGCATTGTCAGGTGTTTTTACATACGTACTCGTACATGTAACTTGCGCTGTGGCATGAGTTCATGAGCTTGGTGCTGCCTGCTGCAGCTGCACATGGGACTGCCCAGCTTACGACCACTGCTGTGTGGCAGGCATTTTACATTTATGCGTTTATTTATAAGTTATGAGCAAACATATGTATGTATGGGTTTTCCGACTGTCGATGGATGTAGAAGCCGGCAATGACGGTCATTATGGGATACTTAATAATTTCACAGCCTTTATGGTAATTTTAATGACATCTATAATGGGCAGTGAATTTTGTGCATGGGACTTATAATCATGAATTCGCTGGGTGGCTTTCCAGGAAATCACGAGCGATTTTATGGTTGATTTTAATGTTGCCCTCAACTGTTTCTCTTGACAGAATCGGCACTGTAGCTTTAACTTTTACATATGAACAAACTTTCATGTAACGAAAGCCTCTCTGAACAGCCTATATTAAGTTTGACACGAAGTTTGTAACACTCAAAAGGAATCGTTGGAGACCCAATAAATTATACATACAACTTGTATGTATATAAATGATGAGCGTGACGAGCTAAGTCGATAGTCGCTCAATTCCCAAGATATCAATTAAAACATGTCCTTTTCTCCCCAAAAAGTTGCTAAATTCTTGGAACCACTGATATCGGATACTATAGCTGATATACCATATAAATTGACCGATCAAAATTAAGTTCCTGTAAACAACTTGTTCGTTGTCCAAGGCAACAATACAATCTCCGAAGATCGTTGTATGGAAAACTTTTCTATTTGACCTGATACATATTTTCGAACTGAACTTCAACAATTAATTCTCTTTGATAGAAGATGAATTTTAAAATATTCAAACTCATTTAGCTAATTTTCAGTCAGGCGTATTCGTCTACCACAACCTTGTGCCCCACATTCCTCATTCGATCTCAACAGCTCACCATCTGAAACAGGAAATTGGAGATCACATTTCACTTGTTGTTTCTTTAGGAAGACCTTTCTGGTTTTCAAGGCTGAGGAATATTTGTTTAGGGACTATTATTTGAAGGAAACAATAAATAAAACAACAAATGGCAAGCTTCCTGTCATAAAAAACTTATTTACTTGCATGTCAAACGTTTTTCACAGAAGCTAATGTCATTTAGTTCGAGGAAATCAACCGCAAATAGTAATTTATGAGTATGTGAAGGCATACTTGTACTCCTATGAATTCTTATAAATATATGTAGAAGCAATATTTATAATTGCAAATGCATAGAATTTCAGCAAGAAACAGCAATACACAATACAACAAATTAATGGAAACCTTTGTTGCACAGAGACAAACCTGCCACATGTTGTTGCATGCGTCAGCACTGAGTGCGGCTATGACCGAGCGACCACAAGCACAGTTACAGAGCCAGACGCCAACACAGACATCCCACAACGTGCCGCGAATACAAATGCAGGCGTCCGAGAGGGGGCAAGTCAGGGCAAAGCGGTTAGCAACATCAGGCAATAACTACTGCAGTCGCACTGCATATATAGAAAATAAACATGTTTTACTCTTTTGTTATTGTTGTCCAATTATTGCTAAATGTCGCTTTATTAATTGTTATTAACAATTCTCGCGAACATACTCGCCTTTATTTGCATGCCGCTGCACACTTCTGCTCATATACACACTACATATATATGCAGGTATATATATATGTAGGTGTACACGTTTGTGATCCGTTAAGTGCAATTGTAGTTATTATTAGTTTCTAATCGCCACGGAAAACCATTATTCTTCCACTCCCGTTCGGTCCGTTCGGCTTGTCTGTATGTATTATATGAGCTTGTGCAAATGCCGTCTGTTGTTGTTTTCAATTTCTACATGCAGGTCATTTGCATTCCCCTTCATACTCGACTGCTAATTTAGCTTGTTATTTCATCGCTCACTCGGCTTGTTTCTTTTAAAAATCTCTGTCCTTAGCAAGAGCGCTTGCACTTTAATTTTGCATATGATTTTTCTGTCACTACTTATTGTTGTTGTGTTTACTGATTCATTTGTGCGCACAGATGTTTTCTTACCTTACCGTCAACTCATTTCTATTCTTGAATAATGCAAAATTCAAATGCAAAACTGGTAAATAAATGTCGCAAATTTACAGTTACACTCGAAATAATACTTATTTCATCTTACTTTAAACTAGAAAGAGAAATGTTTTCCTTATTTATTAGACAGAAGCGCACCACGTAAAATTTCTCAATCACTGCAACCCCGGACTTTTAAAGGTTATAGCTTTCCTACAAAATGACCGCCTAAAAGCAAGTTCTTGTAAGGAAAATACGGGAGGGGTTTTCCTAACATTTTTCAAGCCTAGGGTTGCGAATTTTTTAGTTAAAAACTTTAAAATTAAATATTAGATTTTCAATTTATCTCTTGAATAAAATTTTAATTTTTAAATTTTTAGTCCCAAATATCTTGGATTAAAAATTAAAAGTCAAATGAAAATTTAATTAATATTTAAAACAATTTCTTTTTTTTATTCTTAATTATATGCTTGGAATTCAAACTTTTTTTCTTTATTTTTCAATTCGCTATAAATACTTTCTTAATCTATTAATTTTTTAATCAATATTTGCCAACGTGATCGAGCCACTTTTTCCACCAGGAAACAGTATTTTATCAGAACATGAAATTCAATATTTTTAATGATGAACAAAAATATCACAACTAGCATCATTTTAAAACGAATAGTCCAAGTGAAAAAAATAAAAATTTCATAGCTTTCGGATTAAGGTTACTACTCAAGGATAAGAATAGGTTTTTTTCCTAGCAACTTTGCAGCCTATAAAGTACTAGAAAATTAGATTTAGATTTGCAAACCTAGCCAGGGGTTATTTTAAGGTAAAGGAAGTGCATGTGAATGCATCAAATACTAAGGACTGTCCCGTAAAAAATTGACCCTTTTATTCCTTAAGATTGTGACGTACCTGTTTATGGCATTAGTCTCAATGGGGACTTGTTTTTTTCTACATAATCTGACGATTAACAAAATGTATAACATTTGGTGTCAACACTTCAAACTACTAAGATGTCTAGCAATCAAGAAAAAGTGCGCGAATTGGTTTTGTCCAATTACCTGGAAAATCCAGAATTAAAATATTCAGTTATAGCTAAAAAAAACTGGAGCATCGGAAAGTACAGTCAAAAGGGTTGTTTCGAATTACAAAAAGGGTGTACCTACTATACGAAAAAAAGGTTCGGGTAGAAAAGCACGTGCAGTAGTAAATTTGGCAAAAAGAGTGAAGGAAGTTTTTAAGCAGAATCCCAACACTTCAGTACGAGATGTTGCGGTTAAAGCAGGTACCTCTAAAAGTACTGTACAAAGGATAAAGAGTGATAGTAAGCTAAAGACATAAAGAGTTCAAAGAGTGCCAGATCGTTCCGATGAAAAGCAATTGGTTGCTTAAAAACGAGCTCGAAATTTGTATGAAGGATACCTAACAAAATTTGACTGTTGCGTGATGGACGACGAAACCTACGTTAAGGCAGATTTCAAACAGTTACAGGGGCATGAATATTATACCTGTATGAAGAAGGGGCAAGTACAGAGAAAATTTAAGGAAAAGAAAATTACCAAATTTCCCAAGCAGTATATGGTTTGGCAAGCGATATGTACTAGCGGTTTGAGGAGCAGTTTTTTTGTAACACAGGGCACAATCAATTCAAAAATTTATATTAGCGAGTGCCTTCAAAAACGTCTTTTGCCATTTATACGCGAACATGAGGGTACTGTAATGTTCTGGCCTGATTTAGCAACCTCTCACTATTCTACAGCTACCATGGAGTGGTATGAAAGCAATAATGTCAATATTGTTCCAAGAAAAGCGAATCCACCTAATTGCCCAGAGCTTCAACCTATTGAGAGATATTGGGCTCTAATGAAATCGAATCTCCGGAAGAGTAAAGGTACTGCCAAAAATTTACAAGATTTTAGAAATAAGAGGCGAAGGTCGTACGGTACTATCGTTGAAAACACTGTACAAAACATAATGAAGGGCCTTAAGAAAAAAGTAAGAAATTTTTACAGAAAATAAATATTTGTTAAATGTTATTTATAATTTGTAATCTTTATAGTACTCATTAATAAAAAACAAAACAAGACTTTGAAAAAATTCTTCGGTTTTCTTGTTATTAATGAAAAACGAAGGGTCAATTTTTTACGGGACAGTCCTTATGTTCGTTACGACCTAAAAGTCAGGCACTTTTCGCCCAGTGTATACCTGCTAAAAACACTTAAACGCTGCTGTTACAAATACAGTGAACAATTAAAAAATATGCACAACCCATTTGAGTGAAATCAATTGAAATCTATATAAAGTCAAATTAGCGACAATACTATGCCAATCTCAGAGTACGAATTGAAATTTAGCAAGTGCTACAGTAACAAGCATATTTATGTACAACAACAATAATTATTGTGAAAACCGCAGCTGCATATCAAATGACAAGCCGCAACGCAATTAGACAGGAAGGCTGACAGTTGTTTTTGCACATAATACTTATTCACTTTTGTTGTTGTTGTGCCAATTGAATGAACGCCGTTTAAGTGCGTGAAATTAGCAATAAATGCGAAAGCATTCAAGCACTTGAAGGTGTGTGCAACAAGCATACAGCGACGAGCTGCGGCAATGCACGAAATGACAACAAAAACGGACCGCCGCCAACGGAATGTATCCCCGACACCTACGAATATGCCATGGCATGCAGAAAACAACAACGATAGGACCTTAACGGGCAGCACCGCAAGCAAATGAGGTTACAAAGTGATTGACAGCATCGCTTGACAGACAGCATTGTTGCATTGCCGCGTGCCAACCAAGCAGACAGACACTTAAGCGCTCGTTTTTAGCGACTCGTATGATTTGCATTAGCATTCTCCATTACCGACAACATATTTATGAGCAAATACACCGATAGACACTTAAGATTGCAATATTATAATTGTTTGGTTATGGTTTTATGCAAAAACCTGCAATTTGTTTACCCACAAAGCAAAGTCACCTTCTTTGTCTAAACGTTTCGACTTTTTATTGTGCCTTCATTTCAGATGCCAATCACACAGTCAAATCGGGTGTTAAGAAGAAAAAACTTGCGAATGCCTCTGCCGCTAGTGTTTCCGCCACGAGTGCAGCGTTGTTGGGGTCAGCGTCGTCGACAGTTACGCCCCCGGCGTCTTCTTCGTCGATGCCTGTGCCAGATGTGAGTCCTACTGGTAGTAGTGACAGTCTTATGCGCGATAAGCAATTCCCAACCGTTAGCACACCGCCCGCCTCATCTTCCGTGCCTGCTGTGGAGACCACGGAGGACGACTCAGATTCGGGATCGACCGATGCGCGACGCAAGAAGAAGGCGCGCACCACCTTCACAGGACGCCAGATATTCGAATTGGAGAAACAATTCGAGATAAAGAAATATCTTAGTTCGAGTGAACGCACGGAAATGGCTAAGTTGCTGAATGTGACAGAAACGCAGGTGAGTAATTGAAGCATTATTAATACAAGTAGTTTATAGTCTCTAGTTGAAACAAATATTAAAAATTCTAAAAATCCTTTACGAATTTAATTATTTTATAAAACGTCGTAGTATTTTGAATTAAAGTTCATTCTTATCAAAATTTTTACTCCATTCAGAAGATGTTATTGGGGTAAGAACAAGAAATATTCTCCAATTATTCGTTGCTGGACTGACTAAAAGTATAGTTAGTTCGATACAGTCCACGAAATAAATATCATGTGTACAAGATAAAAATCACTTTTATTCATCTCTGAATTCTATATGATTATTTTTTATGTTATTTATTAATGGAATAAAACTCGAGAATTATTTATGCGCCTCGGCATGGATTCAATTAAAGAGCGAAGGATGGAAATGGGTACTTTCTTCCATTCAACTTCAATGCACTTCCTTAGATCTCCAACAGTATCAAATTGTCGACCACCGGGGAATAAACTTGCTGCGAGAGTATTTTCCAGAGATTTTCCATGAAGTTTAAGTCCGGACTTATAGCGGACCAGTCCACTAATGCTATATTTCTGTTCATAAAGAAACGTTTTGTTGCAGCTGCATTGTGTATTGCGGCGTTATCTTGCTGAAAAATCCATGGTTCCTCACAAATCGGTTCCGAAAACTCTATTAAGACGTTGTCTAACAGATCAATATATGTAACTCATAGAATTAATTTTATGCATTACAAAACAAAAAGGGGTTGCACCATTGTATCCGAAAGCCCGCTATACCATAAGATATCCTCCCTGGAAATTTCTCGAATGTCTTATTTCTAGTGGTCGTTAAATATCTCCCCAATATTTGTCATTGCCGTCGGGGCCATCTAAATTATATATTTTTATCACTAAAAACCACTTTTTTCCATTCGTCGTTCCATAATGAATGCCTTTGGGCATATTGCATCCCTGCAGATTTGTGCCAAGGTAGCAACTTAGGCTGAGGCTCTCGTTTGACATACTGGATGTTACTATTCTCTGTTAAAATCTGCTGAACTCGACTCGACGGGTGGACACTTCAAGATTTAGTTGAAGCATAATTTTTGTTGGGGAAATGTTTTTACTGACTGCTAAACGCTTTATTTGCCGTTTCGATCGTTCATCAACCTTTGGAGGACGTCCACTACTTTTTGTTGAACCATGAATTTCGGGATTCTTTAAAAAGGAACATATTGTTTT
Source organism: Bactrocera correcta (assembly GCA_027475135.1). NCBI lineage: Eukaryota > Metazoa > Arthropoda > Insecta > Diptera > Tephritidae > Bactrocera > Bactrocera correcta. The sequence continues at coordinate 63,467,714 of CM050326.1, read as the reverse complement.
CTTGTTGAGATGTAATTTTTCAGCTTTATCCCTTATTGTAGTGTGCTTCAACAAGCGATAAATGGGTTCCGCGAGGCATTTCTAAATTAGTTACTAAATTTAGCTCGTTAGGATGGATAAATATTTTTTTAATTGTTTATTTAAAACAAACTCACTTTAAAAATCCTTAAAAATACAGAATAAATGCAACGTCTTGCCGATAAGGAATACTCTTCCTTATTGTACGCTATAATTATTTCGGTACCACAAAAGTGCCGGTGCCAATAATAAGTAAGTACTGATCAACAATGAACAAATAGGTCGCAATTGCTTACGTGCATTCATTTTCAAAGAACTCTTGTATACTTCGATAAATTCCCTTTTTTAGTTTGTACACTATACTTATTTCGGTGACTATAGTCTTGTTAATCTTGTCTGTTGTGTCAAATATCCACGTAAAAAATAAAATAGTCACATATTAAAAAATAACTCAGCTTCTAATTACTTCCGAAATCTTCATGTCTGTCAGATGCAACTTGTTCGTCGCCGATATCGGACTACCATAGCATATAGCTGCGATACAAGCTGAACGATAAAGAATCAGGTTCTTGGATGAAAAACCTTTTTATTTGTCTATATATATTCACGGAAATTAGCATGCATTTCTTATCCAAGAAATCGCCACAATCTTCGAACATAGTGTTCAGATCGAATTACTGTAGCATATAACTGCCATATGAACTGACCGATCAAAGGCAAGTTATTGTTCGGAAATTATTTACTTGTAAAGGATATTATAGCTTCCGTATACGAATGTCAAAAAGAAATTAAGGTCTCAACTATTTAGGCCCAATCAACACAGTTTCTTCGGTTCTTCCAAAAATTTGAGACAGAATTCATGGTTTCAGATTGAGATAACAATTCCTACAAAATGTATTTGCTCTCGAAAACAACGAAGGATTATGAAGGAATCAAGCACAGAAAAACAAATTTATCTTAAGTCTTGATTGTGCAATAATTTGTAATATTTGCAGACTTATGTACATGCATGTATGTATGTATGAATGTGCATGTTAGCCAATAATTTGAAACTTTGATTACTGTGTAAACCTTCATGAGCAAACACATTAATTGACTTCTAATTAGGAATTTGCATAATCAAACAAAAGCTTCGAATATTGAAAGTGTGTGCAAGTATAAGTATGTATATTTTACACATATATGAGCACATAAGGTAGCTAAGTGAGTGCCAGTGTTGTATGCCGATTTCTAGGGTTTTCCGTATAAATAAAATGATATGAAGATTTTATTTACCCAGTATGTGCCATATTTTAATTTTAATGAAATTAAGTGGGCATGCTTACTAAAACATAATATAGTTTAGCGATTGGTTACGTTACTTAGTAATTCCAGACGGAGGTTAAGCTTAGTTCAAGGTGTAATATTCGTGATAAAGAACGTTTTTTGCGAACTTTAAGAGCGACTTGATAACTATGTTTGATAGTTTGTCTTTGACTGAATCTCCTAGATACTTTGAACGAGTGCTGGATAGTGCTGGACAAAGGCATAGGAGGTGAGGGGGCAAGCGAGTTTCCTCAGGTGCTTTTGCATATGATCTTACCAAATTTGAAAAAAATTACGGCAACCTAAATTCGTTATCTCTAATATAATGTTTTTGGTTTCTCTGTTTGAATTGTTCCTCATGTCTGCGTATATTAACATGTCTGAAAGTAAGCGAAATGTAGTAATGAAACTAAGAGAGTTTATGAGCTCTAATATTATCTAAGGTCATCGGATACCTAATATGATTATAAGCCAGTCATAATATAAAATTCTTTCGCAATGTCTTAATACACAATTTTGCCAATACCTGAAAACATGCCTTCGACTTTGATCTCTGAAAACTGCAATAGAATAAAGGATAGACGTTCCTTTTTATAAATAACTCTAAGTAACTTGATTTGATTGAATCGCTTACTTTTCGGAATCAGGTGAAAGACAAAAATTTTAATTATTATTACAATCTGCTCTGCAGGCAATTGCGACGGTATAATAATAGAAGCACAAAAGCTTTCGAGTTTAGAGATAAAAAAAGTAGTATACTTTAAGGAGGTTATACGATATTTTTATGGTGTGTAGATATACTTATGCGCATTTATGCAAACTGTTTTACTTTTATTGGATTCTTTTTTTATTTTGTTGTCGCGTACTGCTTTGCACAAAGTGTTATAATTGATAATAATATATAGATAACAAAGATTATCGTAGTTTGTAATAACAAAAACTAATCGACCAACAAGAAATACTATTTGAGCATTATGCGTGGTTTACATCGCGCTATTCGTCCGGAATTATAGACAACCAACTCTTGGTTCCTTAACACCATAATGCACCATGTCATGTCACACTGTCAATAATTCTTAGCGGCTTTTTCCGCAAAAAACTCGACTCATATCGCAACAAACTTAATAGGTCAATCCGGCAACACCGTTTTGACACGATTGAAAAAATAAAAATCAAATAGGAGAAAGTCTTACAGACAATACTGATAAAGACTATTCCAACTGTTTCGAGGAAAGTGTTGGTAAAGGTATGTACATCTCATCGGTCGGGACTACTTTTAAGGAATAAAATTTATTTGGAAGAATAAATTAAGAATTTACGTAAACAAACATTCTATGTTAGTTTTCAAATTTGAACGTTTTTCTCAAAATAGCCTAAGCTGGAAGTTCAATTTCTACCACTTTAATTAAAACTTCAAACTTCGTTTGTTGCACATTTTCATAAGGTTGAAATGTCTTGGCTGCACCCGACATTCCTGGCCTGAATTCTTCACCATTTTAGATTAAAATTAATATATTGTTACACTAATTGTCATGACAATCCACCCGAAATATATGCAATCACACTCTGTGTTTAGTTTGTTGCAAAAAATATTGCCACATACGAATTCTGGTCGAAATTTTTGCCTACCTGTCCGATAGCAATGACATCAATAAGCACTGTAGTTGAATGCTAAACTAATGGTATCTCTAACTAATAATTATATTACAAGCAAATTTGCAAGCAAAGAGCAACCCAAGCCCAGACAATAACATATCCTTGTATTCCGAAATTCGTATGCGTTTACTGTATTGGCTTGTTTATCGACGCCACTGAGTGAATCATTACATACAAAGTGCGTTGACGCAAACTAATTAAGGTAATTTTGACCACACGCCAGTCCCGAAAGCAAAAACATTAGATTTAGGCTCACAAGTACGATCAAGCAAATCAAAGTTTTCAGTGTTTTCCCTGAGCTATGCAGGACAAAGTCAAAGCTAATGTGTTGACAAAATCGAATTTGTTTGCCACCAAAGACTCGAAAGCTCTAAATATGCTTTGGTGAATAATGTTTTTGAACGCACACTTTGGGATACTCGTGAACAAGCAATTATCTCAAGCACTACATGGATCTTCTTGTAAATTCCGCCCCTCATAAGCTGGGTGCATAGTTGAAATTGTTGGCAACAGTTTTGGCTCTAATATGCTGTTCAATATAATTAAGTGCCACGCCGACAAGCTTTAATAGCGTGTGCATGCATGAGTGTATATGTGTGTTTCAGTTGATATTTGTAAATGCAACGCACATCCTGTGCGATAATACACAGAGCCGATGCAATTATGCATCCTGCCAGGCCACTCAACCACTCAGCCGCTCAGCCATTGAAGCAGTCAAGTAGACAAGCATTCAGGCTTATAATAGCATTTCAGTTAGAGGCGTGCTTGTGTGGGTGCATCTGTGCACACACGCAAGATAAATTGCTTTCGGGCTTATAATATTAATAATAGACTAACACTTGTGCTTTCAACTCACACATAGGCAAAACAAACAAACATAATCGAATGGCACGCAAACAGCCACAAGGACTAGATTTCAATGAACGCCCTCCTCGAAATTAACTATTTCATATGGGCTTACATTTGGACTATGAGAGCATGTGTGTCGGTGTGATACAAACCTCGCAAGATAGTATGTGTGTACATGTGCGCTTGAATGGTTTATGTGCGACATTAATTGGCTCGATTGAATATGTCATGGCATTAAATAAATAGGTGAGCACACACACAAGCAACCAAATATATTTGTATTATCGTTAAAGACCGTTATTTACATACTTACATTTATGCCAAATCGATACACAAAAATCCACTTAAAGCTGTAACAACTGTACACTAACAATAAAATAATTAGGCTTCAGAATTAGAGGTGAGCAGTCATTCATATTAATAAATGTTTAAGCTTACTTTATTATCAAACTGATAAGAACGTCAAGAAGTAATTATGAGAGCCCAAAACTACTGAACCAAGTAAGCATGGAATCTCCTATTTATTATGGCAAAGCAATGAAGTTAATTTTGGGTGGGAATTTATAATGCACCTACCACTTGAACAGTTTAAAGAGAGGCGGAGCACGATGATGTGGTGGTCTTTCCTCAGCAAGATGATACCGATATCAGATGACTATAGTATATAGCTGCCATACATATTGACCGATCCAACGCAAGTCCTTATATAGAACACTTTTTGATTTGACGAGATATCGTCAAGAAATTCCACAGTCTAGTCACTTTTATCCGAGGAATCGCTACAATTCAGAACTTGTCTTCAGATCGTATAGCTGCCATTTAAACTGAACGATCAAAATCAAAATCTTTTGTATACTCTTTTATGCTATAAAAATGAACATTTCTAGAGTATTATAGCTTCAGTGCAGACGCAGTTAACTTTTTTTCTTATTTTTCTTTTATTAAATTTCTTGTTTTAGCTAGTGCATATAATTATAATTAAGTATTCTGTAAATCACACGATAATTTTAAGGCGAAAACACAATTATATATTGAATCTGTCGTCAAATAAACGTGGAACTTGGACTAGAATATTGATGAAACGAAAATATTTTGTAGAAGTTAATTTATTGAAATTTCAGTTTTCAAAGTATCAAGCTCGATACTCCTAGATTTTTTAGTGATTTTTAGTTAATCTAGTTCGATTTAGTACGATAAAGCAAAAAAACTATTCGATGAGGTAAAGTCTTAATTTGTGAAGTTACTATTCACAAAACAGTCCCTAGTCTTTAGTCACAAAATATTGTCTCAAATTTATGACCTGATAATTAGCAGGTCACAAAACTAAAAAGAACTCTCGTTTGCCATTTTTAATATACTTAATGGAGATCCTCATAGATATTAATGCACACACCTTGTAAGCCCAAATGCTCGGCCAAAATGCTATAAATCGATGTTTTGAAGATATTCAATTCCATTTCCATGAATTTCAATGATGATTCGGCTGATTTTTGATGAATTCACGCACAGTTTCGATGGAATTTCCGGTGATCACGGATTTTGATTGGCCCACATGTTGATGGTCATTTATGTCCTCACAACCACTTTGAAAACGTTGAAAGTACTCTTGGACTCTACTACGGGATAGGCAATCATCGCCATAAACTTGTTTCATCAATTGAAACGTTTCGGTAAAAGTTTTACCAATTTTGAAACAAAATTTAATGTTGGCTTTTTGTTAGAAGCTCATTCTCGTACCGATAACACAAACATACTGACACTTAAAACTTAATGAAATGTCATGAAATTATCACTGGACAATCGATAAAGATAGCAGATTCTAACGCACCAGTCGCCACCAGGGGGCGCTAGATTCAAAAAGTCCTGTTTACTTTGGCATTCCTTGTATTTTAATCAGAATAGATTTTCAAAATTAACTTTCAAAGCTCAGTTTAACCAAATATTTTAATATTTCAAAACACTGTATATATTTTAACATTAACCTTACTTCTTTCTTATATTCTTAATAAACGAATATCTTATGATAACATATTCGGAAATCAAAATTTAAATAACACGATCTTTCTTAAAAAAAGAAACTGTTCTAAATCTAATTAAATAAAATTGTAAACATACGCAAAATTGACTCAAAAAATGGGTCTTGCAAATTACCCACTGATTTCGCAATTTATTTCAGGGAGAATCTTTGTGGTACTTCCTTGTATTGCTTGTCATCTGTTCAGTAGCCCATGAGCTTTCAGTGCTACCAAAGTAAACAACGATATCATGGGCTCTTTCAACAAGCAAAGAGAGCAGTTTCCGATCAATTTATCCATCTTTTCGGTATGAATTCTCTATTAAAACGAAAAAAGGTCTCATTATTGTATTCCTTAAGGATAGGATAAAAATTATTTTAAGACTTATGCCAATTTAAGTTGCATTATATTGATAAATCCGCTGATTTACTTCAGTGGCAAAATATTTTTCAACCTCGACACACGAAAAAACTTCTCACACGGCCCAAAATAAAATATTATTTCCGCACCTGATGCGTACAACCATATTTGTATGAAATGGAATATATTTTTAAATACCGCAGTCCCATCCAGATCTATTCCTTTATTTTATTTTTCCAAATTCCCGATATATAAATTTCACAATTTAAAGTTTTAACTTCTACTTAAAGTTTAATCAACTTATATATTCAGTGCATGTTATGCCCTTAGACCATGGAAACTGTACTTCTCATTACTATTATGAAAATAATAAAATGTAATCAATACACATACATATCCACAAAATTTCAAACTTCTGCTTACTAGCACACACACAAATAAATATGGACACATAAGGTATGCAATGTGAGGCACTTCCTAAAATATACCGTATTTTGTAGATAAGCACCAATAACCACAATTACACACTCGTACTCACATTCAATGCTCATCCATTCTACTCACACTACTGGCCATAAATAAGCTCGGAACAGGAGAACACCTATGTACATATGTACATACCCACACATTTATTTGACAATATATCGCCAAATACAAATAGATAGCAATGAATATTGTCCTTGTTGCAATGTTAATTCATTCTAATTAGTCAATAAATCTCAATTAAGTTCATGTATGCCAACATGACAAGGTAGGGAGGAGCCAAATGGCTAGGATGCCAGGGAGGGACATACAGCAATTGTTGTTGCCGCATCACAGATAAGCCAACATCTCCATCGCTTTAGCCAGCTTTTCAAACTGTACTTTTTGTTGTTATTGTTGTCCCTGGCGTTGTTTTTGTAGCGCATATTGTATAACATCGTACGTTAGTACTAAGAGACTGCACTGAAGAGAAATCAACTAGTTATAAAACAAACTAGTACGAATCATAGGCCTAACTAGTCAGGCAAGCGCTTTTTCTTCCCGCAAGCAACGGGTACTTTTGCATCTGCTATGAATTATCAGTTGTGGGATTTTGATTAAAAATATAGAAGTATTTTACCAAATTAATAAAGAGCTATACATATAACTGGTATAAGTCTCTTATCTTTCTGACTAGTTGGAGACGGTAACTTATGGTTGGAAACTAATATATTTCCTGATAGATCCTTCACCACTGGGTTGTTTACACAGCAAATGGTTGCCAGTGCAAAACTTATCATGTATGTACATATATACATACTTTTAAATGTGGTGAATGCTTAGTATGATTACATTTGTGGTAATTCAATGAATTTAATAAATAATCAAGGAAATTAGTCGGTTCATTTTCGCGTATGTATGTAAATGCGTGTGAGCGGAAGTCAACACATTAAACTAAGCCATCGATGTTGTTTCCACGTATGATTAGATAATTATTTTCATAGCTCTGTATTTGTGGAAAAATAGCGTTAAGTGCAAATGCGTGTATTTTAATGACATTTACAAAATGTAAGCCATTTAGTGGTGTATATTTTTAGAAAACTGCAAATGTACTATTGTTAGACTTCAAAAATTTGGCTATAAATATTATAATTTCATGTATAATTGGTTCTAAGGTTAGAGCGATAAAAAGCTGTTATCATAGCCTGTTACTGAACTGTGACCGTTTTTGAAGAAACCGAATTTTACTAAAGTTCTCTGCTTAAAAATTATGAACCCAAGAATAATTCTAGTAACCACAACTAACTTCCCAGATTAACTGCTCTCCCTTCTGATCGAATAAACTCTATTTTATTTTTAAGTAAATTGTTTATGTCCTATCGAGGTAATTGTAATTCTTGAACTTTTTTAATCCAATTAAAATAATTTCAAGTTTGTTAGGAATTTTATAATGTCGCAGCACGTTCTATAGAGTAGAATAATTCTGTTCACCAATCGAGATAGATATAATATTATATATGTACATATAATATATTAGGGTGATTCAAAAAACAATTTCTTTTTCGTTTGGTACTCGGAAAAATAGGTTCCCAGACACCTCTAAGAAAGCCTCTCCAAGCATGAGTTCTTAATTGTAACGGGAAGGTCGTCCTACATACAGTTTTCTATTTTTTCTTATTATCAGATAGAAAAATTTATATCTCGCTTCCAACTACTTGAAAAAATGTCTTGTTCCTTAGATTTTGTAGGAAATTGAATGCTCTACAAAAAGGTCCCAACGATTTTTCGTAAACCCAACCGTTTAAAGATATTAACGGTTGAAGTTTAATTATTTTTGGGAAAATTTTTCATTTCTTATGAATTTTATAACTCAATGAAAGAAATCATTATGAATGATGAAACTCATAGGTTCTTGGAGAGGCTTTCTTAGAGGTGTCTAGGAACCTATTTTTCAGAGTACCAAACGAAATTTTTTTTTTTTATCCACCTTAATATGCATTGATGTTTGACGATGAATATCTCGTAAACGCTTAACTTAAGCGAAAATTCATATGAGACCATTTTTATAGAGCAGTAAATTTCCTACAAAACCAACGCAAGCCACCAATGAAATTTGTGAAGTTTACGGAGTCGATGCTGTATCAGTTCGTGTATCACCAGTTAGCTCGCTTCCGTACTGAAAATTTCGAAATTTCGAAAGTTAAAATTTTTTAGAAATACGAAAAGACTTTTTCGACTACCGAATGGGGTAAGATAAAAATATTTAATACATTTTATAGAGTATGATGTTTGATTTAAACATCACTTCAAGTAAATACAATGCAATGTTAATAAAAACAACGGTATCAATAGTAACAATTACTGTCAATTTCGAAATCCACAATCACCACCAAATGACAAAAGCAGACGTTAAATTGCCAATTGATAGTCAAAATGGAAAAATCACTTGAAATAAATTGTCACTCGTCAGCGTTGTATTTTAAATGCTCGCCAATGGCCTTAAGTCCGATAGAAATCAATTAATTACGAAATGCACTTTTCACTGACGATTGCAAGCAACGCCGTCGCAAATGGTGAGTACGGGCGAACAGATATGTGGTGAAATGTAGTGTTAATTGTGCACTTGTGTTAGTAGCAGTATGATGGTGCGAAAGGGAAATGTGGAAATATGCTACTTTGCAACATTGTAATTGCCTGCGATTAAGTTCACTGCAGATGCACACACACATTGTGTAAATTATGAAAAATTACACAGCATTCCATGCAAAATTGCATTTCCACAGCGTGGCTGCGGTGACAGAAGAGCATACCATCAAGCATATTTATACTCCAGTTTGAAGGTTTTTACGTTGGAGGAAAAAATATATGTGGCAATTTTAACTACTTTGGGCTCTATAAATTTTAGTAAATAAAATCCGAGTTGAGAAAATCCGGGAAAATAAAACTTAACCAACGGTTCTTTTGGAATTTAATAATTTCCATCAAAAAATAGAAATAAAGAGCAGTAAAAAATCATACATTAAGGGATATGCTGCATTACTTAGTCACTCCTAAGAGGCAACCATATCAATGGTCACTAAATTGAGCTGACACTTCCAGTCAAAGGCTAAAATAATAACGGGAACACATGGACACACATAAATTTAGCTCGCACAGCAACTATCGACTACTATTTGGATTGACCCAGACTAAATACAGCACTTAAAGGGCTGCCATAATAGGCCATTCAATCGACTTTGATAGTTACAACAAGCATGGGTATGTGCATCAAGAAGTAAGGCAGTTAGTTGGTGGTCGACAGCCGACAGCCGACCATCGGCAACTGCACAGTAAGCGATCAAATCTCTCTGGGCGAAAATGCAACAGCGTGCCCATAAGTGTTGCAATAAACAAACGAACACCAAATAGTTGGTTGCCGCAAGAGCGTGCACGGCAGGCAGACAGGCCTGAAAGGCAGCAGACAGGCACGTAGGGTGGCCGCCAGACAGACCACCTTATAGGGAGACTACGCTGCTACTTTGGACAACCGACTGCCCGAACAGCAGGCTAATAGACACGTTGATACAGAGGCATACTATATATACATATGTACATGCACGCATACACATGGGCCTGCATACATTGTCGCATGTCACAAACACGGCGTGCCAAGCAAGCCGACCAATCGAGAAACACGCCGTCACCGCTATTACCGCCAACAACAGTTGAAATATTTGTTGCGTATATAACAATAATAGCAACCATGCTCATGTGCATATGTGTGTGTGGGACACAATGTCACAAACAGTAATGGCAACTAGCGGTTGCAATATTCGTATTTGTGTGTATGTGTCGCATCAGCCATTGAAGCATTTTGGCGTTAAGCCAAATTGCAAATAATTAAATTAAATTGCCGCCAACAACAAGAACAGTGAAACGTCCACAGCGTGGCCATAGTGCCACTGTGTGCCATTACATGCGAGCATGTGTGTACATCCATTGGACGTAAGTGTAGATTGCGCAATAATTGAAATGACTATTCATCTTTAAACACATATGGCACAAATGAAATGCACTAAACTCGTAAAATTTCACTTTTTTCTCCGACACCTCACATTCCGTTTGGCAAAACGTTTGAAAGCTGATGATTCCACATGCGTTTTGATAGATTCAGCAAAATGATGGATAGAAACCTCAAAAGACTCATCATAAGCAATTATTTTTTTATCCCAAAATTTGTGTAAGGCTTATTAACTCTTTTCAGTTTTTTTTTCTTTTATATTGCTAAAAATTATTTCCGATTTGTGCGACCTGGTATTATATATTTTGTTTTAGTTAATAATTAAGCGACTCCGATTGATTTTATACCTCATACAAAGAATTATATGTGCATCATGTATTTTCTTGATTAAAAAAGTGCAAAAGCTGATATCGAAATTTCGGATATTTAGTTTTATTTGAAGGTAAAGTTTTCAAAATAAAAAACATAAAGTGGTAACAAATTTCAAATATATGTATGTAAAAAGGAAGTTAAATCAAAAATAGTCTTGGTACTAAATATGTGCATATTTGGTTTTAATTTTTTTAATATTATTAATGATTATGTATATATGATATTAATAGTCAATATTATTACCATTATTCAGTATTACGGAATTAAGTCGCGATGGAATCTAATTCACCAAGAATTTAAGGCGGGCTGAGTCAATAGTGACCCATTCGTTGTCTATTGCCTTTTTAAACGTTCTTAAACACTTTGTCAGAGACGATACCCCAGAGTATCTCAATCGGATTTAGGCCCGGACTTAAGGCGGACCAGTCAATACAGGTATTTTTCGCCCTGTGTAAAGAAGGATTTGGTGACCTAAACTGTATGTATTGAAGCATTGTCCTACTGAAAAGTCCTGTCGTCACCATATAAATTGCCACCAAATTATATTAACTCACTCTCTAGGAGACCCACAAACATTTAAGTATTCATTATGGTAGAGATGTATGGCTTTCCCCTATAAGCAGAACACGGCCCATACCATCCCACTGCCATCGCCAAGCCGTCGCTTAAAACAGGTTCGCCGATCCTGGCGCATATCTCTGCAATATCTTTTGCAACTATCAGGGCCATCTAGATTGAACTTCTTTTCATTACTAAAAATTACGTTATGCCATTCTTAGCATCAAAAACGGTACTTATTTGCAAACTCCATGCGAGCCTTGGGTTTAGATTCCATAGAGGTATGTTTCAGAAATGGATTTTTATGGATTATTTGCACTATTCGAGTGTCAGTTATTTGGAGACCTATACGACCTTAAATTTTTTCGCTACTCATTAAATCAACGCCAGCAAGTCCTTGTATTTGCCGTTTGCAACGCAAATCAATGTTGCTTTTCCGCTCACTTCGTCGAATTGTACCATATTTACTTAAAATTTTTAGGTTTCGGTTTATTTTTTTTGCGATATTGGTGATATTCGCACCGCTATCATGCATTCATTTTATGATACCTTGTTCATGGTATGTCAAACTGGTTTCATGAGGCATTTTAACTAACCAATGTCGAAATATTTAAATTAATTTCACTATTTTGAATAATTACATATTTACAATAAATATCTCAAACTAATTTTTGCAACTTAACTTCCGAAAACGCTATTATCAGCAGTTGCGATCATTTCGCACTGATGCACCGAAAGCTCACGCACATTTTGAAAGCAACCTTACAACGAATGAGAGGAGAAAGCGAAAATTTTGGTCAATTCACAACAACAACATATCACCAAAGAATTGCTCAATTACAGAAACGGGATAGTTTTTCAAAATTTTGGCGAAAAAGCAAGGCTTTCGCAAATACTTTAATGCACATATTCCGATTTTTTGAAAATATTTTTCAAACAAAAGGGTTCACAAAATTTCTTTCCTATTGTTCTACAATTAATGTATTAATTGAAGTACGATGGCATCGATATCGAAGCCATGCGAACTCATTTGGCGAAGAAAAACTTGCATTTTCACTAAAACAACTTCGGCTTATTCATTTGTAATGCGATCGTTAAATAGAGCAATTTCGCTCTGAACAAGGCCCCCATACACAATATTCGCCAGATTTCCTAGTGAATATTTTCTTTTTCCCAGAGTCAATAATTAGTTAACAAGAGAAAAATTTTACATTGAAAAGTCGAGCTCGAAACAAATTCCTATTCGAAAGCCTTGAAGTTTTAGACTATGGAACTCGTATGGAAATATCAGAAGACCATTGCAAAAATTTAAATTAAACTAGATGCAATTTATATTAAATATTTTCTTTATTGTTAGGTAAGAAATTTAGAAAACAACAAAAAAAAATCCAAAGTTGTTGTCCTTCATCGAATGAGCATCTTTATTCTATAACGTTAGCAGTAATAACTCCTAATTAATTGTAAATAAGAAACGAAATGACATTAGCACCGTTGCATGACAATTAAGGGACAATTGGATACAATTAATATCGAAATATGCTTATAAACGAATAAGTGTTCAAACAAGAGAGAAGTTCATTCCGAAGCTAATGTATAAAAAATGTGGAAAATTAATTTCGCACAATTACAGTTTTTGCAAATTTAATTCATTCGTACTTATTGTGTTTCATGTGTAGTGCCTTTTATGAAATCCTTGCTTTCGCTGTAAAAATTTACAAATAACACAAACAAAAGCAATAACTTCGAATAATTTAATAAATAATAAATTAAACAGTAATCGGGATCGCTGTTGTTGTAACACACACATTTGCTTATCTTTCATACAATAGCATATTCACACCAAAAAACCGCTATTTTGATATTAAACAGTTTTGATTGTTTATTCATTTTTTGTATGCACTTCATGGGATTTTTGTGTCATTTTAATTATGAATAATTAAATCAATAAATACATTTGCAACCGCAACTTAATTAAATTGCAGCTCTTTTTCAGTAAATATGTACGACGTACTTGTATGTTTGTGCACATATGGAAAATGTACATATGACACGTACCTGTGGTGATAAAATATGCCATTTCTACGCGCATTAGGATGGTTTTGCAACTGAGGTTTAAGTGCGTAAATGGAAATTATTCCAAGTCACAAAGTGGATGTTTTAGTAAGATAACTGAAGTAATTTAGACACCGAAATATTGATAACCAATTTTGCAGTTAGTAGTAATCTATCAGATCAATGTCGGAAGCATATTTTCAGATGTTGACAAAACTTTATTTTATAAAGTGTTACGGAAAAATTATAGATTCATTAAATGTCTATAATCAATAATCATAGATATGTATGTGTGATATAAACTCAACCAAAGGGGCTAAATGTTATACACTTTGTTTCATTGCTATACAGACATTATATTATATTTCTGTGGAATACCGAAAAATGTGTTCCCATGTTATTTTAAAGCTCTATTGTAATTCCAACACATCTATAAAAACAAATTTTTTTCTAACATACTTTTCCTACTATTGTATAGTAGGTAGTAAGCGGTGTTTCATTGCCATAAAGACACCCCAAGAGACAGCCCACGAAAAAAGAAAATTTCTCCTTTTTTCCTAATAAATTTATTATGTTTCTATTATTATTAAATGAGAAAACATTTCTATGATTAATATGTATCCATGTATCCTGAATAGTGGGTTTCAGCTCAAAAATCGCTTGCATTATTAAATTCACGATAATCCTCGCAAAACTTTCTTACCAGCCAACCCCAGATGTTCTCAATAGGACTTACATCAGCAGAACAAGCTGGCCATTCCAAAAGATCGACACTTTTACGTTGAAGCCACGTTTTAGTGGACTTGCACGTATCGATTCTTGCGGTGTCTTGTTGAAAGATTCTTGCGAATGACTGTCTATATAGGGCTTCTAATTCTTCCAGGTACACGGAACTATTCATTCGGCAAGAAGGTACTAGAAAATGAAAATGCGCCACATAACATAAGTGAGCCTCATCGAAATTGCGCTTCGAAGTACATTGCGGCTCTTTTCATAAATCTCTCCATTATCCCAAAAAAACGTCTGGACCATCAAAGTTGAACTTTTTCTCATCGATAAAAATCATCTAGAACTATTTAGTTAAGTTTTAATGTAACCACTTTGTTCACTTTGCCGTAACCAAATTATTTAAAATTGTCTGTTTAATCTTACCTAAGTCCAGTCTTTATTCATGTGGTTTCGGGCAAAACTGAGACGATGGTGTGGTTTCAAGAGAGACGCTTTCTGAATTTACTCACGTACAATGTTAGGATTTCGTTTCACCGCATTCCGAATTGTTGAAACTGATGCATTTTCCGTATTGACGTCCTTTTTAACTTTCGCCAAAATTTCTCTTTCATGTTGCATGCAAATAATTTTATTTTCGATCAGAGTAAGTTCTCTGGCCATCATTTTCTTTACTACCCAGGTAATTACAAACCACTCTTACCGACCTTCCCAAATTCCGAGCAATGGCACAATTGGTCCAACCCTCACCATTCAAAGCGTCTACAGCTTCTTTCTCTTTATCGTTAAGTATGCTCTTGGCCGGTATTCTCCGATTAGCTAACATAATTCAATAAAACTAATTTATAACTATAAAAGGCACTGATCGACATGAGTATATTTATAGCAATGAAAGTCAATCAGAGAATCAGATGTCATTATATTAGGGCTATTAGTCTAAGCCAATGTCCAAACCAATTTTATTCATATTCAGCGCTAAACGACATTACATTATATGTATGTAGTATAAGAGAGTTAGGATGATTTGTAGACCGATCTCACATTTTCGTCATAAAGTTGTATTATGTCTAGTATTATACGGTCACTTCATTTTTTTAAGAACTTTCATTGTGACCAATATATCCGGTGTAAAGCCAACTATTTGTGCATCATAAAAAACATGGACTCACAAGCCCACTGATCCTCCCAATCACAGCGCCATCTGTCTCCAGTAACAATTTCACTACCTAATCATCTTGACTTCGTAGGGTTTTTTGTAGGACTCGTTTCAGAGTCACCAATAATTTTGTGTATGTACTTGTATATATAAATGGCCTGTATAATTCATATTAGGGTGGTACTGACAAACTTGAAATAAATTAGTAAAAATCAAAAGTGTTTTGAGGTTAATAATAAAGAAGGCTTTTATCAGGTAATTCCATGTTATCTAAGCTAAAGATTAACGATTTACATAAGGTTTATTACGACACTTTGGTGCAATCCTAATGCACATGTACACACATCAGTACATAGAAATATATGCAAATGAAAGTTGAATGTTCGCTTATACGCAAAAGCCGAATCATTTATCGCAATCAATTTTCATTAATAATTCCGTCATATTGCCCTTAAGAACAGCGAAACCGAGCGATATAAGCAAAACAATCGTCGCAATTCATGCATACATAGTCAGTTCTGCAATGTAAATGGTGATGATGGCAGCGGCAATTAATTGACCTGATGCCAGCATTTCTCAATGTGACCGGTGAATACACATATTTACACTCTCTAACACATCCGCTCCTCTATTATAAATATGTATACACTTCATTGTGAAACAAAGACACCCTGTATAAGCGAATTTAATTCTAAATTTCTGTGCCTAATTATTTATAAATAAATGTATTTGTAAGCATAATAAGCCGCAGCGTTTTATTATTGGCCACATTAATGGCTGCGTACACGCACACACCCACACAAACACATTTCTGCACACTCAAGCTTAAGCACGACTGAATGTGTGCTTGTGTACTTAATTTCATACATACATACATATGCCACACAAACGTAGTTGACGCTATTAATACTCGCATATTTACACAAACAACGCTCATTGGTCACCACCGACTGTCCGCTCAGTTGCCCAGCAGCCAGTAAGCTGCCCGACCGCTAGCAGTCAACACAAGCACATGAGCTGAATATGTAATAAATTTATTAATATATTTTTTGTATTTGTTGCTGCGCCGATGTTGGCATTTGAAGAAGGCGGAGCATGAGCACTTTTGGCAGCAAATATGCCGATCATAAAAATTTTAAATATTTCAACAGTGAATAAATGTAGCGAGTGGAGTGTGCGCGGGGAGGCAGAATGAACGGCAGTTGAGGAGTGACAAAATCAATTTTCATACAAATAAGTTAGTGCGAACTGCAACTACTGCAATGGGCGTGTGCTAATCAGTGCTAATATTTGTATAGCTCAACATTATTAGTCGCGTGTACACCACACATTCTCCACGCTCAGCACTCCACCATAACGTCAATTAGTTTGATAAACTCATATACGCAAATTGTCAGCCTTAGCCTATAAGCTCTTACGCACAAGTAAATACCGTGATTTTCAATTAATACCATCACTACAGCTTTCATTAGGCATATGCGTGCATATGTATGTATGTACATATGGTATTATGGAGATTTGTATCAGTTTGTATTAGCTCACTGTTTTGCATTTGTCGTCACTCATACGCACTGTCGCACGACGAACATTGCCAACTGCCCGCAGCTGCCTGCTTAAATTAGCGCCGTGCCAGCTGCATAATACGAGCTTATGGACTTCAAGCTAATAAAAGGCGCATTGGTTAGGCGGTGGAGTTCATCACCTGCATAGAAGGTTCGACGAATGGCCCAGCGGCACATAAATGTGCGATAAATTACGCTCATTACTACTTGTCATCAAATATGCATATTTAAACATATATTTATGAATTGAATTTTAGCTATTATAATGCATGTATCGCAATATGCATGGTAAGCCAATTATGTTGTGTTCCCCCTAAATCAAATTCATTTCCTAGAAGACTATAAATCCAAAGCTTAAATTAAAGTTTTAAGCAAAGAAGTTGTTTCTAATTGGTTTACTATAAAATATACTCATACACATTATAAACTTATTTTCTCTAAATGTTTCAGCAAATGTAGTCGCAAGCACATATTTGGTGTTAACATAAATACATAAATGGTAACCCTGTTTTATGTTCACAATTACTTGCCTGCAGAGCTTGTTGTCATACTTTCGAAATTGAAATATTTTTGTTATCTTTGAGCTAATAACTTTTCGTGAACAACTTGCAAATGCCATTTTGTTGTCAGCACTAAGTGCTCACTGTCATTTATGGCTTTATTATTGTGTAACTAATCTGCCGGAGGTATACACGAGAGCATATAAACAAACGCGCTAATGTGACATAGCAAAAGGAAAACAAAACTATTACTTCATTTGTAGTGCTTACTTGAGCTTAAGGGTGACCTTTCGGAAAATCTTAAAAGTCCATATTCTATTTTTCTTGGTCTCTTCTTCTATCATTGGTCTTTTGGATCCACCTCACTTTCACTCATTTCACAAAATGCAAATCATAGCAAAATATATTAAGCTATATAAATCCTAAAAAATTAATACGGGGAATATTCGTATCACCTTAATATGCCTGGTAAGCATACATACGTACACATTTGGGTGGGTAAAAATATGGAAGGTTTGCTTTCGCATCGTAATTGGTTGATAGACACCTCTAATAAATGCACTCCAAGTATGAGATCTTAATTGTAACGAGAAGCCCGCCTTCTAACAGTTTCCAATTACTTCAAATATCTCATCTGGTAGAATAAGAAATTCAGTTCTCTACAAAATGGTCTCTTACAGTTTTTTCGTAAACCTAAATGTTTAAAAGATATTGACGATTGAAATTGGACTAATTTAAGACAAATTCATTTTTTTGTTTGTTTTGAATTGTATAACACAATAAAAATGTGTATATAGGTAAAGGTATTTGAAACATTTTTAAAAGCAGACAATTTTCTACAAGACCATTATCTTTGAAATCTAAAATTATTATTTTTTCATTAGGTCATAAAAAATACAAATTTGCCTTATCTTTTATATAGTAAGGTTTTCGAAAAAATTCTTTCCTTTTTTCAACTTCCTACAAAATTCAAAATCGAAACTTTATTTTCAAGTAGTTGGAAGCGAGATTTGAATCTTTCGATCTGAGAATAAGAAAAATACAAAAACCTGTTAATCGGAGATCTTTCCGTTACAATTCGGAGCTTATTCTTGGAGAGCACCTCTTGTATGTGTCTATTTTTCAAAATACGAAGAGAAAAAATAAACATTTGCTTTTTTGAGCCACCCTAGTAGACACACATACATACATATATAGCTGTTTGGTAAACGGTGCTATTAGGAAGCGCAACTGGCCACAATAAATCGCGAAATTCTGGCAAGTGCCGACAATGTTGCAGCTCTAATAATAAGCCCAAGCGGATAAATGCTCATACAAAGCATGTGTGTGCGTTTGTGGGAGAAAATGCAATGTGTTTACAGCCATAGGTACATATACAACTAGTATATGCAGATGCATTGTGCTTGAAAGTTAATTATAAGTGCCCTCTCCAACTTGCAGCGCCCCTCCTACACTGCGGTTGCACAAACACATTAAATTAGCTTGTTTTGAAATTAAATTGAAATTTTTCGACTTTTACAAGGATGCAGAAATTAAATTACGATTTTGAAAACAGTTCAAACATGAAATTAAAATATAAGCATTACGCAACTGGGCAGACATTTTCGGGAAAAACACTAAGCCATTGCAAAAACAAAACAAAAATTAGGTAAAAACAGTTCAAAAGTTCTCGCAACATTACAGCGCTCAGGCGAAAAATGAGACGAGCACGCATCGTTAGAGCCAAAAGTCAAGTGGCCGCATAGCGGCATAGACACATCCACACATATATATACAAAGAAGGGAACGACACGAAACATGCCAACATGATGAGGAGTATTTTGGCATTTATGAGAGGAAAATATGAAACAAGCAGCGGCGGCAAAAAAACGGCCGCGACAACCAATTGCGAGGCAAGGGCAATTGGCCGTTGCAAGAAAGTAATACCGCATATAAATGGAATTGGAAACAGTCAGAAATGAAGCAGGAAAATCACTTCACGCCAAAGAAAGTCGAAAAATAAATATTTCATGCTGTAAAACTCGCGCGTTGGGCATAAATCAATAGCGGCTGTCACATAAACCATGGCCAGCAAAATTCTAGAATGAAAGCATCGCAAATACTCGGCATTTAGCGCCTTTTCGCATAATTACCTGAACGTTTTCGCGTGGCAAGCGGCAGGCGCGGCTGTGTCGTCTTCTTGTCGCCATCATAAAAATCACTTAAAATAAGCGTCAACAATTGCATCTGCGAAAATTGTTGAGGAAAAGCGGTGAATCTCCCACACAATATAAGCCCCTGCTGTTGCCTCCCCTATCAGTTGTCGCTGTTGAGCTCTTTGCAACAGCAATTGTCGCGCGCTGTCTTTGTGCGTGTGTGGCGACGAGGCAATACCTTCACTTTCTTGAGTCTGCTTTCTTCACGTCAGCCGTAGCGGTAATTTTCATCCGCCCCTCAGTGGGCGTTACATTCGGCAGCGGCAGCCAGCAACATCTAATGCAGACTGACACCAATATTTTAAACACCAAGTTTTCCTGTTTGCCTTCATGCGATTCAAGTGCGCTGCAACTTTGTGTCCCTACTACAGTTTATCAGAAATTCTTTTTGAGTAAAATTTCATTTTTAATTGCTTTGTTTGTCTTCGCCCGTCCTGTGGCCATAATAAATCAGTTCATTTGATTTATTTACTTTTACCGAAAGGGAATTTAGGTTTTTTGTGTGTTTTGAGGCCATTTGGGGTCTAAAGCAGTGCAATTTGCGGTAAATATCTAAATACTGTTGCTGTGCTACTTTTGGTTCAACGGAGAAGTCACTTCTGAGAAATTATCTACATTTAAGGCCAGGTTCCTCTAAAAAACGTAATTTTTTCAATAAATTTTATTTTTATTACGAAACATGTTGAGTAATCAATTTTTTTTACATATGAATGTACTTATATTAAATTACTTGAAAACATTTTTTTTAATTTTTTTTTCAAAATGGCGGTTCTGAAAATGGCTGCTGAAACTCATCCGATTCGTAGATGGATGACATCATTTCTTGAAAAAAAAAATTATCTGAAAGCAAAAACCAAAACGGTTTCATGTTCTGTATCGAATTAGCTATGGCCTGAACCAGAATGAACATTTTCAATGAGAAAAAAAAAAAAAACAAAATGGCGGACTTTTGAATTTTTTAACCCTTTTTTTCACTTTTAATTGCTTATAACTTTTTTTAAATAATAATGAATATTTCTGGTTCTGCTTCAGGCCATAGCCAGACATCTAAAGAGTAACATGCCGTTTGGTTCATATCGATGAGTGCAATAGTTTTGAAATGAGAGTGTCATCCATGCGAAAAAATGTGGTTCGGAGAAAAATCACTTAAACCAAAGGCATGCAGTAGCTGCCGCTACCGAAGGCGTTCGAGCGGCCGGCTTTTACCTGCTTCTCGGTCTTGCTGACCTTCGGGGCTAATTCCATACTATTTCTACGAGTATACAGTAGCAATTTATGAAAAAAAAATTCGATTTTTTCGAACCTGGCCTTAAATGCATATAAATCGTAATAACAATAGAAAATTGATACTTAGGTACGTAGGTAGGAGTGCAGCCGTATCGGGCTCAATTAGCACTGATGTGCCATTTTGGTATACTATTCGTAGAAACCTTCTGTGTCTGCTATTACGTTTCACCTACTCTCTCAAACCATTTTGAGATTTCAATGAAACTACTTATGTCCGATATGCTTTTGGTGGAAATCCATTCAAGATTTGGTGCTTGGTGGATTCCGAGTGCTTTGTGTCGGATCTGTGCTAGAGCTGGGCATTCGCAGAGAAAGTGGAAGATTGTTTCCTTGTTCACTGCTACTCCGCAGCCACGGCAGATGTCGTTGTGGGGCATACCCATTTTGGACGCATGTTCCTCAAATGGCCAGTGCCCCGTTATGGTAGCTGTTATTCTGTAAATACTTCTTCTTGAACTATTTAATAAGTCGTTGGTTCTTTTCCTGTCATATGTTGGCCATAATTGTTTTGTTATAACGCATTTTGTAATGTTTTTCCATCTGTTATTTGCAACTTGTTGAAATTGTCGATTGATCTCTCCTTTGATCGATCCTAGCGGGCTCGGTATTAGCACCGCCTCGGATTCGTTGAGGAAAGCTCCCGCCTTTGCCAACTCATCTGCTTTTTCGTTACCGAAAATGTTCCTGTGGCCGGGAACCCAGATCAAGTTTAATTGGAGCTTGTCTTTTATTGAGCTTAGTGCTCTCTTGCAGTTCTGAACTATACTGGAATTTGTCAAGGGTGAAGACAGTGCCAGGAGGGCCGCCTGGCTATCCGTAAATATATTTGCTTTATTTATATTCCCGTGGTTTTCTAATAGAACTTCGCAGGTTTTTTCTATGCCTAGTACTTCTACTTGGAAGATGCTAGCCGAGTTCGGTAGACGTATAGAGAGAGATATGCCCAGATCATCGGAGAATACCCCCGTGCCCACTCCGCAGTCCATTTTGGACCCGTCGGTATAGACTGAGGTGGTATCCTCCTCTGCTATTGGACCTCTTCTCCATTCTCGTCTAGATGGTATCTTCACCTGGAAGTGTCTATTGAAATCCAGCTTTGGGAGAATGTAGTCTGATTTATTAATAGTGAGCTTGTTTAGAATTACACTATGTCCGTAGTTATGCTGATTCCAACATCCCTTCTTTTATTCTTATCGCCGCAATAGCAGCTGTTTTTTGAATAAAAATGTCCATTGGTAGTTGATGCAGTATCACATTGAGCGCATCAGTCGGACATGACCTGATTGCGCCCGTAACACCCGCACATGCTGCTCTTTGTATTCCATTTAATTTTCTAATGTTGTATTGTTTGTTTAGCGCTGGCCACCATACCAGAGCTCCATATGTAAGTATGGGTCTTATGACCGCCGTGTACATCCACATGATTACACTTGGTTTAAGGCCCCACTTCTTGTTGACGATTTTCTTACAAGTATAATAGGCCATGTATGCTTTGTTTATTCTTTTTTCTATGTTTATTTTCCAGGACAGTTTGGTGTCAATCACCATCCCCAAGTATTTAGCTGTTGGGGATAGGGTGAGTGATGTGCCGTTTAGTACCGGAAGTTGAACCTGATTCTTACTAATAACAACGCACTAATTAAATTTATACCTGTTGCATGCAGTGTTGACCAAAACTAAAACACCCCTACAGTATTTTTAAAACTGTTCTTTTTCTCAAAACAAAAGAATCGTAAATATAATTGGTGAAAAACTCACGAAGAATCAACGCATTATTCAAAGGTGTAATATCGTAGTGCAAAAACCACGAGTTGGCGGCATATAATTCTGCAAAACACTCAAACAGTATTCGAAGAAAACTGTCAACATAACCTTGATTTTTGACCTCCTTCGGCTTAACTTTACCACGATATTTGGGCGATTGATCGTCTGTTTCCGTGGCGTAAGCTGTCAGTTGATGTTGATGGCCGTCCTGGATTTGGTTTGTTGTCAATGCGATTCTCAACCCTCTTTGAACAATTTGTACCAATCAAAACCACTTAATGATTATTTCGATGTGATATTTTGTTCAGAAATCACTGATAGTAATACCAACCAAAAAAAAATTTCGACGAATAGGGTGCCACACGAAATTTAAATTTAAAAATCTTACTATTTTTTGCCCACAATAAAGAAGAAGGTTAAGAAAGATACATTTCTCCTATGCTATAATACAGTAATGGATTCAGAGGGAGGAAATAGGGAAAATTTACCCTCCGAAGAACTAAATGGCTTAGTAGTAATTTTACTGCACTGAAAAAGTCCAATCCAGAAATTGCCTTTTTATTAGGTTGTCAAATATCTTCCTTCCGCCTTTTTGTCTTTTGAATTTCACGGCTATATATAAAGCGCTACAGACCTCGTGTCTGGCATAACTATACATCTTTGAAAGGTCTTGACATAACATAAGTTAGTCACCAAACCATTTTAAATCATCTGCAGAAGGCTGGATTCACAAAAAAGCTTGATGTTTGGATGCTGCATGAAATGGAACGAACTCGACCCATTTTTGAAGTGGATGGCGACGAAATTTGGATCACATACGACAATATCAAGCGAAAACGGTCGTGGTCGAAGGCCGGTGAATCGTCCCAAACAGTATCCAAGCCGGGATTGACGGTCAGGAAGATTTTGCTGTATGTTTGGTGGGATTGGAAGGGAATCATGCACTATGAGCTGCACCCATATGGCCAGAGGAATTATTCTACCATTTACTGCGAATAAGTGGAGCGCTTGAAGCAGGCGATCGACCAGAAGCGTCCAGAATTGGCCAACAGGAAGGAAGTGGTGTTCCACCAAGACAACACCCGACCACACCCTTCGTTGATGACTCGTCAAAAGCAACGGTAGCTCTGATGGGAGGTTTTATCGCATCCACCATATAGCCCGGATATAGCGCCAAGTGATTACCTCCTGTTTTCTGTCCATCGCGAACGCCCTTGTTGGTGTAAAGTTGAGCTCAAAAGAGGCTTGTGAAATGTGGCTGTCCAAGTTCTTCGCAAATAAGGAGGGGGCTTCTACGAAGGGGGTATTCTGAAGTTGCCGTCTAGATGGAAACAGATTAACGAACGAAACGGCGCATATTTGAACTAAATCCGATCACTCTAACTCTGGAAACAGATTAACGAACGAAACGGCGCATATTTGAACTAAATCCGATCACTCTAACACTTTTTACTAAGCATTTAATAAAGAGCAAAAAGGCGGAAGGTAGATATTTGACAACCTAATATTTCAGAAACATTTAAAGATTGTCACCATTTTTGAATATAATAAATAATGCTAAGATACCACTGAAGTTACAAAGTGTAAATGTATGAATATTAATTTGTTAATAAATCTAATGGGATCCGTAACTTAAAATGATAAATTTGAAGCGACGTGGCTTGATAGGGAACTTGAAATAGATGCTACATTCAACTCCATCTATAATATGCTCGATTGATAAATTCTTCGCAGTTTATCCTCCAAGTTTTCCAACATAGAAGAATTAGTAACTAGGAAAATGAGGAACAGCGGGTAAAGCAACGATACTCATCGCAGCCGTGTGCAAATTTCAATTTACAGTTGGGATTTGTTCTCATTGTACATTCCTCTGTTGGATATAATCGGAGCAGATTTGAAGACGCGCTTTGCTAGAGAAGTATTGGATGGTTTACTGATTTTGCTGCTTAAAGAAAAAGTATGTGCTTTAAAAACCGAAGAAATGGAAAATCTTATTGACTGATAAATAAATTTAAAGGGCCTTTGGATAATGACAACGTCGTACTACGTTTGAAGCTCAAGCGTGAACTTGATTACTGGCAGAGCCATTGGGGGCAGAAAAAAAGGTCAAAATACAACAAAATACCTACTACTGCATGGCAAACGTTGAAAAACTGCGATGTAGACCTATACCCCATAATTCATAGTTTTCTTCGAATATTTTGCACATGTCCTGTGAGGAATGCGAGCTCTGAACACTCTTTTTCGACACTTCGTCGCCTGAAAACGTGACTGAGGACGAACATGCTTCAAGATAGATTGATCGGCCTAGCGTTGCTGCACACGCATCACAACATTGAAGTCACTGCAGAAGAAGTTCTCGAAAGATTCTAAAAATTGCTCCACATTGTTTTGTGAAAATTTTCTATTCAATACGCGAACTGACTACAGTATTTTACATACATTGCAGTAAAGTATGTACGTATAAATATTTTTAGAAGGTCCATTTGAATTTTTTTCACCATGATATTAAACTGTATAAAGAATACAATATTTCTATAATAATCTTCATGTTTCAAGAAAATGTTACGATATTTAAGTATTTGAGTGAGAAAATTTTTTCCGCAAAAAATTTTTTTTTCTTACAGACATTTGAAGCATTTTATTTTTAGTACTCGTAGCCACTTAAACTATTAATTTATTTACCATTCAAAATTTTAGAGAAACTGCGAAATAATTTGGCTAGTTACCGCCAGGGCTCGAGGCAAATAGTTAAATGTCTAACATTTCATATTTCATAAAGTTTCTTCTTCTTCTTTACTGGCGTAGACACCGCTTACGCGATTATAGCCGAGTCAACAACAGCGCGCCAGTCGTTTCTTCTCTTCGCTACTTGGCGCCAATTGGATATTCCAAGCGAGGCCAGGTCCTTCTCCACTTGGTCCTTCCAACGGAGTGGAGGTCTTCCTCTTCCTCTGCTTCCCGCGGCGGGTACTGCGTCGAATACTTTCAGAGCTGGAGTGTTTTCATCCATCCGGACAACATGACCTAGCCAGCGTAGCCGCTGTCTTTTAATGCGCTGCACTATGTCAATGTCGTCGTATATCTCGTACAGCTCATCGTTCCATCGAATGCGATATTCGCCGTGGCCAACGCGCAAAGGACCATAAATTTTTCGCAGAACCTTTCTCTCGAAAACTCGCAACGTCGACTCATCCGCTGTTGACATCGTCCAAGCCTCTGCACCATATAGCAGGACGGGAATTATGAGTGACTTATAGAGTTTGGCTTTTGTTTGTCGAGAGAGGACTTTGCTTCTCAATTGCCTACTTAGTCCGAAGTAGCACCTGTTGGCAAGAGTTATCCTGCGTTGGATTTCTAGGCTGACATTGTTGGTGGTGTTTACGCTGGTTCCAAGATAGACGAAATTATCTACAACTTCAAAGTTATGACTGTCAACAGTGACGTGAGTGCCAAGTCGCGAGTGCGACGACTGTTTGTTTGATGACAGGAGATATTTCGTCTTGCCCTCGTTCACTGCCAGACCCATTTCTTTTGCTTCCTTGTCAAGTTTGGAGAAAGCAGAACTAACGGCGCGGGTGTTGAGGCCGATGATATCAATATCATCCTTGTCAAGTCTAGAGAAAGCAGAACTAACGGCGCGGGTGTTGAGGCCGATGATATCAATATCATCGGCATACGCCAGCAGTTGTACACTCTTATATAAGATGGTACCTTCTCTGTTGAGTTCTGCAGCTCGAACTATTTTCTCCAGCAGCAGATTGAAAAAGTCGCACGATAAGGAGTCGCCTTATCTGAAACCTCGTTTGGTATCGGATGGCTCGGAGAGGTCCTTCCCGATTCTGACGGAGCTTTTCGTGTTGCTCAACGTCAGCTTGCACAGCCGTATTAGTTTTGCGGGGATACCAAATTCAGACGTCGCGGCATAAAGGCAGCTCCTTTTCGTGCTATCGAAAGCAGCTTTGAAATCGACGAAGAGGTGGTGTGTGTCGATTCTCCTTTCACGGGTCTTTTCCAAGATTTGGAGCATCGTGAATATCTGGTCGGTTGTTGATTTACCAGGTCTAAAGCCACACTGATAAGGTCCAATCAGTTTGTTGACGGTGGGCTTTAATCTTTCACACAATACGCTCGACAGAACCTTATATGCGATGTTGAGGAGGCTAATCCCACGGTAGTTGGCGCAGATTGTGGGGTCTCCTTTTTTGTGGATTGGGCCAAGCACACTTAAATTCCAATCGTTGGGCATACTTTCGTCCGACCATATTTTGCAAAGAAGCTGATGCATGCACCTTATCAGCTCTTCACCGCCGTGTTTGAATAGCTCGGCCGGCAATCCATCGGCCCCTGCCGCTTTGTTGTTTTTCAGGCGGGCAATTGCTATTCGAACTTCTTCATGGTCGGGCAATGGAACGTCTGCTCCATCGTCATCGATTGGGGTATCGGGTTCGCTTTCTCCTGGTGTTGTGCGTTCACTGCCATTCAGCAGGCTGGAGAAGTGTTCCCTCCATAATTTAAGTATGCTCTGGGCATCGATGGCTAGATCACCTTGAGGGGTTCTACAAGAGTATGCTCCGGTCTTGAAACCTTCTGTAAGCCGCCGCATCTTTTCGTAGAATTTTCGAGCATTACCCCTGTCGGCCAGCTTATCAAGCTCTTCGTACTCACGCATTTCGGCCTCTTTCTTTTTTTGTCTACAAATGCGTCTCGCTTCCCTCTTCAAAAAGTTTCATAAAGTTTAGAAGTAGTAAATATTAAAAAATGTGGAAGATTCTCAACTAAAGCAGAACTACAATAGAATTTATCCACTATTTGTTGCCCTGCAAAAAATGCGGCTCTCGACACCGAAAAAGCACTTTTGATATATTCCTCATTAATGAACACAAATATGTCTTCCAGGAAACCCCCCAAGCTACATAAGCTTATATGAATGTACTGAGTACAGAACATTCAAATAACTCACATATGGAATGTGTATTTAAATTTGTATATATGCACATACATATGTATGTATATTTACACATTAAATTAAATGGCAAAATTTGTAAGTTTTAAGTGGTCCATGGTACAATGATTCTGTAACTACAATTATTAAAAACATAGAACAATTCACAACGTGGAATTGCCCACTAACTCTTTCTTTACAAATATCACAAAATGCTTGCTTTAACGTCAAAATCCCTGCATTTTATCGCTGTTTGAAAACTATGAAAATCTCCCATTAATTATGCGCGTTTGATGGTTATGACGTACTAAAAATGTATTTATGATAAAAATAACTGTATTCCAGTATTTAAAAACATGCTTATATTCTTAAGTTAATGTGCGACCACAAAGCGTGGTATATCAGCAGCCATAACTATTACAAAAACAGCAACAAGAACGGCATCGAAAAAGCAAAAAACGATTACCTCCACCAACGTAGCGCACTTGAATACTCACCCACACCCACTCACACTTACACATATTCGAGCATATGTATGCCCCCGCTGACGAAGTGTTGTAAATTTTTAATGAACCCAAAAATAAATCCCCATTTTGTGCAGAGCCGGGGAATTATTGTGATGATTTATTGGCATTTAAATTGCCACTCGCCCCAATGCAACTCAGTGAACGGCTATTGGTTCCCATTGCATTTTTTACATTTCATGTGCATGTGCTCATATATGTATGTATGTGTGTGGACAATTTAAATATAATTTCATATATTGTATGTACATACATACCTACATACATTTGTATGTATATTTGTGGTATAATTTGTTTGTGACTATATAAATGCTTATAAATAATTTTGTGTGGTTGCTCTTAACTGATGACAGTATGGGAGTATATAAATAAATTATAAACAAGAACAAATAAGCCAACACACTTGACGCATAAATAAAGCAGAAAGTGGAAAATGTCACATAACAAATATTTTCATACATTCACTTTCAAATATTTTCGTACCGCTGCGACCAGGACATACCGACAAGAGTGTTGAGCAGCACTAAATTATTGTTTAGAATTTTTATGAAAGTTTTCAAGCCAAAACAGAGCGAGCACGTGCCCCACACATACACTCTTACATAGGAATAATGAATAACCTTAAATCGACGCTAAATAACCAATAGAATCCGTTGCTCTAATTTATGACTTGTTGTTATGTTGCTTACCCCACAGTTAGAATATTTTTCAGGTTATATTTCAAACAATTCAATTCGAATATGCGACTGACATAAAACGATAATTATTGGAACCCTCCTAAGTTATAGGGACGTAAGAACTAATTCCCAATCAATCTCATATAAGTATACATATTTATATATGTATGTACATAACGGGTGGGCTATCTAACGTTTTAAATTTGAATTATCTATATTTCGACATTGGAAACGTCAAATACCATTCGGAAAGTGACAGATATTCAGTAAAAAGTCTAAAATTTACGAAATGGGTCACTATTCACCCGAAGAAAACTGGGAAATATTGAAAAAAAAACGAGAATGGTCAATTTTACCGAAAAATCGTCTTTTCGGACGAGGCTCATTTCCACCTCGATGGTTACGTTAACAAGCAGAATTGTCGCATTTGGGGCACAGGACGGTGCTAGCTACGTGCCATACAGCAAACGTTTCACTTAATCTTTTACGCCCTATCTTCATAAATCGCAAAATCAGCAAAAGAGGTGATGTGAATTGGTCTCCTGGAAGTTGCGATTTAACTCCGTTGGACTATTTTCTGTGGGGAGCTGTTAAAGATAAATGTTACGCCAACCATCCAGAAACAATTCAAGATCTAAAGTACGAGATTCAAGCTGCTGTAGCTGCCATAAGGCCTGAAACCATCGAGAAACTACTCCAAAATTGGGCGGATCGGAGAAGCTACTGTAAACTCAGCCGTGGTGGTAATTTGTCAGAAATTGTTTTCCACAAATAAATTTCATAAAACAACCTTTTAAATAAATGTTAGACCTTTGAAAAATATCAAGCCGTTTCTTTTTTATTGACCTTTTAAATTTAAAATTTTATAAGGCCCACCCTTTATATGATACAGCCATTTGTGTGCCAGAGTATTTCAGGTTTTCACCTGGATACTATGAGGAAAGTCACTATGTTTTATTGCATATATGTAGGTATGCATTTACTAACAACATATGAAAATATATATTAGGGTCGTGATAAATATATAACATTTTTACTGAACCAAGCTTTGGTATTTTGAAAAAACTGTACGAAAGAAATTTCCTGTATTATTGAAATAAAATTTTTGATTGAAAAAAACACCCTGTTACCAACATATATTTTGATAATTGTTATCTGTTTAAAGTATTAAATCGTAAATAGTTAAATACGGCTCATATAAACAACAAAAATAAAAGCAAACATCAAGATTCTCAAAATAATCTTGGATGAACGTAAAATAAAATTTTTCGAGATACATGTGTGAATCGTAATGTAAGGATATCACAAGTTGGACATATCGTTCCGGAAAATTTGAATATGAACTTTCAAGCTAAAGCTCAATGGCACGAATTGTATATAAAGTTGAAAGATTGCTATAATCGGACTATTGATGTCATCCATGATGAATAATAACACTGATCTCTAGTGGTTTTGCTGCTCTAGATATAAGATAATTGGATATATCAAAACCACTTTACTGATTTTGTAAAATTTGCTTTCGTTTATTTTTAAATAGTATGTATGTACTTTCATTTTACTTTACAAAAATAAGAATATTTGAAACAAAAAAGGGATATAATTATTTATAATATCAGTTTTGTTTTGAATAATAAGCACTCATCAAAGTTAACAGAGAGACAAATGTCCAAAACATACTTATGTTATATCTTAATTAAATGACTTTTATGCGCTTTTCCTTTATAATTTTCCAGTTGACAATGGCTTTTTATTATTAATTATTAGCAATGTTCTGCCATAATGGTCATACCAATAACCTTTAGATGTTAGTGGAACCGCTTTCTCTCTCTGTTTCTCGCCACAATTTCCTAAATTATCCGAAAATATATCCAGCTAATCGTGGATACAGTCTAACTTGAAACTCACATTTCAACAATTTCTTCATAATTTTGTGCTCTATGGTTACTACTAACAAAAAACTTTTCCAAGCATCACTTTCCGGAACAATCATAATCTTGATAAAATCTGTATCTTTCCTGATTGAAAGACAAACTACTAGTTCGACTTTTCGGTGCCAAACTTCAGAAATAATATCTTTGAAAGTCCCAAGCTTTCACTGACTGCTATATAATTCCTAAATTGATCACATACTTAATCACTGAGTGAATTTTCAGAAAACAACTTAGGCGCGAATGTTTCACCCTCCCTCTCATTTCCGCTGATGAATTGTAATGATTTCTGAGAATTTAGCGCCAACGTTGTTTCTAAGAGCATGCGAAATACATTTGAAACCCATAGAAAGATTTTCATTAAGTAAAACTGTACATTTAATAGACTGTTGATTTCGATATACTCGTACTTATCCACGAATCATGTTTATTTACGTTGCGCACAATTTTTCGCATATTTTCGGATGAGAATGGAGATCACGAAAAGTTTGCATGCGCGAAAAGGGGTGCAGATTATGACTGGAAAAAGTTTATTTTTAAATAACCGCTATATGATCGAAATAAGAGATATGCAAATATCATTAAAACAAGAACACTTTCAATATTTTCATAAATAAATCGTGGTCTGGACACTTGAAATCATCCAAACTTTTCTAAAATATCCAGGACTACAAAAAATAATAATTTTATGTAGAGCTGTGTAATTGATACTCACAATAACATTATCAAGAGAAATTAATAAAAACAATTTGTACAAAATCTCTTTACTTAAACGCCTAAGATTATGTGACTAAATGTGTATTTTGTAGTATTAACAAAAAAGGCGTGAGTGCCAAATAATATAAATAAGGCATATTTGTATGTATGTATATAGTATCCTAAACGTATTATTTAATTAACACTTCGCTGTTTTGATTTGTTTACCGTTAAATTCAAAGAATATGTGCTGCATGCCACATGTAATTAGCTCAATTACTTGTGCGCGGTGTTCCAATATATAATATGTATGTACATACTTATGTACATACAAAAGAAGAACCACATAATTCCTACAATTAGAATTAGACTGCTACTCGTATCTATTTACGATGACGCACATTCCACATTTTTATTGGCAATTGAAAGCAATTTTTGAATTTTCATAAATGTAAACACCAGCGGAACAACAAGTACTTGTTTGTGAAACAAATGTTGTATATTTGTATGAGCGTTTATGCAATTAACTAGAAACGTGAATATGCGTCCACATTTATCACAGAGACAGGGTGTCCCAATTTAAGCAACAGTACTTAAATAATTGAGTACCCTTAATCTGACATTTATGTAACAGCGCCAAATTGGGAAAATGGCAACTTGGGTTATACGAGTATGAGGGAATATTGCAATAAGTCAGCTATCCTTAATTTCAATTAATTTTAATGTAATGAAATAGTTCAATGTTATATTTAAAAGTACTCATATTTTCCCTTTTACAGCGAAGAAACCGAAACTGTTGTGGTTTGATTCAAATTACGGCGAATGCCACTGAAAAACAGTCTCGCGTAGTTGCAACTTTGTCACAAACTAAATTGCATGTAAAAATGAACAGCTTTTTTATGAAAATGCTATTTTGAAGTTTGCAATAAAGTTGCAAAGTTAACTGAATACACTATTATTTTTAGAAAATCTGCGATATATTTTCTCTTTTAGTTTTCGCAATTTATTTAGAAATCACAATCTTGTTCTTAAAGAATGAGGTCAGTCTAGAACGAGAAGTACCCTTTTTTGACGATTTATTCTAAGTGTAAGAGTTCGAATTTCTTTGTTAAACAAGTAAGTGTATGGAAAAATCTTTAAATTGACATTTTCAAACAAAATGAAAAATATATATCGATATATAAATATATATCGTACATTTGTATGTAGTTATCATAACTGATAATGATAATTTGAAGCTACAGTTAAAATTGCATGTGAATACGCACGGAAATCTACGAATACAGAACGCTTCGATACTATAAATATGTATATTCTATCAATTGAGTAAGGCTTTTAAATCCCACCCTAAAGTATAATTTAAGCCAAAAACAACGACCACTTTTTTAAGTTCTGGTCAAGTACTCTTGCCAGATGTGCGACCGAGCTTTCTTCCCATTTTTGGCGTAATAAAATAGTCTGACAAATAAAGGGTGCCATGTGTTTTAAGCTCCCACAGAACTGATGGTGAACTTCCGAGAATTCCAAAGTTACACCCGTCAAATCTGTAAGAATATTTAAACACCCAGTATGTGTAAGTATGTTTGTACACGTGTATACTTAGTGCTCTATTTCTCGATCATGGCACTTTTCTGAAGCGCTTAAATTTCTATGCCGTCCAAGAAGTTAATGAGTAATTATAAGTATATTATAGATTTACGTAGTGCATATATGCATGTATGTGCATACATATGTGTATAGTTATTTTTGGATTTTACAGGAAATTAGAAAATTACTCATTATTTCTCCTAATAATACAAAAAAAACAGGTGTATGTCTATTGAACAAAGTGAAATGGAATTTCAAATAAGTTCAACAAACGAAGCCACCTACACCGTGTTTTCCGATTGTTAAATTACGAAATCAACGAGAAGCACTCATAATCCATCTTCATCAATCGCTCCTACCATCGAACAATTCATCAATCGTTCGGCTATTTGTTTAACTAGGTGGATATGCGTGTGTGTGTGTTGTAATCGAACTAAGTTTACATGTACACATGTGCATGTGAACGTGTGTGTGTGGTGTTATTGGTAAAGAACATAAATGCTAGAAAACAAAACACAATCAATGTCTGGCTAAGAGCTTTTGATGAGCCAAAAGATTTCATTATTTGGCATTTCATTGGCACTAAGTACCGTTTCCCAACCGCAGGCTAAGCAAGCAGCACAAATTGCTTTGGCATGAAATAAAAATGATGATGAGTTATTAATAAACATCAACGTAGCGTAGAACATTCTAATTTTTTTTTTTAACGCAGACAAAACGAAGCGCAAAA
The DNA here is from genome assembly GCA_027475135.1 of Bactrocera correcta. Taxonomy (NCBI): domain Eukaryota; kingdom Metazoa; phylum Arthropoda; class Insecta; order Diptera; family Tephritidae; genus Bactrocera; species Bactrocera correcta. The sequence goes on along the minus strand of CM050326.1, from coordinate 63,433,790 downwards.
ATAGATTAGTAGCGGGTTTCCAATAGGGATGATATGATTTCTAAGTGTCGTTTCAGCCATTTTTAATATGACATGATCTGTAATGTTTACAATTTCATCATAGAAATATAAGTGCTTATGTATGTATACGCAAGACAGCGTTTATAATTATCAAAATAATCGTTCTTTAATTGCAATTTTTCGTGCGCTTTTGCTTTATGGTCGTAATAATCGTTCACCTTTGCTTCGTATACGACGAATTGTTGAAAATTTCAAGCCTAAATTTTCTTCACATAATGTTCAAGTGACAAAAAGACACGAGAATCTCTCGAAGTAATGAAAATATTGCTGCCATTCAACAACTACTGTCTCAAGCCACAAGCTGGCGGATTTCGGGTTAGATCGGAGGGTTTGGGCTTGCATCCGTATAAAATCATTCTCTCTCTTAATAACTGAAGCCATTAAACCAACGTAAACGTCTTGAAGTTGCTGATTGATTATTTTATGAAAATCATATTCTGCGATGAGGCTCACTTTTATCTGAGTGGTGCGATAAATAAACAAAACTGTCGATTCTCATGCGAAGAAAATCCACAAATTTTTCATGAACAACCATTGCCTTGACAATTTTTTTGCGGTTTTTGGCCGTAGTTGGAAGAAGTTGGTCTTCACAACATCTGGTTCCAACAATTATTTAAAAAAATTGTGACATTGAACGGCCTCCAAGAAGTTGTTATTTAACATCATTAGATTATATGAAGCTATTGGCCTTTAAAAATAAACCAGACTCTATTCAATTTGAAATTTGATTCATCGAATTCGTTACGGCAAAAGAAGTCTGGAAGCCTATTGGAACTTAATATTGTGCTTCACATTAAATAAAAAGTTTTTGAATTTCCTTAACAAGTTTTTTTAAAGAAATCATGTCTTATTGGAAACCCCCGTATGTGAGCAAAACACTGGACTGAAAACACATTTAACTACAAATATTTTGATCATGATGAATTCCAACTAGTCAGACAAATTATGACCTCGAAACTAATGCTTTGACATCGGATGTAAACCATTTTCCAAGTGATTAAACTTGAAGCAATTTGATTTTGTTAGCAATGAGGTTATGTCAATTACAGCCGATTGCCATATATTCATTGCTCGAAGATGTCAAATTATCATATGTTATGAGGACATATACAAATTTTCCGAATATTATTAAGAAAACTCCAGCAAGGTCGGATCCATTAGTGTCCTTAAATCTATCGAATAGCTATTTAAGTAATTAATGTTAATAAATAAGATTATAGTTGTGAAATAAATTTGTTGCAAATTGATTGTAAATATTTTGTATTTTCTTATTCCAGGTAAAAATCTGGTTTCAGAACCGTCGAACCAAGTGGAAGAAACAGGATAACATCACGAATTCGGAAGTTGCCGAGCACAAAACGACAAATACTTCTAAAAATTCAAGTGAGAACGGCAAACCGCCGAACAGTGCCACCACAACGGGCTCGAGTAGCACCACCACCACGCTATCGGCCGAAACGTCAAGCAAAAAATCACAAAACCACCACCACAGCAACAATGGCCACAATGGTAACACCGAAAAGAGTCGTTCCGCTACCTCAACTGAATTGAGCGCCAAATTATCTGCGAAGCAAACGACAAAAATCAAAAAACAGCTGAGTGCATTGCTGGAGAAAACCACAAAGAATCCAACGACGCTGTCTGTCAACAACAATAGCTCAGTCCTGGTGAATGGTGGCGGCGCAGACAGTGCTAAACCAACAACGGTGAGTGGCAGCGGCAAAGCGAGCAACAACAATAAAAACTCAGAAAATGCTCATCAACATCCGCAGCATAATCACCAACACCATTCCCACCGCATTCACCACTCGCACTCACTTCCTCACCATCGACAACACGCCATACCGCTGACAGTTGAACCGGCAGCGCCATTGGAGCAGACCGAGAAACTCGAAATAAAATTGGAGGAGTCTCCGCAACACCGCGAACTACAATTAAGCATATTGCGCGCCGCCAGCAATCATAGTCCTCTGCAATTCAGCGACATGGATTTCGAGAGCAAATTGGCAGCATCAAAAATATCGAATGCTCTGCTCGGCTCAAAAATCCATGCCGATAAAACAGAGGAGGCAAGACGACGCAAGAGCAGTAGCGAGGAAAAGGACTTGCAACAAGCAACAGGAAAGGCGCGAGCTGAGAAAATTCTAAAAATGGAGACGGAGGGGGAAAGGAGGAGAAGGAGCAAACAGAAAGAGATTTTAATAGGGAGATTGATGTAGCGCGGGAAACAGCTGTAAAATCACCAACCACAGATGATGACGAATTCGAAGAGCATGTAGAAGAAGATACCGAGATGCACAATGTGGAAAATTAAAACAAATCAAAGGAGAATATATAAGAATATTCAATGGAGATATCTTCCAGTGTGAACTGTGCCAAAAACTGAACAAAATTTTATTTCTAGAAATTTAATTTTAATATGCGCCTAAGTGCAGTCATAAGAAGAAGCTCAATTACTGCAAGAATATACTATTTTAGTTATATACATACATACATATATACTTATGTGTTTATTATTGTTAATTATGTATTTAGCTGTTTAGACAATTAAGGAGAAAAGAGTATGTATAAAACCAAATCAATTGAACAATCGAATTATTTAATAGTTTTAACTAATGCTTATGCTTATTGTAATTATAAATTCGCTTTTCGTATGCAATTTCGCAATTAATGAACTAGGATAAGAAGAGTACTAAGGATGCGCAATTTTGCTTTAGTGTTGCCATAAATTCAAGGAATAAATAGCAAATAAAAAAAAATAATGAAGCATATGAAGATTTCGAATGTGAGAAGAAACGGAAATTATCGTAATTTGGGTGTAATGTGATAAATGAACTAGTGTAACAAAAAACTAAATGTATACGAAAGGAATTTAAACGCATAATGTATGTAAATATGTCAAATGGAATGTATTAAATTATGCGAGTAAGTAAAATATATACAAAATTCACTAGCCCAAACACATTCTTGCAAGTCCATTTGCTGTTAATTTCAATACAAACAAATCGTTTATCACATGCATACACAGTTTATTGGTCGTGTTTACAAACAATGATTGTAATTAATTACATAATTCAAACTTCAACTATTTATTGAATGTACAAAACAGGAGCATTGTATGCTTAACGATAGCTATGCGAAAACACAATACAAAATAAAAATATAAAACCATACATAAGAGTAAATAGATCTATTAGATAATTATATAGGTATATCGACCACACCGCCGGCAGTGATTAAAAACTCGGCAACTTCACTTGGTGTCTCTGGTGAGTATACGATTTCAAATCGACGCACTGTTAACAGGTCCCCATTGATTTTGACTTCTTTCGGGACTTTGGAGAGCTTGAGACGTGTGCGTCCTAAATGTGCCCACGCTAAACCCAAGCAGGGTGTTTCTTTCACCGCATCACTCACTGTAGCAACCTAAAAGTCCAGAAATATTAGATAGTTTTAAATTTCTAATTTGTATCTTTATCACTTGGTTCACACAAATCACCGCACAGTTGTATTTGTCAACATAATGCAACAAGTGATTTGCCAATTTGCGCATGTCCCGAGCGCGCTTAATATAGTTGTTGTACGTGCGAAATATTGCTGCGACTGAATCTATTATAATAAGGCCAATATTAAATGATTCCATTAGCTTTGCTAAACGCACACTAACACATTCTAACAGGTCACTCTGTAGCATGAATTAACAGTTATTAAAGTTTATGTATAAATAATTAAATAAAATTTTATACTCGTATTCAATAATCACATACCGCTTCCAGAACATGTTCTATATAAACATTTCCCATATAGTTGATATTAATTTCAGGAAACCGCTTTTCAAATACTTTCGATAACTGAAACATACGCTTCGAAGGAAAAGCATCTTCGGTGCAAATGTAGGCGACTTGTTTATTCAATCCACCCAACTCAGTAGGCAGTTGTACGGTTAGAGATAATTGAAGCATAAGTTGCGTCTTTCCAACTCCTGATGCACCACAAATCTCTGTTATGCCACGTGTCACGATGCCACCACGCAAACAATGGTCTATGGCTGTGCAGCCTGTCGTTATGTGAGACCACTTCGCAGACAATGGCTTTTGAAGTAATGCCGATACTAGTGTTATGGTAGATTTTATATGTATAAAATATTTTCCGAAATTAAGGAATTTGCTTACCGGATTGAAAAACGACTTTTGCAGCTGCATCCTTTAGCACACGTATATCCGCTTCCGGACATTCTTGAAAAAGTTTCGACTTGGTGAACGGACCAGGTTTAGCATATTGTACAGGCTGTCTAATTTGCTTGGAGGTATTGGGACTATCTTCTTTATGAATTCCACCTGATTTCGGACTACCCACCATGTTTTAGTTACAAAACATACTTTGCACAGAGCAAAGGTAAAATTTATTGACCAAACAAATAACTCAAACTAAGATTACGCGGGTTGTTCAACAGCTGTAACGTGAGTAAGAGAGTTGCCAGATCCCGAATAAATGTCCCATATATTCTCTTTATTTTTTATTTAATATGGCAATGAGGACCGGATATTTATAATAGAGTAGATTTACCTATGTTGATTACAGGATTCAATTGTGTAAATATTTTTAATCGTTAATTCAAAATTTTTTCTTACGTTTTTTCAAATATTTTTATGCATCGAAACTATATGAAACTAACTTTTCACACGGCTTAGTTCGCACTGAATCCCTTGTATAAATATCAAAGATTATTAACAATGCAAACTATATGAGCGATTACTATACCACAGTAACAATATTCGTGGTGGTGGAGTTAACGTAAATATTGTCCGAGTATCGCCTATGACGCATTTTTGTTTTGTTAAATTAGAAAATGTTTCGATAGTCATAGTATATGATACAATGAAATAAATTTTTCGAACTATGAAATTTATCTTACAAACAGAAATTTAATTTCAATTTACTTAATAGAATATAATTACAAAATTAACAGATGCAACGGAACATTTTATACTCTTGCAACTTGCCTTCTGTGGGAATAATAGTAAAACTGTTGTTGTTGTTCCAGCGGTTACCTAGTACCCGTTAGGATGGCAAGGATTAGCTAAGTTGTCAGAAGGCCCGAGAAACGTGCTGTTTCGACGAGGTCGAACCAAATGGAGACGGGTGTTAGAAAAAAATGCAAAGAGGTGTACGTAATTGAGGAATGACCTCTTGATGTTCCTAGGAGGCGGTTCCGCTCCAAGCAGGCGACTTCATGGATGATTTCTGCGAAAGCGTCTCAGGAGGAACTGCCTGGAGAAGAGTTCATTAAGCTCCTTAACTGGGAGCATACGAACCTCACTATGCAGGAGTTCGATAAGACACATCAAGACCCATCTTGTCATAGTCCGGAGGGCAGTATTCTGACAGGTCTAAAGCTTCCTCGATTGCGTTCCACTGCATCCAGGCGACCATATTGGTGTGGCGTAGTTAAGGACCGGTCGGCCATTTGCCTTGTAAGTTGTAACTTCTTGGTCCTTTCCCCATGTGCTGTCGCTAGCGAGTTAAGGATTTTGTTAGAGCTCCAAACTTTGGCGATAATCGCGGTCGTATGAGGAGTGAAGGAACATAGACTACCAAAAGATACACCTAAAATCTTAGGATTATTGACAGTCGGAATCTTGATGCCATCGAATGCAATATTAAGATCAAGACTGTACTCCTTCCTCCAAATTGTAAATATGGTCGCTGTGGATTAGGTGAGGGAGAGTGTTAAGTTCCTTGCAGAGAAGGAACGAGAAAAGTGGAGAAATAGCCATTTACTTATTTCTCTCTCTCCGTATTATGATTCGAACGTTCGGCGAGTTCATAACGAAATAACGTTTAATTTTTGTATGTAAGTTACCGATTAGGAGGATGCTATTTAAAACTTACACATTTTTGAAGATTACTTTAATCATACATTATTTTAATTGATGTCACTAGGTTAAACGATGCTTCGTGATAACAGGAGAGGTCACCATATGCCGCTGGCCACAGTGCATACCTCAACTTTCAATCTATCTGTCTAACCCTGTCTATCTTGCATCCTTATATTATTGTATCGTGGTTGATTATAAACTGGTATAGCTTTTCAAATGCGCAAATGATTGTTTTACAACTAAGGTTTGTAGTTAGCTTTTCGCTACTTTAGTTGTAATTTTTAAAATAGAAATGTATGTATATATGCTTTGAATCTGATGAAGAGCTTATATTTCACACATTGACCTGTCAAACATCCATGGCACTTGTATACAAGTTCATTGTATTTTATAATTAATATGTTATTTTAACGAACTTTATGTTAAACAAATGCGTATTATTTAACGATAATTTATAGTGATGTTACATATTTTCATATTAGAAAAATTAACAATTAGTTGATGTTATACGAGTCTTCGTTTTTATTTACATCGCAGTTTTTCGTTTGCGGTGGATACAATCTAAAATATAAATCCTACTGGAAAGAATAACTTAATGCTTTGGAGTTGGTTTGGACAATTCCTCCAATGCACGAACCTCGGCTGCTGCCGCACGCTTTTTCTCTTCAGCCAATTTGGCATCACGAACTGCCTTTTGCTGGGCTTCGATCTCACGAACCTTCTCTTCCTTCTTGGATAATCTGTTCTGATGGAAAGCTCCATAACCAACACCAACCAATAGCAATGACCAGCGGCCGAATTTTATTAAAGGCGATACACGTACTGGAGCCTGCGACATTGTGATTGCAGTATTATGTAATTGGCTTTCGATCACAAAAGTTCTGCAATTAAATTGTGTAAATTTGTGACCATTTATTATCTCAATATTCTGAATAATGGATGATGTATGACGATGTAATAATAGTTACATATTTTATTGATGGAATTTTTTAATAAATTACCAATTTACAGAGTCGAGAATTTCTTCAACAGATATAGTTCCAATGGAAAATCGTAACCACAAAACTGTCAAAAACTGACAGCTGGAAATGTCAAAACGAAATGTGTAAACTTTTCGTTGGAATGACGTTGCCATATACGAAAAAGTTAAAACATTATACATATCCAAAATATCATAAGTGATTGGGATAAATCCCTACCAACTTATAATAATTGTTAACAGTACAGGAAAAATGGTTTTACTTCAAAAACTTTATTGGGTGATTCACATAGAACATTTTCTTCGCTTTACGTAAAGTGTTTGTTTTAACAGATACGCTCGATGTTTTCGTATGATTAAATTCACATCGAAGCTAAACAAAACGGTACAGCAAAACGTTGCTCAAATCTTATCATTTTACCCTGTATTGTAACGAATTCTCGATAACTCAGTCTTAAGTTCCATCATAAGATTGTTAGATAAAAGTGCCAGTTTATACCTTGTTCAGACCGAAAATTTAAAAGATTAGATTACATTTAAGCATTTCATAACCCAAAAGTGTTCTCACTGCCGTTAGAAAGAACAAAGAACAGCTGTTATTGTTATTCGTGAAGTCACATCGCTTAATATTTATCAAAAGAAAAGATTGTCACATAGTATTTTGAAATAAAAGCCGACTTCCTTTTATATTTCCATATAATAGAAATAATGGATGCATCTTTTCGGTTGTTAAGTCGATTTTCAGGTAAAATTAGATTCATTGCTTAAAAAAAATTGGTTTGTTTACATTCTTTTCCTTTTGTTTTGTCTACATCAGCTGTGATAATGTAACAGATTTCCAGTGCTACCAAGTAGATTGCGCAAAATGAGAGTCGCACGGAGAGATTTAGCGTGGATCAGTTTCAGATCATTTCAATGAAATGATTTGGAACTGTCATTTTTGTATGGCGAAATCTTGATAAATTTTGAAGATTAGTGGGATAATCCATTCAACAGCCGAAATCGTGTGATTAAGTGACGGTCTGAACATAGTATAACAGATTTCCAGTGCTGAAAAGTAAGTAGATTGCGCAAAATCAGAGTCGCACAAAGAGATTTAGGGTGGATCTGTTTCAAATAATTTCAATGAAGTGATTTGGAACTGTCATTTTTTATTGCCAAATCTTGATAAATTTTTAAGATTAGTGGGATAATCCATTCAACAGCTGAAATGGAGTGATTAAATGTCAGTCTGAACATGGTATTAATAGCTATACGCTTATCTTCTAATTTCAACCACTTTTTTGCAAAATCCGGCAACTGCTATATAGTAAAACAAAACTGACCCCTAGAGCATTCTGGCAACTACGATTATGACTGTTTAGTTAATTCTGTAATTTATCCTCAATTCTATTTTGTTCTTGTATCGGCGTTCTTCACAATTTTCATCATTCTTGTTTTGAATATATCTTTGTTCGCCTTATGGCAACCTTTTTCCTTTCACGCTAACCTAGAAGTAAACAGCTGCAACGTCAGTGCACATAGTGATAAATAGGATAATATTAATAATTTGTTAAGTCTGAGTTCAAGTTAAAATAAATAATGAGTAGAAATTACAAAGAGGATCAAGCGAATGAAATAGAGGCGCTTGAATCTATATATTACAGTGAAATGGAAGGTTTGTACAAGCGTTTGTACCAGAGATTCGTATAGCAACAAATGAAATATTTGTTTTCCATTTCAGTACTGGAGACAGAACCTAGTCATAAATTCAGTATAACCATTGGCACTGAAGAGTATAATTCTGAAGAGGAGTCAGGTGGTATGGCATGCAAACTCGTCTTTACGTATACTCCTACTTACCCAGACGAAGCACCTGAAGTGGCAATAGAAGATCCTGTTAATATTGAAGAACTTTATGAAGAAAAACTACTTGAACACCTCAAAAAAACAATCGATGAAAATATAGGGATGGAAATGGTTTTTACATTAGTTAGTAGCGCGCAAGAATGGTTGAACGAACGTTGGGACGATTACAAATTGCATGAGGAAGAAGAACGCTCACGGAAACTTCTTGAGGCAGAAGAAGCTGAGCGAAAGAAATTCGAAGGAACTCGTGTGACTGTCGAATCGTTCCTTAAATGGAGGGCAGAATTCGAAGAGAGCACAGGTATAACGGCTAAACGAGAAAAGAACAACGACAACAAAAAACTGACCGGCAAAGAATTATTCATGCGCGACACCACTCTCAATGATTCTGATATTAAATTCTTACTTGAAGCTGGTGACTCAATTGAAAATGTAAAAATAGATGAAACGCTTTTTCAAGATATTGGCGACTTGGAATTGGGTGAGGACGATGACTCCGATGATGAGGATTGGGTGCCAGGCGCTGATGATTAGGTTAAAAATGAGTCGTTTATAATTTCTTACACATTTATTAAATAGATAAGGTATGTGAAAAATATACACGTCAAACTATATAAAATGAACAGAGAAATGCTATTTATGGGGAAGTATTCACTTTAGAAACTTGTTTTCTTTTTGCTTGCGATCGATGTTATTACTTAGTCCAAATGGTTTTTATTGTCACTAATTTCAGCGAGCCTCAAGCCGTTGTTTACAGTTTCAATGTCATCCAAGGTAAATTCATCATCGGATTCTGAATCTTTTCTTTGACTGGTGAAGATACTTTTAGACTCATTTGGTTTCAATGCCGGTGGCAATTTTTCTCGGGGAAAGTCAAGTTTTTGCCATGATCCAGGTTCTGCTTTTGGCATAGTTATCTCAACTTTTGTTGCAAACATATGAGCACTAGTTTTATTTACATCAATGATCTGCAATTTATACATATTGTTTATTAGACATAACTCTAATTTAATGTAGACAAACTTACGCCGCGTAATTCTAGTTCCAAGTCGAATTTTGCATCATCCTGTTCAGGAAATACAAGATTCACGTGAAGGCGGATTGGATTTACTTCTATTTTGCTACTCTTATAGTTATATTTCTTGGCATATATGGAAACAATGACGTTCGTTGGAGTTTGATGCCAATCGTAGCGGCAATTAACCACCTGATTGTCTTCCTCCTTTGAAAAAAGGGATTAAGAAAAATAATTTTACTTTGAAGTATTCGCACTTACCTCCTTGAACCATTTATGCTCCCCGCATGCACAGCCCTTCTGTGCCATAAACACAGAAAAATCACTTGTCTTTCGTTGGCAACATGACCAATACTTCATACCTTCGTGAAAAATAGGAACACCAGGATGATATACACATTCTGCATGATCAGTAGCAGTACCGTTATACGAGTAAGTGCAGCCTTTATTTTTACAAGAAGTACCAATTGATATTGCGCTGAAAAATAAGTAAACCGTAACTATATTACAATGTTCAAGCAGCACAATTGTTGTTTTTTTTTAATTATGTTACCCAGAAGCTAAATCGCTGTCTTCCGCAACGTTAACAGTTTTTACTTTAAGTGTATCTATGGTATCTTTCAACGCTTGGGCAACTGTTGGTTTTATTGTAGTCATTGGAGATTCAATAGGTGGTCGCTGCATTGATTCTCTAATTGGCGCACGCACTTCTACAACCACATTCTTATCATCTTCATTCTTTTCTGGCTTTTCAGGTTCTGGTGGTTTAATATTCGAGTGTTTCGATAGCGTACATCCTTTAATGCTTAAAAATTCAGTAAAATCTACCGATTTTTTGTTGCAACATGACCAACCCTTATATGCGTCATGGAAATAAGGTGCTCCAGGATGATGGCAGCAAGATTCTGAAAAGAACACACATATTTTTTTATTAAAATCTCTTAATTTTTCTTGAATTCCAGAAAATTCTTGTGCAAATATTTACCATCGGTGTTATTTTCTGGGTCAAAAGTTTGCCCACAACCGCGATTATAACAACGTTCCATTATTGTGTAATTTTATTTTTTAAGCAGTTTGGATTTTAATTTATTTCAATTTAGAAGAAAAATAAGCTCTATTTACCGAGTTAATTCGGCACACATTTTATATTCTAGAAATGCAATTCTTATTTGGAAGTTTAAAACGTCAGTTTAGTGCAAATTAGTGATACCATATTGTTATTTCTCGTGAGAAAAAAATGCTAATGTTGCCATTTATCATCATTTACGTCAAATCGCGCTTGTGATATCCAAAAAGTTTGGCGCATAAGTTAATGAATTTACTACGACGGACCCTTTATGATAACTTTTAGACCTTTCGTATTGCGCAGCAAATGTTAGGAAGCAGTTTTCACGAAGAAATTCCGAAGTAGTCAGGAAAGCGGCGTTATGTCAGATCTAAACGTTTCTCCTCTGAATGTCTAATTAATATAAATAAATGGTTAGAAACGATTTAGTGATGTAGTGAAGTGTTGAATGAAGAAAATGATGAGGAATGCACTGCGACCTTTGGTCTATTGTGCTCTCTCCTTACTCACATGGAGTCGCCTAGACCCAGCCCATTAAAGAAGTCCAGTAGACTACCTGGCGGCAGCGAGGCAATGCAATCCCTATCCGGAAAAAACGCTCCAAGGGCCTTAGATCTGCGTCTACAGACTACTGTGCAGTCAATCAGCAAATGCTCCGGGGCTTCAGGCTCTTCTTCTTCTTTACTGGCGTAGACACCGCTTACGCGATTATAGCCGAGTCAACAACAGCGCGCCAGTCGTTTCTTCTCTTCGCTACTTGGCGCCAATTGGATATTCCAAGCGAGGCCAGGTCCTTCTCCACTTGGTCCTTCCAACGGAGTGGAGGTCTTCCTTTTCCTCTGCTTCCCGCGGTGGGTACTGCGTCGAATACTTTCAGAGCTGGAGTGTTTTCATCCATCCGGACAACATGACCTAGCCAGCGTAGCCGCTGTCTTTTAATGCGCTGAACTATGTCAATGTCGTCGTATATCTCGTACAGCTCATCGTTCCATCGAATGCGATATTCGCCGTGGCCAACGCGCAAAGGACCATAAATCTTTCGCAGAACCTTTCTCTCGAAAACTCGCAACGTCGACTCATCCGTTGTTGACATCGTCCAAGCCTCTGCACCATATAGCAGGACGGGAATTATGAGTGACTTATAGAGTTTGGTTTTTGTTTGTCGAGAGAGGACTTTGCTTCTCAATTGCCTACTTAGTCCGAAGTAGCACCTGTTGGCAAGAGTTATCCTGCGTTGGATTTCTAGGCTGACATTGTTGGTGGTGTTTACGCTGGTTCCAAGATAGACGAAATTATCTACAACTTCAAAGTTATGACTGTCAACAGTGACGTGAGTGCCAAGTCGCGAGTGCGACGACTGTTTGTTTGATGACAGGAGATATTTCGTCTTGCCCTCGTTCACTGCCAGACCCATTTCTTTTGCTTCCTAGTCCAGTCTGGAGAAAGCAGAACTAACGGCGCGGGTGTTGAGGCCGATGATATCAATATCATCGGCATACGCCAGCAGTTGTACACTCTTATAGAAGATGGTGCCTTCTCTGTTGAGTTCTGCAGCTCGAACTATTTTCTCCAGAAGCAGGTTGAAAAAGTCGCACGATAGGGAATCGCCTTGTCTGAAACCTCGTTTGGTATCGAACGGCTCGGAGAGGTCCTTCCCAATTCTGACGGAGCTTTTTGTGTTGCTCAACGTCAGTTTACACAGCCGTATTAGTTTTGCGGGGATACCAAATTCAGACATCGCATGCCCTCAAATCATAGTCCTTATTTCGTTTGCCATGGTCGTCATCAAAAGAGGGGGCTCTCATCCGAGGCTGTTTGTGATTTTTCATTGGGGGTGTTTTTTTACGTGGCGGGTCCCAAACCCAGCGCACAACCCTATGCAGGGGTGTTTCGCCTTCTCACTTTAGCTCGCCTTCAAACGGATGTTCTTAGGCTACCCAGAGGATACTTGGTCAAAGACCGGAAGTCGTGAGCTGCTTGAGTCATATGTAGAAGAATCGTTTAGTGATGTAGTGAAGTGTTGATTGAAGAAAATGATGAGGAATGCACTGCGACCTTTGGTCTATTGTGAATGGCGATCAGAAAACTTTCCTCACTTGCGTGAACTTCTACACATGACCCCATCCTTCAGGCTGCCTGTCGCAAAAACGGCAGTTAGCGCAAGCTGATAGGCCCATGCTGTGCAGATGCCTATTTAGCTTGCAGTGTACCATGCTACTAACAGCCTGAGTTTGTTCCTGGGGAGGGTTATTACAATTTTGAACCTTTTCAAGTTGTATCCTCCCATTAGCAACTTGGCATGTCTCATACCAGGAGCTTGTAACCAGTGCTCCTCCCTGCCCACTCTTTCCTCCTTGCGGAGCAGCTCCTTCATGGTAAAGGGTTGGGGTCCTACCATCTTGGTGGAGGCTGCGGAGCGGGCGATACCTCTGTAACCAGGCACCCAGATCAGGTGTACCTGGTTTCTTTCCGCAAGGCTGTTCAGCCTATCCTACACTCTTGCACTAGAAGCGATTTGATATCGTAAGAGGAGATCGCCTTTAGCAACGCTTGACTATCGCTAAGAATAGCTATTGGCTCATTGCGATAGTTGCGATGGAGGTTTATTTCTATACACCAGCTTATGGCCAAGACTTCTGCCTGGAAAATGCTCGGGAGCTCACCCATGGGTATGGAGAGCTAAGTGCTTGTGCCCACAATCCCTGCGCCGATTCCCTCCGACATTTTCGAGCCATCGGTGTACCACCTCAAAGTACTGTTCCTCAACAACAGCTCGAGGTTGGAGTCGTTCCAATCGTCTTTGCTGCCGAGGGTAACCTTAAACTTTTTCCTGAAGTTAACCATTTTGGTAGCACTATCCCTCGGTAGTAGGGCCAATTGTAAATTGCCACTTGTCTTTTCCATCCTCTGAGATGAGACTACCTTGCCTTTTCCACACCTCTCTGCCGTTATTTGCAGGAGGGTGTGTTTGGCTACCTGACCGATGACCAAATGAAGCGGAGTAAGTTCAAGAACAACCTCCAGTGCTGCCGTTGAACAGGTGCCCTGTCATGCAGACACAGGCCAGCCGCTGTAGCTTCAGTAGTTTAGTCTTAACCGATGTTTGCGATGCTACTGAGGGGCTACCGCCCCATATGTGATTACCGGTCTCACTATCATGGTGTACAACCACCTAACTATCTTTGGATTACAACTCCAGGACCTTCCTGCCAGCCGATTGCACACCATCAGGGCTTTTGTCGCCTTGACCAAGGTCAGGTTTACGTGCTGCTTCCACCTCATAGTGGAGTCTAGCATCAACCCAAGGTTTTTTGATACTTTTGGTCATCCCTATCTCACTGCCCCCCCGTGAGAGATTCCTAAGACCGGGTAGGTCTTGGAGGGGTTGATGTTCAGTTCAACCTCCCTACACCCCCCCTTCGCTAGGTTGAGACCTCTTTGGATTAAGTCACAGAGAGTGTCTTCATATTTGCCCTTTGCCATAATTACAATGTCATCCGCATACCCTTGGCAGCGGATCCCATTGTCTGTTAGCAGTGTTAGCAGGTCGTCTACGACTAGACTAGCCCCCCTGTGGGCAGCCTCTTGTTGTGCCGAGACGAATCCTACTATCAACTACTGTGGTCTCAGCAACCCTTGTGCGCAATACGGCTTCTATCCATCTACGCACTGGTGCTGCCACATTCCTTTTCTCCAGTGCCTTGGCTACACTCTTGTGGGACGTGTTATCAAAGGCACCTTCGATGTGCAGGAACGCGCATAGTACACCTCCCCATGCTCCAGTGAACTCTCTATTTCAGAGGTCAGCTTGTAAAGAGCAGTACTGGTAGATCAGCCTGCTCTGCGCCTTCATCCTTATTTCCTGATCCACGATCTTCTTTATGGTTTTTAATAGGAAAGATGTTAGATTGATTGGCCTGAGAGAGATTTCGCCAACGAGTAGTCTTTCCTTCCTACCTTGGGTATGAAAATCACCTTCGCTGTCTTCCATACCTCAGGGATATACCCCAATGTGGGACTCTCTCTCACTACAGCCGAGCTAGGTGAGGCAGCAGAAACTGATCCCCCTGTTGTAACAGCGTCGGAAAGATGCCATCCGCTCCCGGAGACTTGAATCTCTCGAACGAAGCCATCGCCCACCGGATCGAGTCCGGCGTAAACAGCTGTTTGGCGATACTCCAATCCTCGCGGGATGGCCTGTGTTCGATCACGGGTGGACATTGGTCCTCCCGAACTGTCTTCGGGAAGTGCGCCCGCAGAAGCTCCACGGCTCTGTCCTCCACACTGGTCGTGAATGTCCCGTCGCCGCGTTTAATTGCTATTTCAACGTCCTTTATACCCTTGACCAGAGCTTTGTGCAGCCGAGCCGCTTCTGGCGTAGTGGCGACATTCTCCTGAAGCTAGCCTGCTTTGCAGACCTAATCTCCTTATTGTATAAGGTGAGATAGCTACGGTAACTGCCCAGACCCCCGTACGTTTCGCTTTGTTAAACAGGCTGCGTACTTTTTTCCGGAGGTCTGCTAGTTCCTTTGTCCACCAAGGACAGTCTCGTCTGTCTGTGGACGCTTTTAGGGGGCAGCTGTCATGATAAGCGTTAATTACAGACCCGTTCAGTTCGTAAAGCCTAATCTCCAGCCCAAGGCCTGAAACGCTATCATCACTCGGCCCCCTCCTGCTTAATTCATTACTTAATATATCCCTGAAGGCGTCCCAATTCGCCTTCCGAGGGTTACGTCTGGGGGGGAGTTGCCTAACCTCTACCTTTAGCTTGAACCTTATAATCCTGTGGTCTGACAAGGAGGGCTCCGTCGAGACTCTCCATTGCGAGACCAATCCTGTTCCAGGCCTCCCTCCTGCTTATAGTTATGAAAGTGGGTTCACACCCTACATTCTCTATTCCTAGATTACTACCTACAATGTACTCTAAAAGAGACTCACCTCTTACGTTGCAGTCGGTACTGCCCCATTCCGAGTGGTGAGCGTTAGCGTCGCAGCCTATGATAAGGGAGAGCCTGTGCCGTCTGCAATGCTCACCAGCCTTTCCACCGCCTCCGGGAGTGCCGTAGGTGCCTCCCCTGGGAAGTATGCTGAAGCCAGGACGAAGTCCTTGCCTTCAAAGTCCCTTGCCTGCACCGCCACCAAGTCCTGCGTCAGATACTCTGAAATACAGATATAATCAATGTTTTTCCTGACAACTATACAAGTTCTAGGTCTCTCGCTAGAGATATCCCAGATTACCTTGTTTGACTCCGTCTTGAGGCCTTTGACCTCTCCTCTGTGGACTCAAGGCTCTTGGATCAGCAGTATGCCCAATTTCTCCGCTGTGAACCTGCTTGTTATGACAGCTGAGGCTGCAGCCGGGTGATGCAGGTTCAATTGGGCAATTTCCGTATTGACGGCCACTATAAAATGGGTTCGAGGAAGGCCACATCTTCTTCCCCGCCGTCCATCGTACTGCTATCCATTGGGTCTCCTAACCCGTCGAGGAGCTCCTGCGTCGAGGGTAGCTCTGCTGTCTGACCGACTTCGGGGACGCCGATAGTCGTCGTTGGCACTGCCTGCTTCGACACCTCGTCCACCTGCATTTTCGCTACCTCCGGGGCTGCCACAGACACTGACTGTTTATCAGAGATTCGCAGGTGTTGCAGCTCCCTTGCTCCCGATGGCTGCAGGCTTGAGGGGCCGCATGACCACCGTGCAAAGCCTGTAGAAACATCGTCATGCTATGCATGATTGGCAAATCTTCTGCCCTCTTCGCGTAAAGGACAGGGCCCATCCACTCTCCCAGCTTTGGAACCTACTCCCTCAGCCAGTCGGCGGACGCCTCATCCATGCAATCCACTTGCAGCATACCTTCTCTGAACTCCACTCCCAGTAAGGACGACACGTAGTCCTCCCCTCTGAACACCTCCTCCATGAGGAGGTCCTGGAACACGGTGAGCTCCTCCGGTTTCAACGACTCCGCCGGGTAGTTAAGAAGCAGCACATCCATACGAATGCCTTTGACAGCGTCCGCATATCTGCGCCGCCACTCCTCCACCCGGTGGGGAGCCGGTCCAGATGGTTGGTTTCCGGTTGCCTTTGGATTTATGCCCCTCAGCCTTTTCGCGAGCCGACTCGTTTTTGCCGTGCAATTTGCCGGGGATGCATTGCTCCCTTTTCCTCTGTTCCTGGCTAGAGTCTCCGCTACCTCCGGAGTCTTCCAAACACGGAGGTACCACAGGTACCACTTCATGATGGAACCGCTCATTCCCTTCCTGTATGGATCATCGCACCCGCCGGGTTGACCAGCTTCTGGGTGGAAGCGTTGCCCACCTCTTCTGCGCCTCTCCCTTCTTCTTCTATGAGCACCGTCAGGCCCTGCCTGATGTGACTCACCCGAGTCCGACCCACTGCGCCTTTCGGCGGGGTCTTGGCGGCGCTCATTGCTGCCATAGCGGCACCAGGTGTTTTCGCCAGGTGAGCGCCGCTGCAGGAGGGCACATCGTAATCATCCTCCTTGGCGTGCTTCTCAAACAGCGCCCGCTCCTCTGGCGAAAGAGCGTCAAGAAAGTTAAACTTCCGCCTAGCTCCTTGACTCCCCTTGCCTGCCGCTGCACCGATGTCCTTCCTTTTGTCCGTGTCCGTTTTCCTTAGTTGTTTATATAGTACTCATCTCGCTCTTACGACCCTTGGCTCAACAAGGTGAGCTGTTGGGTCTATTATTTTGATGGGGAACTAGGAGGTCCGCCACGACAGAGCCACTTGACGCGGTAAGGCCACAGTTACTCCCCAATTCGGCTCGGTGTTGGGGAGGCTTCGTTAGAATACAGCCGAATTTATCTCCTGGCTGCAAATCATCCAATGGGCACGGGAGTCACATAACACCCTGGACTAGGAGGTGGTAGCTCTTGGTTCGCGCACGCATGCGGCACCCGACACCCGGCATGGACAGTGCCTATCAGCATCAACCAAGGGAGTCACATAACACCCTGGATTAGGAGGTGGTAGCTCTTGGTTCGCGAACGCATGCGGCACCCGACACCCCGCATGGACAGTGCCTATCAGCATCAACCAAGCAGCTGGGTATGCCTTGCGATTAAGCCGCACCGCGGCAAGATACCTACCATTCGCAGAGGTGAGAGAAGTGTTAGTGGATATAAAAGTTAAAAATATAACCATAAAATTCATTACAAATGCGAAAAAGACGCACTTTAAATAGTTGATTTTTTGAACTTTAAATGAAAATATCTCAAAAACCATAAATCAGCGGCAACTATATACGAGTATTGTTTGTCAAAAAAGTCTTGCGGTATTTATATTGAATCAATTCGTGTGGCACCCATACATCGAGCTTCTTAGTGACTCCAAAGGTTTATAATGGTTTGATGACTACTATGCCGGTCTCTTTGGACCAATTCAGCGATTTTATCGCAATTTTCGACGACAGGCCTTCCATGGCGCATCTTCGACCACCTCTACACCAGAACGAAATCGTTGAAACCATCGTTGTGCGGTGGAAATGGAAACTGTATCAGGTCCATAAACTGCACAAATTTTATTGGCGGCTTGAGATGCATTTTTGCCTTTATCGTAGTAGTACTGTAAAATATGCCGTATTTTCTCTTTATTTTACTCCGTGTTTGCGACGCTATAACTCACGAGCGACTTAAAAATTAATCAAACACGTGTTAGCGCGTGAAATGAGCTTTCCAAAAAGGTATAGCATGACCCGATGCGACGAATAAAACTAGAACTATGCGCTTTCAGCGCCAACTAGCGAAAATACCGCAAGACTTATTTAAGCCTCTGCTTGATGAGACATTTACAAGTAGTCGGTGCTAGTCAATAGAACCAATTTTTGCAGAAATGACTTTATTTCTACAATAAGTGTGTATGAGTGGTTTGCGCTCGACATCAAAGGAATATTTATATTATATTCAGAAATTTAAATGTTATTATCCATAATTCTTATGTCCTTTAATGTTCTGGTTAGAAACTAACTAAAACTCCTTTCGGTAAAGTGTATCAGAACTTTACTGGAAGATGGTTGTAAACCAAATATTTTTAAAAAACCATTTTACAACATGTTGCCGATAAAGTTCTGGTTAAGCGATTAATTGGATACTGAGAAAACAGCTTCAGTTAAGGTCTGGTTAACTTAAACAAGACGCTTTTTTCGTAAAAAGTCGTAAGTTTACCGGCACCTTAAAATGCACAAAGCGGTATAGTATATAAAAAGCCAGAAGGTATGACATTTATTCTAAAAGTGAGTTGTGTCACGCGCGTAACCCAATTTACTAACATATAAGATTGATAACTTACTCTATTATTCCTGCGGTTAAAACTAAAATGTCACCATAGTATTTTTTACATAATGAACACAAGTTGGTAAATTTCCAGCATAACTGCTGCATAGGAGGAGAGCGTGATTGAAACTTTCCAATTTTATTCGTAGCAGAAAATGTTACTGCTTGATGGGGTTGACATAGTTTTTGAAACGTCTTAACCAAGTTTTAAAGCTTTTGAAATTCTATGTTAAATTTGAATGCGTTTATTAGTTACAAGTATGCGATTGTGTAACAGTCCGATTTCGAAGAAAATAATAAGAAATGTTAAGTTCGGTGCATCCAAGCTATAATACCCTTCATCTTTATTCTGATTTCGGTCAGTTTGAGTTACAGCTATATGCTATATTGTTCTGATCTGAACAATCTGTTCCGATATTATAAGATACCATTACAAATTAAAAAAAGTTGTCCATACAAGGACTTGTGTTTGATCGGTTAGTTATATGGCGCCGTATACTATAGTAGTCCAATCTGAACAATTTCTTTGGATATTGTATAGTAGATCTGTCAAATCAAAAAGTTTTCCATATAAACACTTATTCCGAGTGTTCAGTTTGTATGTCAGCTATCATATATGAGCAGTTTCTTGGGGAGAAAAGAACAAGTACAAAAGTTCAGGTCGATATCTCAAAAACTGAGAGTTCGCATATTTACAGACGGAGAAACAGACGAAAACGGCTTGGAAGTCCGTCCAGCTCCTAACCGAGTCATAAGTTTCTAGAAAAGATCAAAAATATAAACTAATACTTATACAATGTCCAATCGAGCTGAATAACTGAAAAAAAAGAAAGAAATGAATGATAAATATAGATTCTATTATGAAACTTGAAAAAACGAGTTCTTAGATGGGCGTGATTAGACCAATGCCACGGCCACAAAACGCCATTAAACGAAAATCTATAAAGCTCCATACCTAAGCATTAAATTACAATTCAATGTACATATCTCCTAAACGACTTAAGGAGCAATACCCAAATTTGCTCTGGCAAATCATTTTAGCATCCAACCTGTAACCTGACACCGTAAAATTGGATGAAATCGGGTGATAAACCCGCCTACACTCAATATAACGGTTCTTTTAAAAAGCAATAAAAGTGCGATAAATAAACAAATAAATAATTCAAGTTTACACCTGAGATGTTAAAAGAAGACCTTATATACATTGGCGGGATAAAAAAATGGACAATGAGCGGGGCACCGCCCACACGCTGAGCCATATGTCAGAACTTACTTGACTTAAAAATTTGGTATATATTATCTTGTCCTTGTGCCAAAACAACGAAATCGGTTTACAACCACGCCTACATCACATATAACACAATTTTAAATTCAATCTGGATACATCGGCAAATGAGTGAGATATTTTAACAAAGTTGAGGGAGCAGGTTCTTTTAATAAAGGTGCATCTGTATGCCTAAATTGGTTAAAATCAGGGAAAAACTTGCTCTAGATCCCGTATAACTTACAAACATTATGCACCTGAAGGTGTTTCCCTCGCTTTGTCTTCCTCACTTGTTTTAATTTTGCTTTTGTAACATTGAAGTACTTTTATTTTTCTCAATGGTGTAGCCACACTCTATAATTGTCATAATACCAACGGTGCGCGAAGCGTTTAAATTATTTATGTATTAATTACGAATATATCAGATTTATAATATAACATTCGTGGCATTCACGAATATGACCCACTTTTAAATAAATATAGTACGTTTGTGCATTTGTCTGTGCATAGTCCACATTATCATTTTAAAGTACTCGAAACTTATCATATTTCAACACCGTTTAGTTTGTTCACCATTAAAAGCTGGTATTGCGGGCAAGTTGCTCGAAATTGATTTGCAGCATCCAAGCATGACTTCGATATGATTTACCTTGGCAATGATTTTCATTACAATGTGCTCATTCTCCTATTAGACCTGCATGGGTACGAGTATGAGTGTAGACTGAAGAAATACCTATATTTCTGGTAAACTTAAAATGTTTATTATTATTCTTAAATGTGAAATATTTTGCGTTATTGGGTTATAACATTTTGTAGGCGTGGTAGTTAACATATTATGAAATCATAACCAACTTTGTGCATTTTAAAGATGATTTCTCCAAAACTCCTTAACTTGGCTTAACCATTCATTCAGGTTAGCAAAAGTCAAAGTTTAACTTACTGAAGTAATAGAACTAAATGAGTTAGCACGCTTTCATTTGAAATAGTTAAATTTTTAAAATCTTTGAAGACAACGAATATTGCGTGTTCACATGAAAATTATTTCATTTGTTAGGTGGTATAGTACAAATAATAGTCATTGCTATGATGATATGGACTTTATATATCAGTCTTATTTCTTTTTCCAGTGATAGAGTCGGATTTTTTATATTTAGTTAAGCTACTGATATAAAATATATGTCGAATCAAGCATCGATTAACGGTCGTTATTAAAACCACAGCGGTCCAAATAGCCCAGGCATAACCAAGCAAAAATACCAATAATTAATAAGTAAAAAACTCTTGCAACTTGCAATAACCAAAACCAGGAAAATATATTAAAATGTAAAACGTCAACCAAAGATCGAAGTCTAAGTAATTTTATATATACATATATTCTATTCGGTATAAGATTTGTTAGATGTACCTCACATACATACACCAAGCATATAGAGTAAGTTCAGACGGATGTTCGAAAATGGTGATTAGTTATATGGGGGCTAAGTCAAGTTTTCAATTGTATCTATTTTAGGTATATATATATATACCGGTTTTGGTAAAATATATTCAGTAATTTTCATTGAGATAACTCATATATGGGCAGATATATCCAGCATAAAGTCACCTGGGAAATCGAAAATATTTATATTAGGTATATGGGTGTTCAGGGCAGTATTAATCCGATTTAATCCATTTTTAATACACAGAATTAATATCGGCAGGAAATAATTCTCTCTGAATTACAATTGTATATCTCACACATTGACCGACATTTGCCATCAAAAGTCAACTGTAGATATTGGGGACCACATATTTGGTACCTAGGGACTTGAACAGTTTTGGTGGGATTTGGATAAGAGTGAAATTTAAAATTGTGTTATATGGGAAGTAGACGTGGTTGTAGTACGACTTCGCCCATTTTAGCACTGTAACACAGGAATATGAAAATAGTGCTATGTTCCAAATTTAATCGAAATCGGTCTTTCGAGTTCAGAAGTATGAGACTTTACTAAAAAGTGGGCGGTGCCACATCCATTGTCCAATTTTCACACTCGCTTCCATAAAGCCGTCTTATACCACCTAGGAGGTGAAATTTAATGTCTCTGGCATAATTAGTTATTAGTTTATAGCGCTTTTAGTAGCTTTGAACAGTACCATTATATGGGAAATGAGCGAGGTTATCTTCCGATTTCATTCATTTTCACACTGTAGGTAAGAGACCTTATAGCATTTGAGTTAAACTGCTGGCTGTAGCTTTAGTAGTTTAGGAGATACGCATATGTTTATATTAACAACCGTCATTATGAACAACCGTACCAACGTCTTACTTCAGAATTGCAGTTATTTTCGATGATGAAGTTTAGGGATATTTTCTTATTACCGTTACTATTTCCAGTTTGTCCCGCTCTGATAGTATAAGCGGCCTTCCACTTCTCGGTTGATACTCATAATCTGGGTTATTTTTGAATTTTAATAATTTGTATTTAAATAAAGTATAGTTGTTTTTGCAAATAAGGTAAAACGTAAAATATTTTATATTGGCATCAAATACAACATCAATCAAGTTCTTATATGGAAAACTTTCACATTTGACAATGTATCTTCACCAAATTTGGTATAGATTAATTTCTAGAGCAAAAATGTAATCTTCGAGAAAATTGTTCAGATCGGTTAACTATAGCATATAGCTACCATACAAACTGAGCCATCGGAGTCAAATGCTTGTATGGAAAACTTTCGCATTTGACAAGATATATTCACAAAATTTGGTATATATTATTTTCTAAGGCAACAATGTAATCTCCGAAGAAATTGCTCGGATCGGTTACCTATAACATATAGCTGCCATACAAACTGAACGATCGGAATCAAGTTCTTGTATGGACAACTTTCATATTTGACAAGACATATTCACGAAATTTGGTACAGAATATTTTTTAAGGCAACAATGTAATCTCTAAAAAACTTGTTTAGAACTCATAGCATATGGCTTCCATACAAACTGGACACATAGTTACTAACAGAAATGCACCTTTGAAGGGTATTTAGCTTCGGTGCAACCGAAGTTAACGTTTTTTCTTGTTTTTACTCGATTTATTAGATCCAAAGACAAACTGTGAATCAGCAGAACTCCTATAAGTCTTCTTAATTTAGAAAGTTGAGATATTGCTCTGGGTGACGAAGCTTCTTTCATAAAAGTATAGTAAACAAAAACTTGTAGCCCGGACTTATTTTTCAACCATTGAGTCAAAGAAGAATGCCGCAAAATGGTAGGATGAAGTTAGCGAACTTTATAAAGACAACAAAATATTTCCGGGAATATTTTGGTAATATATGTAAGTAGTTGTAAAGAAAATATAATACTTACCGAAACTGATATACTTGAAAAAACCTCTTACAAGTATTTTCTGGTTTGTATATTTGAAACATTTCTTATTATATATGTACAAGTATATATAGTATTTGAAAATATTTTCCGCATGCATATTTAAATTTGTGTAAACTCTAATAACTCAATTGACCCATTGTTAACCTTATGCCTAAAATACAATTATCAACAATTAATTTCTATAATAAAATTTACATTTTCTCGGATTTTTTATAGCGCGCATGAATGCACAGACACATTTTCGATTTCTCATAACCACGTGCATACATAACAATTGCCAGCACGCCAGTACCAATATTACTGTGTTGGCTAATGGATCGTTGGCACCGCAATCCGGTGGCAATTGGTCGGCGCTTTGGCAGCTTCTCACGTCTCCGGCGCCGCCTCATCCCGTTCGCCGGCTCGCCAACCGGACGATCATTCGGTCCAGTAGTCAGTCAGTGTGTACCGACGTTGTCGTGAGTTCGTCAGTTCGTTCGCTGATTGGTCTACGTGACCGCCTTGAAGCGGCAAGAGGTCTTGAGCGCACTTACCGCCATGGTCTCGCACAATATGTAACAAATACAATTAGATAAATATATTTAAATAATAATATACATACATATGTATGTATATACAAACAAACGTATATAATTTTGAGTAGACAAAGTCTAATATGCAAAAATTTATGAAAAAAAACAAAGGCAAAAACAAGAACAAAAATACACGTAAAACAAATAATAGGTAGCGCCTCTGGTCAGCTGACTGGCACTTATGAATGGCATGTGTCTTTGTATTGTGGGTAGAATTGTGAATAGTTTGAGTGATATCTGTGGCTCACCAGTAAGGCTGCGCTCGAACAGTTTTATATGTAGCCATAAATGCAGGTTTATGCACATAGTCATTATGAGCACTGTTTGGCCGTGCGATTGTTGGTATGTGCGGTACCTGTAATTTCTGGACTAATATACACTTAGCATTTGCATTGAAGAATGCGCCGATATTTAATATGCATTAATATTCTTCTTACAGTTCTGGGCGAGTTGGCAAGGCGGAATGTTACTTGTTATTTTTAAAAATAATAATATGTACATACGTATACATATAAATTTTAATAATAGCTTTTTCAATTGTCCACAGATGCTTTTTCAATTTTTATGGTTATTATGTGAACAAAAGTGTTACACTGACTCCGTAGCCGTAGCCACTTAATAATATATCCATCGTATTATTTAGTTTAAATGACATGAAATTAACACGATTGTGGAAAATTTGTGTTTTGGCCAAGAACTTCTGTCGTCCTCGATTTTAATTAACATTGACAATGAAGCTTGCATTTTCAAGTCTCGACATTAAAATTTGGACTCAATTTGTACTCACTAGAAATGTAATTTCTGTCTTTTCAAAGGTCAAAATTAGTTACATTACTAAAATATTTAAGGGTTAATTAAAAAATGTATTCTGTTGTATCAATGTTGTATACTATTAGCTGGTGAGACTTACTAAGATATACTCTCCACGAATAAAACACCAATTTTTTTTCTCACCCAAGAAAATTCTCTTTAAGGGGTTATATACAGGTTCAAGGCAAAAAAAAGACGAATTTTCCGGAATTTATTCTGAGAAAACTTTTAAATTTATTTATTCAACATTTTGTACATCTATTATGGTATATTTTTATTTTATTTGAAGACTTAGTATAAGTAAAAATATTTATTTGAAAAGGAACTACAGCTGATCTCCGAGATCTCCTCTCAAAAAAGTCGTTTTGCGGTGACTACTATATCTTTGAACTAAAAAAAAAAAATTTGTGTGACCAAAATTTCGGCCTTAAAATATTTTTCGGTGAGAAAATATTTTTGATTAATTACTAAAAAATATATTTAGAATATTGACCACAACGATATGAAATTTTCTGTGTGTATTATTAAATATATGTACATTAAGAAAATGAAATTTAAAAAAATTGGGGTTTTAAAAATTCTAACTGTAGATAACCTCTTAACGACTCATATAAAATTCTATTAAACACAAATATGTTTCAACTCATAGACAAGCACTGTTATAACCTAAAAACGACAGCAGAGTGCTTAACATAACCCGGGCCATAGATAAAATAAATAGCGTAAAATAATCATAATTCAGGTCAATATTTTTAAATTACTTTTCGTATCTATGAATAAACTATAAGCCTTACCCATGTACCAAAACTTCAACCCCCCATCAATACGGTAGTGAATAATTATATTTATTTTTAAGCATGTTGCTACAGGATGTAATAATTTTGTTTCTTGGTACCAAAGGTTAGGGGCCACAGATGTGCAGAATTGAACATCGCCCCCAAAATGCCGTTAATTAACAGCTTATAAAGTGCTATAAGTAAGCTCAAAATTAAACAAAACCACAAAAATTCGTAGTGGTTTAAAATACTTAAAAAGGTGGCCTCAGCCCCGCGCCTAATAGGTTTGACCTGTACATCTGTAAATCACTTAAGATGTATATACATATATATAAGAAGATCTGCATTATAAAAAAGGGTTAGAAGAAAACCATATCCACTTCCTATACAAGAAGAGCGTCAGAATCATTGATTTTCCCATTATGGAAGATCTACTTAACCAATTTTAACAATTGGATTGGTGAAATCGGGAAACAACTACGCTTACATCCCACGTATGTACGTACATCCCAATTTTAAATTCGCTCTAATAATAGAAATCAATCAATCAAGACTTTGCACAAATAGTGCCTTTAAGGCATGTCATCCCAATGTCGAAACCGGACCATAGCATTTCAAACACGCATATACCCAATACAAATACTTTTCCAACTTACAGTTATCCTTATGCCGCAAATGTCGGCCAACCAGAGAGTGTTTAATTTTAATAAGAACGTCATTTTGCCTAAAATTGATAAAATCGGGTGAATGCTGACCACCTACCCGATATACTGATTTCTGACTTTCCACCTGATTTTATATATGTTATCGTGGTCAAAATGTGTGACATTTTAATGAAATTAAGTAAACAAGTTATCCTAAAATTACTTTTTTTAAGGGTTATATATGAATGAAATTGGTGTAAACCTTGGTTCAAGTTTCATATTCATAATAAAATGATTTCCGATCCTCTTCTTGATGGTTTCCTCATATACCCAATATATTGGGCAGTCGAAAAAGTCGTTTCGCATTTCTAATCAAACTTGTATATTTACATATATAATACTAATAAATAAATAAACAAATATGTACCATTTTGGTCGACCACTATTTGCCATTTTTCAGCTATAGATAATTATTCCATCAATGTAATATTGCGAATTTCTTCATTATTTTCACGCATTTTTGAAATGCTGTTTTGTTAATTTTTTTGCTTAAATTAAGCTTAAATTCTCACCTTTTCAACAATATATGGTATGACACAATGTGATTGGTAGCACTGCAACGACATCTATTGACAAAATACGAAAAGTCCTTTTCGACTACCTAATATTAAATTGAGCCTCTTTGCACATACATATGTATACTACTGTACCCAAAATAGGTGACATTTGAATTTAAACTGCGCGCGTCGAAGGATTTGGAGAATTATTTGTTTTAGGTTGGTAGTACTCTCAGTCACATTTATCTCAAATTTCATGTCAAAATATTCATTAGTGTTTGAGATACGTGTCGTTTTGTGAGCTGCTAAGAGTGAGTTTTTAGTTTTTTGCGATGTCGAAATTTGTTGAGCAAAGAACTTAAATTAAATTTTGTTTACGGAATCAATTTTCTGCTGCGAATACGTTGAGGATGGTGCAGAAAGCCTTTGGCTATGAGCCTATGTCTAAAAAAAATGTTTACAAGTGGTATAGTGAGTTCCAAGCCGGCCATGAACGTGTCGAAGACGAAGAACGTCAAGGGCGACCATCAACCTCAACCGACGAAGCTCAGGCTCAACAAATCAAAGATTTGGTGTTGAAAAACCGTCGATTAACAATTAGAGACCTTGTTGACGAAGTTGGCATATCGAAAGGCTCAGCCAATACCATTTTGAAGGATGTTTTGGGCCTCAAGCACGTCAAATCTCGACTGGTACCGAAACATTGATTTTTTTGGAAAAAAGGCGTCGCGTTGAAGTGTGTGAAACGATGCTTTCCGACTACCAGGGTGTCATGAAACGAATTATAACTGGCGATGAGACTTGAATCTATGGTTACGACCCCGAAACAACCGATCAATCGAGCGAATATCGTGCCAAAAGAGAGCCTTCGATTATGGTGGTGTTGTGCATTATGAATTCCTTCCAACCGGTCAAACAGTCAACAAGGAATATTATTTGAACGTTATGCATCGTTTGCGTAACGCTATCCGCCTAAAAAGGCCGGAATTGTGGAAAGAAAATTCTTGGTTTTTAAACCACGATAATGCACCATCCCATGCATCCCTCGTAATTCGTGATCATTTCGCCAAAAACTCAACCCATATCGTTCCGCAACCACCGTATTCACCTGCGCTGGCGCCGTGCGACTTCTGGCTGTTCACCAAGCTCAAAAGACCGCTCCGGGGACACCGTTTTTAAACGATACAGGAGATTCAAGCCGCAGCGAAGACGGAACTGAAGGCCATCCCGGAAAGTGACTACAACCAGTGTTTCGAAGATTGGAAAATCCGTTGGCATAAGTGCATTGCATCGGGAGGGGACTACTTTGAAGGGGATGAAATTTATTTGGAAGAATAAATAAAGAATTTTCAAAATAAATGCAATGTCACCTTATTTTTTGGTGAATACCATTTGAATTGATTATTTTGATTTTCTTATAAATAAATATCGTTTTTTTTAAGAAATGTAGTAATGAACTAGTTGCAATAATATAAAATTTAATAAGATGACAATACCACTAATAATAAGTATATAAAATATTCAGTTCACCCGAACTGAAACCATCTTTGCTTCCTAACATAATTATTGACCAAATTTAGAAAGCAAAACAGAAAATATATACAAAACGATAATTGAAGATCTGTTTTGGACCCCAACATTTTGTTTATCTATCACAGTGAGAATCCTGGACCTCTTAACGTTTAAAATTGTATAAAATACCTATCGGCTATTGGTCGCTACCCAGCCCGGGGCCAAAGCAATTACTTCATTCCAATCTATACATGGGATGGGATAGATACCGAGAGTTGAAGAGGGAAGCGAGACGCATCTGTAGACAGAAAGAGAAAGAGGCCGAAAAGCGTGAGTATGAAGAGCTTCATAAGCTGGCCGATAGGGGTAATGCACGAAAATTCTACGAAAAAATGCGGCGGCTTACAGAAGGTTTCAAGACCGGAGCATACTCTTGTAGAACCCCCAAAGGTGATCTAGTCGCCGATGCCCAGAGCATACTTAAATTATGGGGGGAACACTTCTCCAGCCTGCTGAATGGCAGTGTACGCACAGCACCAGGAAAAGGCGAACCCGATTCCCCAATAGATGACGATGGAGCAGACGTTCCATTGCCCGACCATGAAGAAGTTCGAATAGCAATTACCCGCCTAAAGAACAACAAAGCGGCGGGGGCGGATGGATTGCAGGCCAAGGACTGATAAGGAGCATGCATCAGCTTCTTTGTAAAATATGGTCGGACGAAAGCATGCCCAACGATTAGAATTTAAGTGTGCTATGCACAATCCATAAAAAAGGAGACCCCACAATCTGCGCCAACTACCGTGGGATAAGCCTCCTCGACATCGCCTATAAGGTTCTATCGAGCGTATTGTGTGAAAGATTAAAGCCCACCGTAAACAAACTGATTGGCCCTTATCAGTGTGGCTTTAGACCTGGCAAATCAACAACCGACCAGATATTCACCATGTGCCAAATCTTGAAAAAGGCCCGTGAGAAGAGGATCGACACACACCACCTTTTCGTCGATTTCAAAGCTGCTTTCGACAGCACGAAAAGGAGCTGCCCCAATGCCGCGATGTCTTAATTGGGTATCCCCCCCACCAAAAGCACCGTCAGAATCGGGAAGGACCTTTCCGAGCCGTTCGATACCAAACAAGGTTTCAGACAAGGCGATATCCTATCGTGCGACTTCTTTAACCTGCTTCCTAGTTCGAGCTGCAGAACTAAATAGAGAAGGTACCATCTTCTATAAGAGTGTACAGCTGCTGGCGTATGCCGATGATATTGATATCATTGCGAGTTTTCGAGAGAAAAGTTCTGCGAAAGATTTATGGTCCTTTGCGCGTTGGGAAGCAGAAAAAGACCTCCACTCCGAAGGAGTGAGGACCAAGTGGAGAAGGCCCTGGCTACGCTTGGAATATCCAATTGGCGCCACGTAGCAAAAAGAAGAAACGACTGGCATACTGTTGTTAACTCGGCTATAATCGCGTAAGCGGTATCTGCGCCAATTCAGAAGAAGAATCTATACATCGGCCTGAAAATCGTGAGATTAATATGGCATCGATAAGTTATAGGGCGTCCGATAGTAGTAGTTCCAACAAATGCGAATTAACAGCATCTTTGGGAGAAAAGGACATATACAATATATCAGATCGATATATCAAAAACTGATCGGATCCAACGATTTGTTCTAGGTGTTTCAAACTTTGTGGCAAACTTAATATATGTACGCTTTTTAGGGTATAAAAAGCGATGTTGAGAGACGTTAACTAATATGGAAATTACTAAATACTTTTCATTGTCAATTCGTTTGAAATTTAGACAACAACATCCGTTTGTAGTCATTGCGAATTCGTCATCTGAATCGTTTCGTAATAGCTTATAGTTGAAAAAATTCCCTACCAGTGGAAATAAGTAAAGTTATTAGACACATTGAAACTTAATTTAATTTTTAAATAACGTTTCGAAAATCAATTGACTATTTAGTAATCATATAAGGTTTTTTCACTTTCAAATAAATAATTTTCCAATCACGATTTGCATGTAGTTATGTACATACATTTCTATTTTAATTTAAACGCTTGTACATTCACAAAATTAACAAAATGATATTTAAACATTTAGCGTCTAATAATTAACCGATTATTATTTTTATAAAGGTTTTTTCCCCACCTTTTGCCACTTTCCGCCTTTTTGACGGTTGAATGAATTGAACACAGTTTTTTTTGTTTCGTTACGGTTTAACTATTGTTTGTTGCTATTGGGATTTTTTCAAAAAATTCGCTTAGAGCATTCATTCGGGTCTCTGAACTTTTATACATTTACATACCCACATGCTTATAACTTACAAAGCATATACATCAAACGATTTGAACCGGAATTCCTGCATGAACTTTTCATTTCATTTCGTTCATTATCTACTTCAAGTCTATTTTCAAGTATAACATATGCACACATATTGGGCCGTGCTTCGGCTCTGATTTATGAGTGAATCAAAGAGATATTCAAAGAATCCTACAAGTTCAAGGTATTTTCGAAAGAGTTGATGGAGAATTTTCATAACAGAAATACACTCGGACGCTCAGAAGAAAAAAAGTAGCTATAATTTTTTTAATTTTGATTACGTCGAATTTGAACCCACGACCTACTTCGTGATATTCATGTACCAAACACACTCAGCTCCATTAGCAGCAACTATATGCAAATAAAAGCTTTCATAACAGATTATTTGAAGGTCAATGTTAGCTGCTAATTGTGAAGACCAATCAAATCGCAAAACCAAGCAAAGAAATTAAAAAACGAAGAAGGGAAAAGATACATGCTACAAAAAGTTATTAAGCTTCTACAGTTTTGACATTAATAATAGGAAAGTTAATTCTGGCTTAAGGCCACGGCTAGAAGTAGACATGTACATTAATAATCATTGAAAAGTACTGTTTCAG
This sequence comes from Bactrocera correcta, assembly GCA_027475135.1. Lineage (NCBI taxonomy): Eukaryota > Metazoa > Arthropoda > Insecta > Diptera > Tephritidae > Bactrocera > Bactrocera correcta. The sequence goes on along the minus strand of CM050326.1, from coordinate 63,402,229 downwards.
GTACCAAACATATGTATACATATGTACATAAGTAAATGCACACATCATAAATACATATAAACGGCGACCTCAACTTTTTCTCAATTTCTGTTATATAACACATTTCGAAAAACTTCACAAAATTACAGCAATAAAAAAGCGTTACCGCAGTCAAGAACATTTTACGCAATCGTGGGACAAAAGAGCATAGAACCAGCTTCGGCGGCAAAAACTCAGTTAGCAACAACTCGTTGACACTGACAATGCAACAATCGCAATGGAATGAACTACTTCACATTGGAGATCATGTCATAATTTGAATTTTGAATGGCCAGTAAAAGAAACGAAAATAAACCAACAATAAAACAATGCAAAAATGTCAACCAAAAATGTCATAATGACTACGACAAATTAAGCAATAGCCACTGCAAATAACAATAATAATAATAGTGACATTAAACGGCTAAGCATTGTTTATTACACAGTTTCGGATTCCAGTTGCAAAGATAACCTCGCTGACCACAAAACAATCGCATAAACTCACCTTACCACACCGCTGAGAGAAGTAAATATAAAGACTTTGGTTTAGAATTTTTTGTTTCCGAGGCGAAAAGAAATCGAGCGGAAGGTAGATTTACAAGGCAAGTATACAAGTGATATTTGACATAATTTTTGAAAAGTATCTAGCCTACGTATACATATGTATATATAGGAAGGTTGTTTATTATCAACGATCTACAGCACCTTGAAGCAGCAGTTTAAAGGTATCTGCGGCTAATTTTGCATAAAATTAACTAATACCAATGGCTTTACTTTGTTTGAAACCATTTTGCGTTTCGGTTGATTTTACCGTTAAGGCGTGCCACGCCTTTGTATATGATCAATATTCGATTTCACCAAATTCGAATAATGAAGTGTTAAATGGACTTGCTCTGAGTTTGGTTGAATAGCTTTCTTAGTTTGTGAGATATGTACAAAATACTTATTAGCAGGCGAGGCTGCGATTCATCTTTTTACGAAGATCCTGTATGCTATATATCTATCCCGATTAGTTTGCGGTGTTACAAAGAACAAAGCCATTATACGCTGCGTAACATGTTTGCTGGAGAATAACAAGCATTACTAAGCCTCTAAATATTATTGTGGGCAAAAAATAGTAAGAGAGTTTAATTTAAATTTTGCGCGGAAATCCATTTCTCGAAATATTTTTTTTTTCTATTTTGGTATGACCGTCAGTGACATCTGTGCTAAATGTCACATCAAAACAATAGTATATGCTTGTCTTCGACGTTTTTTTTCGGTGAGTGAAGTGAAGAAGTTCCACTAAATTTTTTGTGTGGAATCAAAAGGCCTTCGGTGATAATTGTTTGTCGCGAGGAGGTGTTTTTGATTGGTACAAATTATTCAAAGTGGGTCAAGAACGCGTTGACGACGAACCACGTCCAGTCAAAGGTCTTACTGGCATCTTTGGAATATCGGAAGGATCAGTGGAAGCCATTTCGAAAGATCAGTTGTGCCTTTGGAAAATAAAAGCACTATTGCTTCCAAAATCACTCAGAAACAGACCATAAATCGGCCAAATGTCGGGGCAAAGGTGAGCATTGAAGGATGTTTCGAAGATTGGAAAAAACATTGGTGCAAGTGTAATGGGGCCAACGGGGAGTACTTGCCCATTGTCGGCCCAGACTTTGAATAATAATTTAACATAAATGCGAAACTTTTCTATGCTAATTTCAGCACATGTTACTATTTCATAAGTTTCTCACAGAATGTGATCCATCGTAAAATAATAAAATATATATTTGCATATATAACATTATTTTTCTTAAAAATGTGACCGCTTTTAATTAATTCATGTACACTTTATAAATATAATAGTCAAAATTCTTAAGCCAGAAGAAAAAAGATAAATAGTTTTGTGTCCATAATCATATCATCATATGCAAATTATAGGCTCTTCTCATCGCATTATTTGTATTTTAAAATAAATTATTCAATTCAATACATTTTTTATTATTTGCCGTTGTCTTTAGTATTTAGTTTTTTATTATTATAATGTACGCGGAAGTTTTGGAAAAGCAGTCAGAAAAAGTCAACACATATACAAACAACGTCGAACAAAAATTACCAAATACCGAATGCTCTTAGTAGTTTTTATTGCCACTTGCAGCAACAAAAAGATCGCCTAATAGACATTTAGCCAACAAAAGCGTGGCGTCATGGTCGCCTTCTAAAAATAAATTATTCTAAACTGTCGATTTAACAATTGCTTTGGCGGCGATTTTGGTTGCAGTGGTTGTTTTTGCTGCTGCAGCTACCACAAATTGCTATTATTGTTACAGTTTTTACCGCCTGCAGCACGGAGCACATTAAAAACGCTCGCGCAAAGCAATTTAACCAAACACCTCCAAATTCAGCCTTTTTGTTGTTATTGCAATTATGGCGTTCGTACATTGATTGACTTGAACACCCAAAGTGTCGTAAATCACTTTTCCGAATGACTTGGCGGCGGTGTCTCTTTTTTGTCTTTCTCAAGCTGCTACCACAATTCTAATTTCTTGTCAGTCCAATTGGTTCTTGTTTTTGCTTTTGTGTCTGCACTTGATTCATTAGTAACAATTAGAACTTTGAATAAGCGACGTGGTTAATAGTGTCGATTAAGGTAAATGCTCATTGCCTAAACTAGAGCCAGACAACGCGATTAGAGATGATTAGGAGCAATTCAATTTGTTATATTTTGTAGTTACCGGGTTGTAACAGACGACTAACGACCAGAATCACATACATATTTCATAATCATCATTATGACTCAACTAAATTTTTATTTATTTATTTCAGTGCCTTTAAATATCCTAAAAACGATAATTGATGAATGCAAATGAACTCAAGATATACAATAAATTTAAATTTACTATTATGGGAGAAAAGGTATACCCCTAAGCACTATGTGTACATAATGCGCCAGCCAAACAAAGTTACTGGTTTTTTTCAAATAAATACAATAGTCAGTAAAGATCAATGATCTGATATTGATAGTTTGGCCCCGTTAGTTTTGTAGAGTCCATTTGTCGGAAAAATTCTCTGGTTCGTGACGTAATAATTTTTTTTCGACAGTTTTTCGTAGAAGATTTCAAAAAAAAAGCTTCCATAGCGCGATAGAGAATGACCTTAAAAATGTTCTCTCCAAATTGGAAAAAGATATATTCAAAACTCTTCCTTTGAGAGTGGAAAGTTTGAAAAACACCATTCTGAGAAAAACGAGTTCAACGATTGTCTCGCTCCATTCTCCCTCTCTGTTCCCTTCCTACAAAAATCGCTGCAGCAACCGTAATAATTTAAAATTCGATTTCAAAATTTGAGAGAATGTTTGTTATATTATATTATATTAATTATATTATTATTATAATGCAACAAAAAAATCGATTTTTCAAAAATTTCACATTAAGACTATCCCTTAAGTATGTACCGGTCGAATAAGTCTACACAACGGCTTTAAAAAGGAATAATAAAATGAAAGTACCAAGAGAATTTTTTAAGGGGGTATTCTACTCTAGAAATCAAATTTTGGGCAGTTTTTTGAACTTGAATTTTATTTAAAAATAAACCAAAAATATTTTTACTATATTTTTATGGTGTTTTTATTGATATCTTAAGAATACAGAAAAAAAATTTGCAAAAAAATATTAAGAATTAAAATAATTAGAGGGAGGGAGAGACAGTGTAAAAAAAAAATGGCGCATCCTGGTGACATTGATCCTGACTCTCCTGGTGGTCTGAAAAAAAAATCAAAGAAATTCTTAATAGTAAGGATGCTGTTATAGTCCGGGAACACAAAAAAATTTTTTTTTGAAAAATGGCGCTGCCTCAAAATAAAAATCATTTTTTACGCTTTTTTTTAATTCCTGAATTTTTTAAAATATTAAAAACAAAGATTTTGACACTATGCTGGCAGAAACGATAAAGGATTATATAAAGAAATTTCAAGTAAATCAGTTGTATAGAACTTGAGATAATGCCAGTACCGTGTGGAAAAAAGTAATTTCGAGAAGAACGCGTTTAAAGTTTAGGAGACAATTCTAGTGAACACGGAGCCACCTCACAAAATCGGCTGTATCTCCGAAAATAAGTCGAATTTTAAAAATCCTTCCAAGGTCATATTTTTGAAAGTCTAAACTTAAAATATATGAAAAAAAATCGAATTTTTCAAAATTTTAGAGTAGAATACCCCTTAAACAATATGTTAAACATGTTATAAGTAATACAAGAGAAATTTTCAGTGGGAAATGTATATCAGAAAATAGACGAGGTGTGCTTTGAGTGCTTTGTATTAATTTACCGCTCAATGGAATCACCTTGAAAAAGTAACCGTCATTTGTATATTACTACAGTGTCAATATAATCACAAAATTACAAAAGAGCATTATTAAATCCCGATAATCCAACATGACACAACTGTGAACGCAACAATAATGACATGAACCCGGATAGACCTTTCGGCATCATATTATTTGCATTGAAAATGTTCTACATTGCCTAAAATATCGGAAAAAATTAACAAATGTTTGAGACAGATTTTTTTTCCATCCAACGTTTTCGTGTTTTTTAATGACGGAAATTATTTCATTATTTTAAATATAAAGGCATACGCCAGTAAATACGTAAAAAAGGCCATAAATTGAAAATAATTTTACAACATCATTTTAACCTTTTACAGTTAAAGTATATTACACTTCACAAATAGGTAGATTTACTCTTTTTAAATGTGTTTATTTAAGCAACATTTGCATAGTTTGTGAACAACAGCTCAGTATATGGGTGAAGGTAAAACTGCTGCTGTGCTAATTGCAGACGTAATCTAAATTTACAGGTTTAACTGTTTACATAACTTACAAGGCCAAAAAATCAGCGTGAATAATATGAAATAAGGTTTCTTACATAATTATCTACACTTTCAAACAATTTCAGACTTTTTACCCTTCCATACAGCTTTTCAACTTAACTTCTTTAAAGCCGCTTAAGTCATCGCCATCGCTCAGTTCGAACGCTTTGGTATTGCGTTTTTGCATTTGTTTATGGAAAATTCACACGTAGTACAGCGTCCCGCATGGAGTCATGTTCAGTTGCCGGAAAACGCAAAAGTCGCAGAGAATCCGCTATTTTATTTTCTTCTGCCTTGCAACTTGTTGTTTTGCCTCTGGCTTCTTTGGTTCTTCATTAACATGCGCTGTAATGCAATGTGATCTCGACATGACAGCATTCGCGGGCGAACAGACGCTTCATCTGAAAGCGCAAGCGCGCAACTCTGTTGTGGGGGGAGTATGCGTATACATATGTGTTTATTGATATGTGTGTGTGAATGTTTTGCACATGCGCTTCTGTGTCGCGCAATATTGTTCACACACACGCAGCCCAACTGCTGTTAGTGTAAAAATGCATAAAGCTACCGATTGAGCGCACGCCATCGCTTCAACTCGACTTGGCTGAAGTTGTTGCGCTGCGCACGTGATGGGGGAGCTGCTCTCACGCCACTATTCCTATTCTTCGCTGCACCAGCTTTTGTCGGCGCCTTGCACCGACTTGATCAACGTGCGTTCGGCTTGCGGCGTCATCGGCAGCTGTTTAATACTCACTTCATTCAGCAAGCAGAGTCAATTGTCTGCCTTCGCTGTTATCAAGGTGCAAAATGCACAATTTCATGCAATTTTCACGTCGCTGACGTTTTTTTCTTGTTGATGAATTTATGGCTTCCAATTTTATTCATACAAAAAATATATGCACATAAAGCAGAGCTATCAACAGTTAAATTGACTGACCCGTTATAGAAATCGCACTCATTTTACATTTACACATTTGGTTTGATCACATGGATAAATAATATCCGATTTCAGGGGAGTAGAACGTATACACTTATGTTAAGTAAATCAACAATAAACTAAAAAATTGCTTTATCGAATTATACTCCAAAAACGGTAGACTGAAAATCTACAGCTTCAGTAATTTTTACTTTACTTGTGGATTTTATCTTGTGGGTGGCAGTTCCATTCAATCTTAGACTAGTGCCAACTACAATAACGACTTAAAAGATGCACTACGTCTTATAGCGTTTTCTTTTCTCGATGAAAATTTTGACACTTTATACCTATTGAACAAATGTGCCATTACACCCCGCAAAGATTTTTAATTTTTTAAATTATAAAAGAATAAAGAAATGTCAACCTATTTTATTTCTTCGTTCATAATCAGTACATACAATACAATACAATATAGCACATAAGTTCATATAAGGAAAGTAAAGTGCATATAAAAAGATAAAATATTGAAATGGATTGGGAAATGAATACGTCTGGTGTTAGTCCCATCTTCAAGAGTATACAATGTAGTAGTCAGTAGTTAGTGCACAAAGAATAATTATTAAATATGTTTTTGTTTCAGTGTGGACCGAAAGTGAGGAAAGCTACAAAGCAGTGCTGAGAAAAAACAAGCTTGGGAGGAAAACCACCAAACTTTTGGTGCCAAGAGGCAGGGAATTGAGTTCGAAGAAGAGCTTAGAATCATATCATCAATAGATGATTCAATTGAACCAGAACTTGCAGTGAGCAGCCAAGCCGCTGTAATTAAAATTACGTCAACATCCAGCCAAAAACCAAACCAAAGGACATTGAAAAACAGAAATTGAGACGCTTCTTGAAATTACTCAGAAAAAAAAGTGGCGAAAGGCGTCATTATGAGAAAATTCAGGCGCTAAATAATATACAATGAATGATTATGACTATGCTGGAAAGGCATTCAGACTTGTATATTTGTCTGGCTTTAATTTAATAGTCTCTCCTGTCACCTGTTTCCGAGGAAATGTTTTCAGCCTCATCGCATGTGTCGCTATAGTCAAACAAGTCATTTCTTTCGATACAAAGATTATGAAAAACACAATATTCTGAAAACAAACTGCAACATAGACTGAACATTGTGACAACATGTTGTAAAAGTTAAAAATTCATGGGGCAACTATTACTCTTACTTTTGAGAGGGTAAAACAAAATCAATCATGTATCATAATAGAAATGTGGATTATCGCTTTTTACTTTATCTACACTTCCAAAACTATTCGAAATCTTTTTAAAATAGCTTGTCAAGGAGGCTTCACCCCATTCATATATACTGGCCAGACTGCTGAACGTGTCAACTAAATTTTGAGCGAATTAATATTAAGTACCTACCAAAGTGATCAGGGTGACGAGTAGAGTTGAAATCCGGATGTCTGTCTGTCCGTCCGTCCGTCTGTCCGTCCGTCCATGCAAGCTGTAATTTGAGTAAAAATTGAGATATCATGATGAAACTTGGTATACGTATTTCTTGGCTCCATTAAAAGGTTAAATTCGAATATGGGCAAAATCGGCCCACTGCCACGCCCACAAAATGGCAAAAACCGAAAACCTATAAAGTGTCATAACTAAGCCATAAATAAAGATATTAAACTGAAATTTGGCACAAAGGATCGCATTAGGGAGGGGCATATTTGGACGCAATTTTTTTTTGGAAAAATGGCCGTGGCCCCGCCCCCTAATAAGTTTTTTGTACATATCTCGAAAACTACTATAGCTATGTCAAACAAACTCTATAGAGTCGTTTCCTTCAGGCATTCCCATATACAGTTAAAAAATGGAAGAAATCGGATAATAACCACGCCCACCTCCCATCACTAAAAGTGCGTTAACCGACTAACAGAAAACGTCAGAAACACTAAATTTTACGGAGAAAATGGCAAAAAGAAGCTGCACCCAGGCTTTTTTAGACATTGAAAATTGGCGTGGCGTCGCCCAAAACCCATATCTCAGGAACTACTCGACCGATTTCAATGAAATTCGGTATATAATATTTTCTTAACACCCTGATGACATGTACAAAATATGGGTGAAATCGGTTCACAACCACGCCTTCTTCCAAAATAACACTATTTTGAATTCCATCTTATGCCTTCTCTGTATAATACATACATATAAATAAAAATAGAATTCAATACTCAAAGTACACAAATCTAATTAATTTTACGGCAAAATAAAAAAATATGTAAATGACGGATAATGAAATCTCGATTATCAATTAATCATGCGAGAGTATAAAATGTTCGGTGACACCCGAATTTAGCCCTTCCTTACTTGTTTTTTTTTTTTAATGTTCACAAAACGCCTGGCTATCCCTATATTTTTTATAAGTTATTAACAATATTATAACAAAATTTATGTAAAAACAACATGGAGAAAATTAAAAAACAACGTTAATTACTTTTCTATTTATCAACATTTTTTCATGGTTCTAGTAGAGACGATAACCATTCACGTACTTTTTAAGAATAAATGTTTTTGTGTTTCAGATGTTAAAGTGAAAAAACGCATCTCATTCACCCAGCCATTTCTCCGACAGATGTCATCAAAAAATTGCGAACAATTTGTTTATAAACTCCACGATATACCTTATGATATGTGAAAAAAGTTCTATTGTAGAATAAAATCTTCACCTTAAAGTACGTACATGTGTTGTCAATTTTCAGATTTCGTATAAAATACATATGGGCATGTAAGTTGTCATTTTAACCATTAAAATATCAACAGAGCAGGCATGTGTTCTACATAAAATATAACATTATTAACACTAAAATGTGATATGTTTTAGGGTTTATGCAGTAAATTTGTGAAATCGTAAAATTTTTAAAACATAATTCAATTACAATGGCAGCCCTTTAATGAGGAAATCCAAACTTAGCTCTCCACTTCATTATATAAGCACTATAAATAATATATTTACGTAAACATATTCCGTTGAAACCAATAATCTTTATAAAGCTTAAAATCTTAAAAAAAAAGAATACTTATTCGCATATTTTATACGTAAATACATGTATTTAACTATTGTTTGGAGATTTGCATTTTTTCGGCTTCTTCTTTTTGTTCGTTCAATACGTTTAATGGTCAGGTACTATAAACTATTCCTAAATATAACAATTTTGCTAACTTTTCATAGATTAGCTTAGCAAAACATTAATTTAATATTTTTTTTAATGGTTAGACATAATAATAAATAAAAAAATAATATTTTGAATAAAACAAAAGTCAATGAAGAATGTACTTAAACATGTTGTGCTTCTGATAAACTAAAATCCGGTAGCGTTATCTCTCTTTATCATTAACCAAAAATGTAATGCAATGTATAAAATTAAGTATTAAAATCAATGTGTATGACTATGGGGTATTATTAGTTAATATAAAATATTTACTAGCAAGTTACTACTATTGCATTGTCCTTGAAGTTTGATCACATAATAATATGTAGAACCATTGATTGCATACATATGTTAAAATTAGATTCATAGGTCTACAAAGGCCAGAGAAATGCACCGAAAATAGTTAAAATGCAAAACTTCTCATTTGCACAGTCAAAATACCGATCTTTTGTGATGTCAAAACCTTTTAAGAAAGATCAAAGTCGCGTCATAAATCGATTAAGCGTTTTAAGCCCATCGTAGTGTGTGATTAATATCAACACAACTAATTCCCACCGTATGATATTCAAGACAGTCCAATTTATTATTATTTCCAACTAATTTTCTTACGCTTCTGTAAGTTTAAAATAAAGTTGTTTTTATATAGTCTAAGTAACATAATTTTATTTATTTAAATCAACATTATATTCATACATTATATTTTATTTAACATTTTTAACTATAATATTTAATATGTACATAACTATGACTGGTTTTTATCCACATTTCGTTTAAAGCAAAGTAAACTGGTGTGAAAATGGATCGCTGAAGTAGTTGAAGGCAGTGTACGAATCGGCCGGCACTCGATAAGCAGTGGTATAATAAGTCTCGCCGGAATCTGCAAAAAAATGTGTAAATTATCAAATACTATTATGAAAGAAAAAACTTAATTTGAATTGTCAATAAAGCAAAGTAAAGGAATGTATAATTAATTGATTTGCTAGGTTATTGATAAGTATAGGTATATTATGTGGATAGTTTAGTAATTATTGCATACTTGTAAGATTAAATTGTACAAGTATTAAGAAACTGGTTTATTTATACCAACTATTAATGATAAATGCAAAACAACGTAAAAAAAATACTTTCTTGTCATGAATACTCTTAATCCAGTATAATCAGTATTATATTTCCACTTGCATAATGCATTGTTGTAGTTAAACATCTGTTCGATATTTTGCACTCTCTTATATGAAATTGCTTACTCATTGCCTGGCAACAGGTGCAGTAGCACGGCACAGATGTTTGATTGTCTGTAGGTGGGCGTAACGCTCTTAACAGATTTTTGCTCTTAACAACAGGTTAATTATACAAGAGCTGTATTTTAATCGTTTAAGATGTAGAAACCAGCAACTATTAAACTCTTTATGCCCCATCTCAGATAATTAGACATGACTTACTGCCATCTATGCAAATAAAACTGACGCAAACTGTGAATATATTAAAGGGCATTACTTAAACAGGTTTCGCAGATTGAGTAAATTTATTGATTACTTCTTGATCCACCTCATACATTGTTTTTAATTAGCAATAAATAATTTTACAAGGGATATTACGTCCCTTTCTCTAATAACTACTATAATTTTAATGATCTTTAATTGCAATTTTCTAAACTGATTAATTACATAACCTTGAAAATACGAATGGTTAACATCGTATCTATTCTGAAGAGATTTATGAATATTTCATTTGACAGCTTTTTAATTAATAATTACTAAGATCGAACATTACACAAGGAGAAGACTTTGTGTGTTTATAGTTCAAAGAAAATCCAATTAATGTCATATTAAAAATTTAATTAGTGATTAAGTAAGGCAACATTATACACCTGTACTATTCTACACTCCCATATTTATTCTTGGGGCATTGAATCATCTACGAGAAACGACGTAAATTCTGTGTAACGTGATAGTGCATTCATGTTTTTTTTTTACTTTCTTATTATTTTTTGTAGCATAAGCAATACTCATAGCAATAATTACAATAAAAAATTTATTCATAGATCATTTCTTAATATAGTTGAAATACTAATTTCAATGACACAATTTCTTTTTTTTTTTTAATTTTAAGTACTTATAAATTTCAAAACTCTCTCGCTCGCTAACAATTTTTCATCGCTATCAGTATGTAACATATTTTAGCAATCGATTCTATAAAACACAATGATTACGGGGTTAGGCCCAGCGCCCACCAGAATACTTAACTTTAATCAAATTTCTTGTTAAAATGATGAAAAAGGAAGGAAATTTCTCCTTTGCATGCTTTAATAAACAAGTTTTTATTTGAGTAAATCATGGCTACACGATAAATCACAAGGTGGTAATTCTAGGAGCTTTTGTAAAAATTAAGTAAATAAGGGCTAAGCTCGGGTATAACCGAACATTTCCTACTCTTGCAACTTGCAAGGATTACAGCCGGGGTAATACCTTCACGCACATAAGGCTTGTTATCTATATGAGGTCTAGAGCAAGTTTTCAACCTATTTTTATCAATCTAAGCACAATATGCACCGTTACTAGAAAACCACATTCGGTCAATTTTATTAAGGTAACTCACATATTGGCCAATAAATGCGGTATAAAGCCACCCGAAAATCTTTATATTAGATATACTTCCTTTGTACCATTTCAACGCACTTGCAACTCAGAGACATATTACTAACAGGAAAGGATTATCTTCAAATTTCAATTATATATTCCACGCATGGACCGACATTTTTGGTAAAAGCCAACTGGGATCCACATATTCGGCTCATAGGGCCTTTAAGATTTTTAGTTCGATTAAGACAGTTTTTGGTCATAAGGTGACATACTTCAAAAGCACTTTTTGCTCAAAGTTTTCTTTCGTTATATTAATTGCTTCTTGATTTGTACAGTGGAAAGTAAAAGAATCAAATAAAATTTAAATTTGTGTTATATGGGAAGTATCCCGTTTTCGCTCGTTTTCACAATGTGACATAGGCATATCATAAGAATGTTAAATACTGAGTTTGATTGAAATCCTGAGATATGCCGTCTCATACCATCTCGGGAGTAAAATTGAATGTCTCTAACGTATTTAGTTATTGATTTATCGCGCTTTTAGTAGTTTTTAACATTCCGTTATATAAGGAGGGTTATGATCCGATGTCATCCATTTTCATACTGTTGGTAAGAGTTCTTATAATTTTACTCTAGGTGGATGTGGTTGTTGTAGCTTTAGTGGCGTAGGAGGTATATACATTAAACGTATTAGAGGCCAGGGCCACGTCTACTGTTTTTAAATTTTAGTTCACTAGTGTCCCATTTTACTGCATCAGTGACAGTTCTATGTCTTGATTTAGTCCTTAGTTATGGTAATTTGTAGGTATTGGTACTGGGGTTCAAATATTCGGTACCTACGGGCTTGAAAAGTTTCATTTCGTTTTGCAAAAGTTTTGGTAACAAGATGGAACACTTCAATGGCCATTATTCATGTGAAGTTTTATGCCGTTATTTTAATTGGCGTTTTATTTATATACTGAAATGTTAAAGAATCAGATCTTCGCCCAAATTATACACCGGCTCCTATAAAGCTTTTTTGTCACATCTCGAGTGTAAAAGTAAAGTCTCTGACGAATTCAATTGTTGATTTATCGCACTTTTAGTATTTTTTAGGAAAGCCGTTATATGAGGAGTAGCCAGGGTTATATCGTCTATTTTCACACTGTTGTAAGTCATATGTAGATTCGGATATTATAGCTTATTTTGTTTGGAAGATTTATATATTAAATTTCTTACAGACGAGCTATGCCTACTTTTTAAATATTTTCAAACCAACGATGTCCTTCCTTAATGTGATTTGTTGTGCATAATATAGCTCGTGTTCCAATTACGCCCATCTCCAATACCAAACCTCTTATGGTACCAGGGAACATGTCTAACAAGTTTCATTAACTAAATTTTTACTAAAGTTACAACTTGCACGGACGGACGGACGTATGGACGTACAGGCAGACAGTCAACTGGATTTCAACTCGTTTCGTCATCCTGATCATTTATATATATGGCAGGTAGGTATGAGACCTGCCACTTTGGGCTCAATTAACGCTGTATGCGCCATTTTGATGTACTATCCTCGGACTTCTATAAACTTGCTATCTTGTTTAATCTTTTCGCTCAAACCACTTTGTGCTTTCGATGAAACTACTTATTGCTTATTGTGGACAGATATTCAAGGTTTAGTGCCTGATGCCTTCCAAATATGTTATGTTTTATGTCTAGTTTGTGCTAAAGCTGGACACTTACAGAGAAAGTGTACACTTCTATCGTTCCTTGTTTACTTCCAACGGGCAGCTGAGGTAAGTATTGTTATAGGGCAGACAAATTTTTAACGCGAGTTTTTCAAACGTCCTGTTCTTGTGCAGTAAGTCCTGGGCTCTAGTCTTATCATATTTGGTCCATATCTGTTTCGTTAGAATGCAGTTGATTCTTCTTGTCCATCTGCACTGTGCTATTTATTCATAGTGAGTATAAAACTTTCTTTTGATAGTTTACAGCGAGCATGGTATTAACTCTTCATCTAAAGAGGCTCGTCTGTTTCTTCATCACCGAAAATGTTCCTGTGGACGGGAACCCAAATTAACACAAGTGAAGTTGACTTGCCAGCGAGCTAAAGCTTGCTTTCTGTATCCTCCCGTAATAATTCAATAGAGCATCACAGCTCCTCTCCGTAACTAGTACTTCCGCTGGGAAGATGCTGGCAGAGTTTGGCAGACGGATAGAGAGAGAAATTTCGAGATCATTGAAGTATACACACTATACATATACTACATTTGTATGTCACTATATCTAGCTATATTAATTTTAAGTGACACATGCAACTGTCAGCAGATAGGAAAACGAAACTATTGTACTCTGTAGCACGCGTAGTTGTAATAGTATAAAAAGATCTTCATTTTACAGAATGCTTATTATTAACTTTACACATTTCTTCACAAAATTGCTGACATGTAAGCATGTGTAAGAATTTTCGTTGATAACTTTAAATAATGGTGCAGTGATACTTAAAATATCAAGTGAATACGCGCGATAGTCTCCAGCACTGACGAGAAAACCTCACCATTCTACCAATTGAATAATTATTTTAGTAACCTAAAGTGTACTCTTGTAAGTATTTACTTCAGAAACAAATTTTAGATAAGAGATCATACTCTCGTAACATGTTGTTAAAGAGTATATCAATGTTTGCATGGTATATAAAGAGTACCGGTCAATCTGTGGGACTTATGAAAGAGAAAACATTTTTTAGAGAAAATATATCATGATTCCAAAAATTTACAACATCGGTTCAATACTTTTTCTAGCTTTCATATGCCTAATAAAAAGATTTTGAACTTAGATTCTACTTTATACCAAATATATCGATCAATGTATGAGATAACTTAAAGAAGTTAAGAGAGCGTCGCGCTGTTATAACAGTATGCCCTTCTGCCTAAAATTTATAAATAATATACGCTTTTCAAAAAATCCGGTTGAATTTATTCCTCATATAGTCTATAATAAGTAAGAAAGTAACCCTATAATATTGCATATATTATATTGCAACTTAATTTTTAAAAACTTCTGTATAATATGAAATGAAGTAAATTTCAAAATATTGTGGTTTAGTGTTGAGTATAATAATAATACCCAACGCTTACCCTTCTCCCGCCCAACCGACGCGAGGTGCTCAATCCGCGAACGAGCGGAATTAGCCGAGTCATAAAAGGCTAGAGAGTTTAAAGCGTTGCGATCTTAAGCTGCTCAGCTACAGAAACAAAAATTACAATAGCCCAAAATTAAGAATTAAATAAAAGTTTATTATTTTTAAATGTTACTTGTTAAGAGTAGATAAAATAATTTTTTTAATGGTAAAGAGTCAGATTAGAGAGGTGGACTACAGACTGACCCATTCAAGAGTTTTACAAGAAGTATTAAACAAAGCATCCCTCCCTACTACTAGAAAATTATAAGTTTTAAACGGTTAGTTTAAGGGAGAAAATTTAAACTGGAATCCCAATGCAAATGATTTAAGGCAAAAAGTAAAAACTGTTTTTGAACGGACTCTAACTTATCCGAATGGACTTGGTAACTAGGGTTCCAACCCACCGAAAAATCTAATATAGTCCTCAACAGAGATTTAAAAACAATTTTTGTGGTAAGCGGATCTCTAATTCTTTAGACCAACGTTTAACAAAACTAAGAGCGCCTTTAGCTTTGAAAACCGTGGAAGATGCATGAAGATTGAAATTGAGTTTGGGGTCCATAGTTACTCTCAGATCAACAAAATTGCATACTTGCTCCAACCTAAAATTTGAAGTAGGGTCATTTCTATCACACCAAGAAACTAGGTTGTTTAAGTCTGTTTGCAACTGACATCTTTCGCTGTTTGAAGTATATGTTTTAAAAAATTTTACATCGTCTGCATATAATAAAACTTTTGAATACTTAACAACAGATGACATGTCATTAATAAATAACAAGAATAGAATTGGACCAAGATGGCTACCTTGAGGAACGCCTGAAGGAACATTGATTATGCCAGAAAAAGTATCGTTAAATCTGACACATTGAATTCTATTACTAAGATAAGAAGCAAACCATTTTAGAAATATTGGCTGAAAACCAAGAAGATCAAATTTATTCAAAAGAATTGAATGGTTTACTTTATGAAAAACTTTACTAAAATCTGTATATATAACATCAGTATTCTTATTCTCCCTAAAGCCCGTTGATACATATGATACAAATTCAAGCAAATTAGTTTTTGCAGATTTCCCTTTACGAAAACGGTGCTGAGAACAAGAAATTAGTAGAGAGATCTGGAAGGTTAATGTCGTCGGTTATAACTGCTTAAAAAAGTTTAGGTATTGCTGACAACTTTGCTATTCCCCTATACGTTTCATTAGATGACATAAATCCACTCTTATGGAAAGGAACTATATGCATTAGAGATGGATTAAATAGTTTTGTTACGGGTTGGTATATATACTTGGCACATTTCTTAAGAAAGCATGAGGGAATCATATCTGGGCCATAATTGTATGATTGTTCTAACATATTTAATTGATATAAGACGTCTGCTTCGGAAATGGTAGGTGAAAAATGACAGAAATCTGACATATCTTGTGCTGATGCTGAACGTTTGTTGGAGATTTTGGCAGAGTAATTAGACCTAAAAAATTCAGCGAACATATTAGAAATGGTGTGATTGTCACTAGACATACTAGACTTATATTTCATAGCGGAGGGAAAATTAGAAACCCTGCGTTTGTAGTTGACGAAACCATAGAACAATTTTGGATTACGTATAATATTATTTTCTACTTTGTTTATATAATTATTATAATATATTTTGTTAAGTTCAGCAAATTGTCGACACAATTTAGAATATTTTGAAATAGTCAGCAACCACACCATTTTTTTTTTAAGTTTAAAAGTACGAGATTTTCTATTTTTTAATTTACATAATTCTTTCGAAAACCATAAATTAGAACAAATTTTTTGAGTAACAACACACTTCGGAACATATTTTTCAAATAAATTTAAAATAGTTTCATTAAAATGGGAAGCACTGAATTCAATATTGCCACTGTAATCTGGCCAAGTTACCTTAGAAAGTTCGTAATTAATCTTCATAAAATTAGCTTTCGCAAAGTTGAACTGAGTATAAAGGTCTTGTGTATTATTATGAGCAAGGTTGGCTATGATTGATTTCGATGTTAATTTCCAAAGCAGGATGATACGAACCAAAGGACCATATCGAATTAGTATTGACCTTTTGCTAATTTCTTTCCTCATGCGCCAATATATAATATTAAACTTAGCATCTTTGGATTAGTTTACAATAATTACATATAACTTATTTGAGTTAATCAGATTGATAATAAAATATTTTGCACAAGAAGCAAAAAGTATTTATGAATCAACGTGAGTATACGAATATGTGGACTTCAGGGCTGACTTTTTACCGAGAATTTTGGTACTTTTGTGAGGTACCTTAATTAAAGACAGGAGCAACGTTTTCTGAAAAAAATGTCATGTTGTCAAATATGGAAAACATTGGTTCCATACTATACAAATTTACAAACATTCACTAAGTTGTTTACGTTATATTATCAATAAGTAAGGTGAGATATCAAAATAAAGTCAACGTAAAGTATTGGAGATTGATTCAAAACGCTTATTATGATATTTTTTTTTGTTTGTTGATTTTTTCAAATATATATACATAATATATATTAATATATTAAATCTGAGCTTTGGTTGAGCTTAAATCATGTATCTCATTTCAGATAACTCGATTGTTTTTAGTGCCAATATTTCGGATATATAGTAAGGAGGCTAACTAAGTCTGCGGTCTATAATATAAGCTAATAAGATACCAAACAAGATTGCAACCTTTCACTCTTCTGTCGAATAAAGAATACTGTTGTAGATGAGCCGAATTTTTTATTAGAAACACAGCTAGACATTGAAAATTTCACGAGAGTTTTGAATAGCTTAAGTGAATTTTCGAAATAGCTCCTGGTGTTCCATTGTTCTAATGAAAACATTAATAACTTACGAAATGAGAATTCAACTGCCAATTCGGATTTACTTTTATTAACCTATAAAGAAACGACAAACGAACTCTTAAAGTCGAAACTCTTCAACCGCACCTCGACTTAAGAAATAATATTGATTTATTATTTGGCTAACATGAACGGAGGGTTGTCATATTAAAAGAACACAATCGCTTAAGTAATTTATGAGATTTCTTGAACATTCGGCAGCCAGCCACCAGATGTCTTTCCACTATTTATTGGCACTTGAAAACTTCAACAACACCCACTACTTACAGCTACCATTTAAAATGCTAATAGAAGCGATCAAGCGAAGTTTGCTTTAACTTCAGATGAAAATGTAAAAATTAAGAGAAACAGAAAAGACTTTAACTTTGTTTGCACCACAGCTATAATACCCTTCACAAATACAAAAGATTCCTTAGAAAAATTAAAAAAAAGGTGCTAAATTTCAGATTGATATACGATGGACGGTTGGACATTGATTCAGCTCTTCCTGCTGATTATCTTGCGGTATTTTTATTGAATCAATTCGTGTGGCACCCATACATCGAGTTTCTTAGTGACTCCAAGCTTCTTCAAATGGTTTAAAATGGTTTAATGACTACTATGCCGGTCTCTTTTGACCAATTCAGCGATTTTGTCGCAATTTTCGACGACAGGCCTTCCGGAGCGTGGCGCATCTTCGACCACCTCTACACCAGAACGAAAACTTTGAAACCATCGTTGTGCGGTGGAAATGGAAACTGCATCAGGTCCATAAACTGCACAAATTTTATTGGCGGCTTGAGATGCATTTTCGCCTTTATCGTAGTAGTACTGTAAAATATGCCGTATTTTCTCTATTTTTTTGCTCCATGTTTGCGACGCTTAACTCTTACGACTTAAAAGAAACGACAATCAATCAAACACGTGTTAGCGCGTGAAATGAGCTTTCCAAAAAGGTATAGCATGACCCGATGCGACGAATAAAACTAGAACTACGTGCTTTCAGCGCCAACTAGCCAAAATACCGCAAGACTTTTTTGACAACCTAAATATATACCCTATAGTCTCCGACGTTTCCTTCTAAATTTTACAAATTTCGTAGCAAACTTAATAAAGCTGTTCAGGGTATAAGAAAAATCTCTGTACCTTTCGTAAGCTCGTAGGTTTAATGAGACACACTTGCACATGGAAAAACATTCGTCGAATTTGTGGGTTCAGTCTATTGTGGCTTGGTTGAAATGCCGTTGCACTGCACGCGTCATTAATACAAAGTTTAAGTTTTTGTTTAACCACATTTTTGCCTTGTGTTATTGTAATTGGTTAATTTCATTTACATAAAAAGTGAAGTGTTTGCATAACGATGCCAGCAGGCAAAAAAGTGCCATGAATGGGAGGCATATGCTTGTGTGCAATCAGTAGGAGAAAAAGTTACCACCATAATAATATGCATACGAGCATTTTGTCCTGCAGAAATGGCTTTTTATTTCAACTATTATTACCACTAGTGTCCATATGCGCGGTTTTAATGCGTCTCACTCTGCCTCATCGATAGTTTCGAGCTGTTTTTTGGGCAGGTTAGTCAGCACTGTCTGCAAGGCGAGCGGCACGTACACCCAACGCATATGCTTTAGCATAGACACACATACCCACAAACTCGACTACGGCGTTTTACTGCAGGACGCCGAGATTAATAGTCAGATGAACGGCAAAATTAAAGTTTGCACTGCGGTCATTCCGGCATTAGGCCAGTTGCCATTTCAGTGTTGTGCTTATTTTAGTATAGCCAAAGTGTACATATTTGGCGTGTACTTGAGTACCCAACCACCCACAGCAACGCTCCAGTTGTTAAGACAGCTGCTGAGCTACTCTGCATCGCACACACGCGCACAAACTCATGCTCTCTCATGTAAAATACTTCAAAATTAAAAACATTCCGCTGCCAACAATTGCAAAGCAGGCTTTTTTATTTGAAATTTTACCTTGTTGCTTGCCTTTTGTCAGTCATTAAATCAATATATACATGTGTGTGTGTGTGCAATCACAAAAAAATAAATTCGCAATTTGTATGCAGATGTATGACTGGTGATAAGCAAATTTTTGCATTCTTGCACACTCAAAATTGCACAATTGGTATAACAAATTAAGGCAAATAATCAAATGAAGGCATACTAAAATGCAGCCCAAGCAAAAAACACATCAATTTTCCGCACGCAAGTAAAGCAGAAATCACACTTGCCAATGTTTGTTTGACAGGCGCTCGTACAGTGACAAAACAGTTATACAAAAACTCACTAATCCAACAAATAATTGACACGCTCAACACTACGCCCAGTCGGTTGTTATTATTGTCATTACAGTATTTGTACCCGAGCGCACAAGCTACTATAAGGTGTTATCGTTTTTACTGTTATTCTTATACATAAGCACAACACATAAGTGATTATACCAAGTATGTCCATGGAATGTTTATATAGAAATACATAGAGTGAATCTAGAAACTCTCGAGAGTAGCCCAATGAAAATCAGCTTAATCAGAAAAAAGTTTCGACAACAGAAAATAATCAATAAAGTAAAGAATGAGTGAATAACATGTAGTATAGGAAGGCTCGCGTCATAAAAGAGAGCTGAACTTAATACAGTTCAAGGAACATTATTTTTAAAGCATATATTTAAATGCTGTAAAACCATTGCATGATGCAGTAATGATTAAGTACAAAATATAATTATTGGTACTACTCGAATTTGGTTTGTCCTTATTTCTTTTTGTCCGATTTACCATTATTTGAATTTCAAAACTGTTTCCATTACAAATATTTATTGTCTGTTGAATCAACAAATTGCTGCCGGACTGATAAATTATTTGTATACTCCTGCAACATGTTACTACAGAGCATAATTGTTTTGTTAACGTAACGGATGTTTGTATAACCTAAACCGAATCGAGATAGATAGGAAGTTATGTATATGTATATAAATGATCAGGATTATGAAACGAGTTAAAGTCCTACTGTCTCTCCGTTCATCTGTGCAAGTGATAACTTTAGTAAAAATTTAGATGTCTTGATCAAACTTGATACCGAAAAAGGGTTGTTGTTGCAAATGGGCGTAATCAGAAATATTTAAAGTGCTATAACTAAGCTCCAAATAAAGTTTACAGTGGTGAGACACACCCATGACTTGACAATTTTTAAAAAATGTACGGGTCACCAAACCTTATTGGTTAATATTAGATCATAACTCCGCCCGCGCCAAATATAACGGTTATGACAAAAACAACGTCTAAACGTTTCGGCCTCAGAAACTTTATTCCGCACACAAAATTTGACTAAACTTCTTTTTTGAATATTTTTTTGTTCGGTTACGACACAACCTAGCCCTTCCTTACTTGTTGATATAATTGAATTAAAACTGTGTTGAACTACATATGTAAAGCAGGTGCATGATAAATCAAAAAGTTGTCTGAAAGATTGGCATGGCTAACAAAGGTTGGTTGCTTTTTAAAAACGACGCACGGATATCCACAATCTTTTCAATAATGCTCCATGTCCGAATCCAACAAACGAAGAAAAAAGAAACAAATACAATCGAACATTTTATACTCTCGCAACTTGCAAGAATCAAATCCAAGAAAATACTTTAAAATGTAAAACCAATCATATAGAGTAGAGTCAGACGGATGTTCGAAAATCCTGATATTAGTTATATAGGGGCTAGGCCAAGTTTTCGCAAAAATACACTGCTGGAAGTAAATCACGCTCTCTTATTTTCATTGGGATAACTCACATATTGGCCGATATATGCGGTACAAAGTCACCCCGAATTTCGAAAATGTTTATATTAAGTACGTATATGGGTCCTAAGGGAAGTATTGGTCCGATTCAAATCATTTTTGACATAAAGACGCACCATAAAGGAAAGAATTATCCCTTAATTTCAGTTATAAATATCACACATTGACCGACATTTTCGATCAAAAGTCAGCTATAGGCACCGGGGTCTAAATATTTGCTACCTAGGGGCTTTAACAGTTTTTATTTGATTTGAAAAATTTTTGCCCATAAAGTGGCACACACTGAAGACATTATTCGTGCAAAGTTTTATTCTGTTATATAATATTAATTGCTTTATATTTGTGTACTGGAAACTGAACGAATGAAGTGAATGTTATATGGGATTTAAAATTGTGTTATATGGGAAGTAGGCGTGGTTGTTTTCCGATGTCGTCCATTTTCACAAAGTGACTTAAAAATGTAAGGAAAATGGCACGCACTAAATTTTGTCGAAATCGGTGGTCAGGTCTCGAGATATGGGATTTCACCAAAAAGTGGGCGGTGCCACGCCCATCCTCGAACTTTCACACCGGCTCTTCCCTCTCGGTGGTAAAATTTAATGTTTCATCGCGTATTTAGTTTTTGATTTATAGCGCTTTTCGTAGTTTTTAACAGTACCATTATATGGGTAGTGAGCGGAGTTATCCACCAATTTCATTTTCACACTGTCGATAGAAGTCCCTTTAAGATTTATACTCAGCAAATTTCGATGTTGTAGTTTAAGTGGTTTAGCAGATATGTACATTAAACTTGTTAGAGGGCGGCGCCACGCCCACTTAAAAAAAAAAATTGTCCATAGGCGTCCTTGCTACTGGGATCCTCTGCCCATCTACGAACTCGAATTTTTTTTGTACTAAGATACCTACATAACAAGTTTCATCAAAATATTTTTTTCTGTTTACTTACGTTGCAGCTTGCACGGACGGACGGACAAACAGTCAGTCAACCGGATTTAAATTTTTCTCAAAAACAAAAATTATTAATAATGATAAGGACTTGAGTTTGATATATCCAAACTAAGGAACAAGTTACAGATAGACAGACAGACGGACATATCAAAATATACTAAACATGTCATGCTGTTTATTTATATACATTCCTATGTATGTACTTTATAAGACATTTCCTTTTTTCTAAGGGATATTAAGGACAATGGATAGTGAAGAATTGGAAGAGCTTTCTTTATATTCTTTATATTTATATATGTACACTTATGTATATTAAAATCCTTATACCAATTTGACATTTTTTTTCGTCTACCTTGGAACCAGCATAAACACCACCAACAATGTCAGCCTGGAAATCCAAAGCAGGATAACTCTTGCCAACAGGTGCTACTTCGGACTCAGTAGGCAATTGAGAAGCAAAGTCTTTTCTGGACAAACAAAAACCAAACTCTATAAGTCGCTCATAATTCCCGTTCTGTTATATGGTGCAGAGGCTTGGACGATGTCAACAACTGATGAGTCGACGTTGCGAGTTTTCGAGAGAAAAGTTCTGCGAAAGATTTATGGCCCTTTGCGCGTTGGCCACGGCGAATATCGCATTCGATGGAACGATGAGCTGTATGAGATATACAAGGTCTGTCGCAAAAGAAACAGAACTTTTGAAATATAACTGTTATCGATCAAAAAGTGACAGCAGCTTTTGGTCATCGGTAGTAAAATGCATTTTGAACAAAGAACAAATATTAAATTTTGTTTTAAACTTGGGAAAACGTTTACTGAAACATTTCAAATGATAAAAAAAGTTTATGGTGATCAGTGCCTATCCCGAATTAATGTGCGTGAGTGGTTTAAGCGATTCCAAGAAAGTCGTGAGAACATCTGCGACGATCAGAAGTCACCGAAAAAAAGGCGTCTTCAGAAGTCAAAAATAAATAAACAATGCTGATTTATTTTTACGATTCCGAGGGTATTGTACATCGGGAGTTCGTCCCACCTGGCTAAACGATTAATGCTGTGTTTTACCTTGGTGTTATGAAGCGTCTTTTGTCACGCATTCGTCGTGCTCGACCACAATATCGTGAGGCAGGGTCCTGGAGCCTGTTGAATGCGCTGTGTCATCGATCGACGTTTGTCACTGATCTTTTGACAAAAAAAACTCCATATTAACCATTAATCACTCACCCTGATCTGGCACCCTGTGATTTTTACCTATTTGGAAAACTTCATTTGCCCATGAAACGACACTGGTTTCAGGACATTTCAGGTATCCAAAAGGCGATGACCGATATTCTCAAGAGCATTTCGAAAAATTACCTTAAAAACTCATTTGAAATGCTAATTGACCGGGCTAAACGCTGTAGCGAAGCACAAGGAAACTACTTTGAATAAAAAATATGACCCTTTAAAAATATTAATTTTTTGTTGTTTTTTTAACAGTCCTATTTCTTTTGCGACAGACCCTGTTTGACGACATTGACATAGTTCAGTGAATTAAAAGACAGTGGCTACGCTGGCTACGTCATGTTGTCCGAATGGACGAAAACACTCCAGCTGTGAAAGTATTCAACGCAGTCCTGAAAAAAGCGAAGGAAAAGGAAGACCTCCACTCCGTTGGAAGGACCAAGTGGAGAATTATTATTTCAATAAAATACATAAATTATTTCAAAATAAGTTCCAAATGTATGAGGTCTACGGAGCTTTAAAATTAAAAATACTATTGGGTCGACAACTCTATTCGTGCGGTTAGATAAAAGATCGGCTACTTAGATTACACGACTCTACAAAAAAATTTTGCTCTTTGTCCTAAAGTTTATTTTATGATTTTCTGAGTATGAGCAAAAACGATAAGAAAATACCTTTTTTCGTATAAAGTTTGCTTTTGTAAAAGTTATAGTAATAATACTATATTTGGGGTTTATTACGAGATACTACCTATGAACACAAAAGAAAAAGTAAAAGTGTGCACTTTTAAATTATATTTTACTTTTTTGTAAGTTATTTTGATAGCAAAACTTAATAAAAATAATAAAAATATTTCTTTAAGTGATTTCATTTTCAATTAAAAATTAAAACCACATATTTTAAAAAATATCGTTAAAGCGGTTTCATAAATAAAAAAGCTAATTTTTTCATGGCATATATTTTTTCAGTCTAATTACGACCTAAAACATGGACATTTACTGCTTAAAAGTTATAGTCAAATTTTGTGTTGACCATTATTCCATTCTTCAAATATTCTGAACATGCGTTGGAAACCTACTGCCCTTGTGCGTATTTTTCACTATATGACTTTCATTTGAAGCCATAACAATAATATTTTTTTACCCAAATAATCTTTTGATAGAAATTTATGGTGAATATGTTCTAGCTGATTGACTTAAATGTGGTGATAATGGTTTAGATGACAGACAGACAGACACCCGGATTTCCACCTCTCTCGTCATCCTGGTCATTTATATATTTTATAACCCTATATCTATCTCGATTAATTTTAGGTGATACGTACAAGCAATGAACAAAACTATTAATATGTTCGGACCGACAATGAAAACATGTTTTCGTGGGAAAAACTGGTTTTCGCCCTAAAATTGTGTTTTCGTATTTGTAAAATCTGTCAAACGAAACACATTGAAACCCAGTTTTCGCTGAAAACTACTTGAAAACTTACATTCCACTCATTATAATCGGTGCCTGCTCTAGTTTAATCGATTTTATGGGAAGACATATTTTACAGGCCCTAAATTGTCATATCAAGTGACATTTCAAATACAAATACAGCTGTCACTTGATATTCTCATTTTAGGGGGATTCTCTTGCTCTTGCAAAACCCTTGTACGGTGCACGAATTGCAGAATTTTCCTCTTGGTGCAACAGCACAACAACAAACACACACAGCAAATTATTTGCAATGGCTGTAAATAATGTCAGACCAAAACCCATGTTTAGTTTCGTGCCTTCATATATTACTAGATTCTGCAATGGGTGCTCTCTCTCCATGCATATTTCGGTATAGGATTTTTGCATTTTGTTTCATCGAGCAATCTCCCTCGAGAATCCCCCTATTGATAGTTGTCACTGAAAACTCATCGAAAACACACATTGTCGGTCTGAACGACTTAGATTCCACAACCCACAAATGTGTTTTCAAGATGTTTTCAATGTCGGTCCGAACAGTATATAATGCTCTGTAGTGACTGGTTGCGAGAGTTTAAAAATGTCACACATGCTGTACAACTTGTGTCAGGTATGTTAATATTTAAATCGATATAGAATTATTTTACCCATAAAGCTTTTAAAAATTTTGAATATTTGAATCAATTTACATATCTAAAATGAGGTTATAAAATCAGCTTTATTGCAGGCAGCTCATTTCGTATGAAAGTTATTTTGAACATTTTGAGAGACTCTAACCTCACTTCATATCACAGCTAAATTACTTTGTCTGGATTGGCGCCACATATGTCGCTACTGCTGCTTAAATATGTCAATTAAAATCGTGCGTGACTTCGCTTCAACGCTTTCTTCACAGCCTTCACTTTTGGTTCGCTTTCTTTGAAGAGATTTTGTCGGCAAACGTCGAAAAGTCGTGGGTAAATTGTCAAATTAGAAGAATTATCTCAAACGCAACAAGCAAGATCGGATTTGTTTTATTTTTCTACGACTGGCAACAACTGCAGTAAAATAGTCGAAGTCTATTTACTCCACCAGTGGCATTGTCTCATTGCTACCAGCAATATGCAAATGTGCTAACAATGCTTGTTGTGCATTTTATCAGCAGATTTTATTATGTCATCCAGAGCAAAACGTTTAGCATTTGAAATGTTTAGCAAATGGAATGCATAAAAAGTGCCACCAATAAAAAAAAAACACAAAAATAATAACAAAAACGAAATTGATCAACTAAAGAAGGTAGACCAGTTATTTGCGTATGCGCACTGCAAGTCCACCTGCTGCCTGCATATTTTGTGCAAAATTTGTTGCATTGCCAGAATCCACAAGCGCGGCGTCCCCACACATAACATAAGTATTCAGTATGTACAAGTATGTGTTCATATGTGCTCATATATGTTCAACATCCAACGACAATGGTTTAGCTTGTTAACGGCTAGGCAACCATCTAACTAAGCATTTTTGTGTTCACGCTTGCAGTTATTATTCAGGTTGCCGATCAACTGCTGCTGCTGACTGACCTGTACTCATTCTACTTTGACTACGAAGCTCCACATCTTGGACGTATTTGCATTTCGAGCCGCTGGCTCTCTTTTTACAAAAAACAATGTGATCCGATCAACATGCGCGTGCACAAGTGCGCACGAGAACCCCAGTTTGGAATCACTCGTACACAACTCGAAGGAGATTTTTCTGCATATTCATGGACTATCCTATTCTACTTATACACAAGTAAATTTGTATACGTGAAACGTTTTAATAGACAAGAGTCAAAAATGTTACGACACAAGAAATAATATTACCGCCTTTTGGTTTTCAAATTAATGCTGTTACTTAATGCGGCTCAAAATAATTTTAATATGGTAATTTTAATTTTATTGAAGTAATAACTGGGTTTCACGGCTTCAAAAAATCGGACCATTAATGCTCAAGACCCCAATGACCCAATATGGGGACACTAAGGCTTGGGGCTAACTTTTTACCAGAAGTACCGGTCAATGAATTGAACCGGTTTACAGAAATACCGGTAAATGTGTGAGATATATTTTTTCCATTCCGAATCAGTGACTTTTTTAAAATATTATGCCTATTTATCAAAATTGAATTGAATCGGTTTACTTTATACCGCATATAACGGGTGGTCCAAACCCAGTTACTTTTTTCAATAAAATTTTTTTGATAGATTTTACGACTGAGCAACGTTTACAAATTGTTCAACTTTGTTCCGAAAAAAAAAAATCGCAAAACCATTCACCTATCACGAGACCCAGTATTCATTATTGGATAATATTCGACCGAATAGACCACGTTCAGCACGCAATGAAGAAAATATATCAGTCGTAGCTGAGAGTGTACACGAAAACCGTGGAGAGTCGTTTCGGCACCGTTCTCGGCAATTCAGACTGATCATCTGATTCATCTTAAATTGAAATGCATAAATTGGCGCATTTGGGACGAAGAACAACCTGAAGAAATTCAAGATTTGCTATTTTATCCCGAAAACAAAAACACGGTTTGGTATGGCTTGTGGGCCGGTGAAATCATCGGTCCATATTTCTTCAAAACTGGTTCCGGTCAGAACTTAACCGTCAATGACGACCGTTATTACGCCATGAGAACCGTTTATTTGAACCCTGAAATTGAAGCTCCGGATCTCGGTGACATTTAATTTCAACAAGACGGTGCGACTTCCCACGCATTGCAGCAATCAACGAATGTATTGAGAGAATATTTTGGTGAGCAGATAATTTCACGTTTTGGGCCGGCCGATTGGCCACCAAGATCGTGTAACGTTTTCCTAAAGTCTATGTGGACAATACCGCACATCGAAAGACTGAACGAATTAACCATCGAGACGTAGTCAGGGCCAACATTTGAAAGAGATTATCGTCGAAGAATAAAAGCCATAAAATATTCTTTCGAATGATAATAAACATTCATTGAATTTGAATATCCATGTTTATTTTTATTTATAAAAAATTAGGGAACCTCGAAATAGATTAGCCTTTATAATAAAGTGGAAATATTTTTCTAGTAATTGTGCATCTTTCTGTTTAAAATGATTTAAATGGGATGAACTGGCCCCCATATAAACTATATCAGAATTTTCGAACATCTCTCTGGTTTTACTCCATATGATTGGTGATTGTATGTTGGGTACTTTATGAAACCCGGTAACTGACATATAGTATGATTTTCGTTTTTCTAGCAAACTTTATACCGAATATCTCGGTTAGCCCTTCCTTACTTGTTTAATAAAAAAATTTCCAGCACATGAAGGTATTTCCCTGGCTTTGACTCTTGCAACTTTGTTCGGATACACCCAAACTAAGCCCTTCCTTACTTGTTTATATTATTTTTGACTGTAGCTCAGAGTATTGATCCCAGACATACTTTAGAGAATTGTAAATATTTTAGTTTTTTTTTTCTTCAGTCACCATAGAGAATTCTGAAATTTTATTTTATTTTTATATCTAAATCCCTTGCTATATAAATCTACAAATGTCTTATGTTTTAAAAATACAAATTTGTGTGGTGGTGCTGTTGTAAACTAAAGAATACCGGAGTGTAATAATTTCTTTAATTAGCATGTGTATGCTAACCCAAAAAGTAATCCCTTTCATACCTTTAATATATATTATTTTCATTACAGTCTTCAAAGCAGCGTGTTAGTTGCTTTTCAAGGCAACACTAAGCGGTGCAATACATAACTTATTATGTGCTGTAATTAAATTTATGCATAAATAAAGCACAAAAAATAATAAAAAATTAAAAACAGAAATAAAAAGAAACACATCCACAAGGTTTCATTGCACTACAAATCTTTATTTATAACAGACAAAAAAGTTTATTTTATAAAAAAAATACAACGAAAAATAAAATAAAATTCTAAAAAAAAAATAATAATATTTCAATATAAAATAAATGAAAAATATACAAAAATAATAAAAAGCAGAAAAAATAATATATTTAAAAATTCATTATAATTAAATAAAAATATAAATAAATAAAAAATTAAAGAGGTAAAAAAATGGTGATATAAAAACTAAAACTAAAAATGTGTGTAAACAAATAAATTAATTTAAATCTGATAGGGGTGCCAACTGCAATGTTTAAGAATAACAATTTGTCCTGTATGTCAAAATTAAAAAAAGTCTTTGGTCTTAAAACTAAATAAGTACGAATTATTGACTCCAAATTTGTTTCAATATGATTTTTATTAATTTAAAAAGTTTTTTTTTTTCATAACAATTTTGAATAATTACATAAATAAACAACAAAACCTTAAAAAATTATACTCTATTAATAAAAAAAATAATAATTTTTAAAGAAGAAAGTTTTGTATTCTAAGTGGCTAATGTTTAGTAGTTGATTGTGCGCTATTTACTAAGTGACTGGTGAAATTGTATTTTAATTGTTTGTGTGAAAAGTATATATAGACGCTAGCATTTCCGCTTCCGTTTCCAAAGCACTTTACTTGTTTCTCTATTATCGGTGAATGCGGTTTGAAATTGTTGTTGACATTCTACGCCCGCCGAGCTGTGCATTTTGTATTTGTTATTGTTGTAGTGGTGCGATTAATCAGTGCATTATTAATTTATTTAACAATAAAATAGCGAGCATACAAGCAAAGCGGTAAAAGCATCGTGTATTTGTATATATTTGGAAATGTAGTATAGGTGTGTGTGTGTGAAAAAAGCTTATATGACATTAAATTATTATATATTTGCGCATTGCATTCGCCCAATCCATTTGCATGTGCTTGTGTGTGTTTGATGTGTTCAAAATGTGGACTGTGTTGACTTTTGCGATGGCTTTTGACAACCGTGTGTAATTTGTGCTCAGCCGCGTACGAACCCTGTTAGAAAACAACAACAACAATGATTGTGAAATATTGATTAAATAATTGACTAAGTCGCGATAATTAATTAATAAATACTTATGTAATTGCGCATATACTATAATATTTGTAACTGTTCATTCCTTAAATAGATTCAACGCGCTAAAAATGCTTATTCATAAAGGTTGAACAAAACAACATTAGATATTCATTAATGTTTATGTAAGGTATTTGTGTTTAAAATAATAAAGCTTTTGTTTTCTGTGACCTTTCAGCGTTTGCAATTCTTTTCTACTTAAATTGACTTTGAAATTGCCAGAAAACTAATATGTTTCTGCGTTTGTGTTTGCTTTTTGAGCTATTTTGGTTGAGGAGGCGCAAAATTTTGCAAAGAGTTGCTGAGAGGATATGAGGTGTTTGTGAGTTTAGGCATAACTATATTTGTATCTGACTATATTTGCTATCAATTGCATATTAGAGTTTACTTTGTTGTTGGGGTGGCACGAAGCCATAACCGGAAGCGCCAACTATCACGCCGCTGCTCTCATCGAATTGATTTGGTGGTGATGGTGGGAACAGCACGGGACCTGATTAAAAAATAGAGATAAACAGAAAAATTCGTTAAAGTAAAAATATTAAAAGTAATTATAATCAGTTTAATTAATTTCACTCATATAAATTGAAACAAGGTTACTTAAGTTTCATCGAAGCTATAATATTCTTCACAAATACAAAGATTCCTTAAAGGACTTATTCGGAGATTAAATTGTTGGGATAGTTAAGGACTCATTTCAAATTTTTAAAGATATCAATTAATTGAAAAAGTTTTCCATATAAGACAAAGGGGCGCACAGTCAGACGAGAAACACATGTATACACATATACATACATATATGTCTCCGACGTTTCCTTCTGGGGAAAATACCCTGTTCAGGGTATAAAAATTGGAAAAAGTAGTAAATATAAATACTAAAAAATCTATTTTTATCGTCTTATTTAATTCTATAACATATCTAGAAATTTGTCCTAAGTGTTCAAATTCATCAGAGTAATAGTTTTAAAAACACCTCCCTGAAACTTTTTGCCCTCAAGTTTTGTTACTTAGACACTAAAAACTTTAACTCATTTTTCTGAAAACTGTTTTGATAATTGTCCAAATTTCGCACTATTCAACATTCTTAATGAAATTATACACAGGTCTTCGAAACTTAATGCACAAGGTCTTAAAAGAAGAATTTTTTTTCTTCAATTACAAAAAAAAAGAACGTCGAAAAATGTCCTCCAAAATCTTTATTTGTAAAAACTTCTATCAAAAATACAATTTTCGCTGTTTTGTTCGTCCAATATCTATGAAGTTTATGATCTTTATTTAAAAACTTTATTTTTTCTTTTTTACATCAGATAGTCTTGTAAGAATTTCTGCTGTCAACGCGGAGGGACCCTTTTTTCTGACGGACTCCCCGAAATGACACCGTAATTTGAAAATTTAACAAAATCTGCGTTAAATATGTACATATTTTTGAAATAATAAAATAATTATTTGTGCTCGAGGAAGCCTATGTAAGCGCCTGCTTTCAACAAATATTTAAAATCAAAAAATTCACATGGGAAGGAATTTTTTATATACATATGTATGTATATAAAAGAAAATTAATAATTGTTTGAATCCTGAACATCTGCTAATTTGCTAAATTTTAGCCTTAAGTCCCAAATACCGCTTTGCTTATAGTTAAATTCAAACAACATTAAATGAAAGAGGAATTCCCCTCTTCTTGAAATATACATATCTAGAATAAAATCCCCAATATTCTCATCGCACTCACCTCGGTTATTGCGTCCATCCCGGATTGCATTTGGAGACGACAGACCGCCTGAGTTGAAGTTGAAGTTTGTCGGTATAGGGAAGAACCGTTGACCCATAACCAGAGCCAAACTCATGAATATAACAAGTACGGAAGCTAACTGTAAAAATAAATGGTAACAAAAGCGAATTTTAATATCATAGTAAAAGACATAACGTTTTCAAGAAAAATATAAACGATTAATATAAAAACAATTAAAATAAATTTGGCAGCTGCTGAAGTGTTGTTAACAGAAAACACCTATACCACAATATAAACTATTAATCATTCGTTTTCGCACGAACGCCGATTAGTACTTCCACTCTGCCTGCCAATCCGCTGAGCCTAGATACCGCTTACCGAAACGATGCCAATTTGTTAAAACAAATGTTGCAAATTTCTGATTTATTTTATGCTCAAATATTGGCTTTAACATTTGAATTGAAAATAGTGTTTACGATTTTAATTTCGTTTTATAATTTTTGTGGGAAGTAAAATTTTTGCGTCGTGCCATCACTTTATTGGCAGACAATTGTCTTAGAAATTTATTAAGATATATTTTTTAAACATCTCTATCGAGTTGATGTTAGAGTGGAAAATGCTTATTTATAAGCATTCGTCTTGTTATAAGTATTGTAGAAAAATCTTTAATATAAATTATAATTCGCTTTGCAAATAAAAACGGGTTTAGTATTTAAATATGAATAATTATCAAACGTAATTCAGTTGGGAGTAAATAATTAATTTATTGTTATTCAATTATTCATTTACAAATGCATTTTGAAATACACAAAATAAGAGATCGCGTATATTGAGTTTTCAATCATTTTTATGATTATTAGCAAGATCTGTAAACAACACAAGCAAACTATACAATTATGAATACATGGTACATACAAAATTTATGTATATATATTTATTATATTAAATGCTTTTTTTTAGTTTTGTTCTAATTATGAGTTTTGAAGGGATCGTCTCAATATTGTGTGTGTCTCTGCTTTACGTACAATCCAACTTCATATTATACTTGATTATACCCGTTTTCAAATTGATTTTATAATTCTCTTGGCTTCGCTCTTTGTGACACTGTGAAAGTAAGGAGTTTCTAATGCAACAATATAGGAATTTACAATTAATATTACGTTGTTGCATATTCGTGCAGTGAATTTTAATATTATTCACTACTTTTTATACCCTTATCAACGTCATGAAATTTGGGGTCGAAGACCCCATAATTAGTCAAAGAGAATCGACGTAAGACGACAACAACGTCCAAGACGGCCATCAATATCAACTGATCATCAACCCGTCAATAAAAAAAAGGGATTGGTGCTTGAAAATCGACGACTAGTGAAAACCAAAATCACTTGATTTTTTAAAAACGGCGTTAACGCTTGTGAAACAATTCTTTCCGATTACCGGGATGTTATGAAACATATTATTACTGGCGATGAGTCTTGGATATAAGCTTACGACTGGGAATTGTATCGGCGATTAATATCGTGGCAAAAGTGAGCCAAAGCTGAAAAAACTACGTCAAAACAAGTCAAAATCAAGGTTACGTTGACAGTTTTCTTCGATTATCGGGGTGTGGTGCACTCCGAATTCCTTCTGACCGGCAAAACTGTATTCGTAAATACAACTTTGATTTTTACACCACAATAATGCACCGTCGAATACGGCATTCTTCGGGAGTTTTTACCAATATCGTGCCTCAACCACCGTATTCTCCTGATTTAGGTCGGCATGAATTCTGGCTATTCAGCAAACTCAAATGACCGCTTCTTTGAGTCAATTGAAGACATTAAACGCAAATCGCCACGCGCATTAAAGGCTATTCCGGAAATTGATTTTATCAACTGTATCGGGGATAGGAAAAACAGTGAGAATAACTGAGGACTACTTCGAAGGATACGACATAGATTTTAAAGAATAAATAAAAAATTTTAAAATTATGAACAAGGCCTAATTATATTTTATTCATAGTAGTAGTACGCGAATTACTCCCCGAGTTTTGGAGATAGCGATATAAAATTTCGAACATGTTCCTCAAGAAGTTGTTCATTTGTCGCAATTGCCAATATCGGACCTCTACAGCATACAGATCCAAATCTAGTTCTTGTATTGAGATCTTGCAATAACAGATGCAATGGTGTTATAACTTCGGTGCAATCGGCCCTTTTTGCATTTAACATTTGATTGCAAATAGACTTGTTCACATGTATGCCAATGACAAAATTAAAAGAGCAGAACTATTTTTTTTTTGTTTTTGTAGCAGTGAGCAAAACAGTAATAATAACAAAATCGACGGACAGAAAACACGAGACGCGGCGAATTCACGTAAATTCAAATCCAAATAAATAAGCAAACACTTTGCAGGCGTACTATTAAGCATGTAATAATAATGTAATGTTTATGAATGGGCGAATGCGACAGAAAATGGTGAGCAAAGCGCTTTTGACCAATAACAATAAAACTTTTATCGAAGTTTCAGTGCTCACCAAAGCAATAAAAGCATTAAGCTAGTTTAGTGTGTGCACTTACGTGGAAGAAGCACATGCAATTAAATGTTCATGAACTTCTGCAGTCAGTTGTTGTTGGCTGTAAGCCACATTTAACTGTTGTATGAAATGGAATACAAAGTTCGCGTGAAATACAATAATACTCATACGCCTGGGTGCCCACATAATTGCCACCGGCACAACGCGTAATCAAACAAGCGTTTCTTAATTGTTTTAATACATAATTTATTTGCTTTCGCAATTAACGGAACGCAATAACAACAACGAAAGCACAGAGAAAACAGAATTGTCAAACGTCGGAATGTATCAACGCGCGATGATGGCCTTGGCAAGAATTCAAACACACAAAACTAGTTGGTGGTATATAGCTAATGACATATACATATATACATATGTAACTGAGTATATGTTTAAATACCAGAAGTAGTTCAAGTACGAAGGTGTATGAGCTCACGTAATGCATTCATACTCCTACTAATGTGTACGTGCACGTAACTCGACGAATACGCTGCGGGCGTGTGAAGTGTGCAGCGACAAGAATCAGTTCAGTTCGGGGCGAGTGCAGCAGGTGCGACTATTTCATGACATAAAGTAGTCAGCTTTTTCACTTCTCAAATTAATTTTCAACGTTTTAATATGTTTTAACTAAAACTAAACAGTGATTGCAGTTATACTATCTATCTAAATTATAAAACAAACAAAAAAATAAAAATAAAAATTAGCACAATATAAAATCAATGTGTTTCATAACCATTGACATAAGCACTTACTTACTTCACTTACTTAGTAATGAACGAGTTTGCCAAATTTTTACTTCTGTTTGTTTATACTTTTTACCCCACTTACACTTATAATTATTTATGCTTTTGTACGCCTTTTATTAACAAGAATATCGCAAGCTGACGGCGTGGTTTTACTGCTAAAAGGCACATTTAATTAATGGATTTACATATCGCAAGAAATGTTAAAGCTTGTGCAAACCATTCAATACTTCAGCTATCATGCCTGGGCATCTGAGCGTGCTGCCAAACAATTTTGCTATAGTTAAACGGTACAATTTGCGTAATATGCAAAGTAATTAAGTTAATTCACTGCTTAAAATAATGCACGTACATATGTACATATATGCGAGTATTTATTTAAGTTTAAGCAATGTGTGGAATTTCATTATGAAAGGGTGCAAAAGCTCTCTGCTGAAGCATGTTAAATTATTAGTCAGAAAGTTTTGTAAAAAATAATGAACACTTTATAGAAAATTGTGTTCACTTTTACCACTATGATTCCTATGTAGATATATTTTGTTAATTGGAAGTGACAATACTCATCCAAAATGACCGTTTACCGCTGGACCAACCAAATCACTTATTCCAATTCAACAGCAATAAATATACCTTGCACAATCAGTTTAACGCTTTGTATACAAGACCCAAGTCATAAACGCTTTTTATACCAATTTCATTTTGAAAGCGATGCTCGCAGCTTACACTACAATGGAATATCTTCCATACATTACATTTACACCAACAATAAGCAAAGTCATGCGAGAAATAAAATAATACAAAAATCACTTCTTAAATCTTAAAATGCATTGCGATTTACATTACTCATTTCGAACAGTAGCTGTCAGAGTAGCTGCAAAGGAGTATCCATCTATCTTGCGTCAAACACGATTCGTTTGAGCTGTAGAGCTGTTGTTGTTGTTGCTACAGGCAAGCAAATACTCATTTGTGTATGAGAAAAGGTATTTGTTTATTGTGCTATTGTTGCCATCCAAGCTAACGGCTCAAAGCGTCTCAGATTGCGCATAATAATGTTGCCGGAAATAAAGTTGCATGGTTTTATCAATCTTTGACGCTACAAGCAGCTGAATTATTGCAAACTTGAAATTGTATGATAATCTGTTTGTGATAATTATACCTTGAGAGAGACTGGAGAGGGCGCTGATTTATTCATTGTTGTAAATGCATAATTGGAAATATATTGTTTAAACACAATTAAAAAAGAAGCATTTTTATATTATTTACATTATATATTTACTGTAATATTTGCTGTAATTTGAAAAAAAGGCAACAACATATTTTAATTGACCTAGTCTTTCATTATATAATGTATTAAATTTCGTATTGTTAGTGACATCGGAATTGTTTTTTTATCACTTTTTCTTTTTTCATAAAATTAGATGATATTCGCTAAAACATGTGCTAACAACTTGTTGTTACAAATTTTCGTTCAACTTTTCGGCTTCTACTGCCGACGCTTGCACCGACTTCGGAGCGTAACAAGTTGTTGTTATTACTGTTTGTGATGATGTTATTATCGCTCTTGTTACTGTCAATTTTTTCGGTTTGTTTACATTTTCAAACCGTCGGCAATTGCAAACGTGTCTTGTCAAATGAGTGCAACTAATAGTTTCACAATTTTGTTTGAATTTAGACTGATTTTAGTTGTTTTATTATAATTTATCGAAGCTTCTGTTACGGCAATGTGAGGATTGAAATTCTTTAAATTAATCCATATATGTACATATGTACATATATCAGACAAACAGATAATTATTGTAATTTGAAAGTGGACTTTTTTTACCCTGAACAGGGTATATTATGTTTGTCACGAAGTTTGTAAGATCCAGAAGGAAGCGTCGGAGACCCTATAAAGCATATACCTACATATATAAATGATCAGTATGTTGAGCTGAGTCGATTTAGCCTTGTCCGTCTGTCTGTCTGTCCGTCTGTATATATATGAACTAGTCCCTCAGTTTTTAAGGTATCGCTTTGAAAATTTGCAAACGTCATTTTCTCTTCAAGAAGCTGCTATAACATATAGCTGCCATATAAACTGAACGATCGGAATCAAGTTCTTGTATGGAAAACTTTCACATTTGACAATGCCGCGGTCAACATTTAAATGAAATTATCTTCAAAAAGTAAATGTCATGAACCAATCTAACGTTTCAAATAAAGAACCGATGAGATTTTGCAAATTTTATGCGATTTTGTATGATTATTTTAAAAATTATAAGCTCCTAAAAAATCACCCGTTAGCTGCCATACAAACCGAACGATCGGAATCAAGACTTTGTATGGAAAACTTTTGCATTTGACGTGATATCTTCACGAAATTTGATATGGATTACTGCTTAAGGTAATAATATAATCTCCGAAAAAATTGTTCAGATCGGATTACTATGGCGCATAGCTCTCATACAAACTGAACACATAATTACTAAAAGAAATGCACTTGCCAAGGGTATATTAGCTTCGGTGCAGCCGAAGTTAACGTTTTTTCTTGTTTTAATTAAAAAAAAATATTCCTTATATGTGGGTAATTGGTGCTCAATGTATCGTGGGCCTTAGGATAGTCAACAGCGGATGCCAGATATCCATTTAAACTCTTTAATTGAAGAAGTTTCATAAACTCTGCAGGCTCAGCACCCGCCTAATTTTCTTGTAACAACTGAGAAATAAAGTATATAGTTTCAGCATTATAATTACCGATTTTGTTATTAAAAAATTTAAAAGTGTAATATGTGATTACTTTACCCAAACAAAAGCGCAATCTATCACGTTTATCTCGAGATTAATTGTCCCCCAATTGTAATCAGTTCAGTTCAACTCCCCGAATGCTATTAATTTCACGCGCACCAACGCCTACAACAACAATAAACCGCACTCATTAGCCGCTTAATGCAAAAATACGACAAAGGTAGAGAGGAGAACTAAGAAAAATAAATAAAATTACTTCTTAAAATGTATTGCCGTGGCAAATTGTGGCGCCAGTCAGACTCATTTTGACTAAAAACAACGTCAGCTCCACAGCCAAGGCGTATGAGTAATCCACAATTAATAGTTTTCACACTCCACTCGACCAGCAAATAAAATGCATAAAAAAGGTGTAATAAATTGAAAAAGTAATATGTTTAACTGAGCATTCATGTACTTTGTGAAAGGCCAAGCGTCGTCGCCGCGCAGCTCAACCGAATCAGCTGTAAATTAAAGTGGGAGTTGAAGCCAACAGCTGAACAACCGCACAACTGCCGCAATTCATACGTGAATATCTGCAGAAAAATCGCGTAGAAGCGCTCGCAATGACAGTGACTAAGCTGTTTCTGTGCACATACTCATGTACTATAATATTGTATTTGCTCACTTC
Source organism: Bactrocera correcta (assembly GCA_027475135.1). Classification (NCBI taxonomy): domain Eukaryota; kingdom Metazoa; phylum Arthropoda; class Insecta; order Diptera; family Tephritidae; genus Bactrocera; species Bactrocera correcta. The sequence goes on along the minus strand of CM050326.1, from coordinate 63,363,863 downwards.
AACGGCAATCCAGGTGATTGTGCTTCGACGCATGCTAATTGCCCATTTCATATGCAAAACACTCACTCACTTACTAGCTCATTTGTAAGTTTTACTTTTTATCTGTACATACATTTTTTTAGTGGATACTGACTAAACATTTAGTTCGATGTTCTTAACTATGGTACGATGGTTGCAGTCGCATCGGCGGGTGTCTTTGCTTGCATTCGTTTATATGTCTTAGCATACATTTTCTCAAGTTAATACAGGGTAGGCCATTTAAAGTTGACCCATCTGGCAACGCTGTAACTTTTAACAACGCTGACAAATCGGCTAATGTCATACCGCGTTAGAAGCGTCATTCGAAGACAATTTATACCATGGAACAGTACACTCCAAAAGAACGCGCTGAAATTGTTCAGCTTTATATTCAAAATAACTTTTCAATTGTGTTAACTCAACGTGCGTTTCGCAAAAAAAATAAAGTGAAAAGTGCTCCAGTTAAGAACACAATTAAGTCTTTATACGCAAAATTTGTGAACACCGGTAATCTCAGTAATGCCAGTCATGCATCCAGACAACGCACAAGACGTTCTGATGAAAATATCGAAGCTGTACGAGCCAGTATTGAGGAGACTCCATCGACATCGAGTTATCGCCGCTCTCAGGAATTAGACATCTCTCGCACCACTCTCCGACGCATAATTCATAAAGATTTGAAGACGTTTCCATATAAAATTCAAATGGCACAAAAACTAAACCCAGCTGATTATCCGCGACGCCTTAATTTTGGCAAACAAACAAATGGGTCAACTTTAAATGGCCTACCCTGTATATAGAGGGAGCGCTATTTCCTACAAAAATAACCACAACAATAACTGTGTTCACCTGAATATATTTGCCGCAGAAAGCTAATAATAGAAATATATATTTGAGCTCTTAATACAGCTGTGCTTGTGCTTGCAGGAATCGTGAAATGCACTTTGCTGAAGTCTGTAGGCTATTTAACGGGTTTTCGTGCACGCGCTTCATTGGCCAAAACGAATGGAGAGATGCAAACATAAGTAAATGCTCGGAATTATGGAATGTGCAACACTTGCAAGAAAAAATTTTGAAAAGAAAACATTCGCTACTCGCAGGAAGGCAGACTTTTGAAAGTCCTTCAAAACAGCGTAAAATAGATATAGATATGGATACATAAAGATATTTATAAGATTAATTTCAAATACATTCACACTGGAATACATCCATAATTTTTCCTTATTTTAGACCTAAAATAAAATAGAATTGCTTATATAAAACGAAAAGCATGGACCCTACTTAAAACTAAGAGGTTACTCAAATCTAACGTTTGGTGAAATTCATGCAAATAAAGACAAATTACTTAAACATAAATAATAACTTTCCATTAGGGTTTTTTGCATATGATTTCTGTAAAATACATAAATATATCTTAGTTCGTGTTTGGCGGATAGTATTTGTGTTATCATTTGCATTTCTTACTCTTTTACTGTTTAAATTCTATCATTTGTTTACGTTTTTTACTGGTTTTGGGAATTTTTTACTTTTAGCATACGTGCAATGCATTTTAGGATTTATGTATGCCATTAGCAATTTAAGCAATCTCATGCTTTACCCTGCGGTCAGTCAGCAGGTAACCAGCGGCCATTGGGTTGCTGATGCTTTCTAAGCAAATTTAATGCGAGTAGTTCGATTTTGTAATGCACATATTTTCGTGGATTTTTATGTGGTCAAATTTGTTATACATACATTCCGCGGAATTTAATTTGTATGCGCTATTATTTTGACAACAGCGGCAGTATTTAATTACTTTAATTAAACTTTTCACTTCAAAAATCAGCGTGCTACCAAAAAGAAAAGAAGAAGAATGTATGGTAAACCATTTTGGAGCTGAGTTAGTAAATCGAATGGAAATGTAAATAAATAAATTAAAACCAAGAGTTTTAAATTGTGTGCAAGTTTAAATAGATTTTTGAATTCAATTAATTTGTAAATAATGAAATATAATTGGTCTGCAAATTATACCAAAGTTAGAAAAACCCTACACTACATCCAGCAAGATTTAACTGTTTGACTGAAGAAAAACTTTTAAAGTGAAAACTATCTATTCAATTAGTTTGCTAATTGTCATTATATATTATTATTAGTTTACAAGAGATTTCAAACAATTGAAAATTTGAAGAATGAAAATTAGTAATGCAATACAAGTAAACTAAAGAAAAGCCAAATAAAATGTTTTCACATACACGTTCCTTCTCTTGTTATACAAATCATTATACAACTACTCATTAACGTTTTTTTACTTATTACTATTAGATTTCTTTCTAAAATCTTCACTTAGCGGTTTCGTATCTGTGACTCAGCACAACTCGCTAAAATAATTGAGCAGCCACACTCAGGCAATAAATCAAACTCACAGCTACCCATGAGTTCAACGAATGTGTAACACCTGCACCTGTTATAAATAAATTTCGGTAATGGCGAGCCAATCACCGACCAAAGCCAAAAATAAACAAAAGCAGGAAAGCATAAACCATAAGCCATAACATTCACCACCGTGCAACATAATCACCTCGGGACCAATAAACTGAAAAAGAGCCGATGCCAACATCTCCCGGCGAAGCAGCTGGCGCTCAGAAACATTTTGAGCGAAGTAAGCGGCTTCCGCAATGAAAGTGAAGCCTTGAAATATTCATCTTTAATAGCACTTGTTAATGGGCGAGAGGGGTGTGCCACAAGCACAGCAATAAAGCAAGTTAACAACTGGAAAGGAGAAGCAAAACAACTCTCTACGATTATTTGAAGCGCTGCAACAACATAGTGTGCAATTGAGTTAGTTGCCAGCCGCATTGGAGGTGGGTGTTCGGAGAAGTGCAAGCAAGTTAACGTCTAGTGTTATTAATAAATTCACAAAAACAATGCACTTTTTTACATTTTCACGACTTTGTTTCGAATATAATATTTTTCTCTTCTTCCATTGTTTTAGACAAATGCGCACTGTAGCAATCTATAAACACATTGTAGCTGATTTGTCGGTGTTATTAATGCAAAATTGGCAAAATTGGTGCGTTGATTGATTGATAAATTAAGACTAAACTGTCCAATTAATAAATAAATGCAAAAAAAGTAAGTACTGTCGGTGCTGGAGCAATAAAGTAGTAGTGGTGCTGAATGAACGACATTCACTTTCAATGGGTATTATGGTACGTTCACACGCATGCGCGAACGGAGATCCGGGCTGGAATGTATAAGACTTGACTAACACAAATACTTCCTTGTCTTTCGCGGCGTGTTATAGACGGCTTGACTGTTAGGTGGCTGGGGGCTTGGTTCGCTGAATGACTCAACATGCTCTCGGGCTTTCACGCGGTCAACGTCAGTGAATTAATTAGAAAACTTAGCGTGGGGAAGGGTGTGTTAAGCGGTTGTGTGGCGCTGGTGCTAAGTTTGCTTAGAAATATTCTAATAATCATACTAATTTGAATTTATAATTTTAGCATAGCTGAGGTAATAATTAAGTTTTTCCCACATAAATCAGCCGGACTTGAAGTAATTGATAATAATTAAATACAAGTGTACACAAATGTACAAGTGTATCATGAGTTATTTAAAATGAAGATCTAACCCAGTATTATTCACGTTGCTGAGCGAAGATAAGAGTGCTTCTTTCATCAGCAGCAAGTGTTATATTGCTACCTTTTTTCGGAATAAAATCAGAGCTCATTTGCTAATTTTAATAGCATGTCACATCGCTGAAACCACATCCACACCATTAATGCCTTATGGCCCACATACAAATGTTACCTATATTCACTCCAATATTTTTAAAGGAGCCAACCCACATACAGGAGTATTTGTAATACAAACTCTACCGCGTAGTCTGTCCGCGCATGTTTTTCTTATAAATATGTCTGTTTTGGTTAATATATCTATGCTTATGTGTTCCACACATTACATAAATGGCTCTTACTCCAAAACTATTAAAAATAAATATGACCGTTCGCCGCACGTAAACGATTGCAATCAACAATCATGTCAATTGAGTCGAAAACATTTTTATACAAAATAAAAATATGAAAAAATCTGTAATATTGGGCGCATGTAAAATTTTAAATTTGTGAGTTGGCACTCGAAGCTCCCGCACCAACAAGTACAGTAAACAAGGAGTATTTATACCCTCCAATCAATTTGGACACAAATAACGTGCGAGGTAAAACTATTTATTTTTTTCATTCAAATTTTGACTAGATAAATAAGAAGCTCTTTAGAATAACTTTTGAAAAGAGCCATAAATAAGATCTCTCCAATAATCAAGTATACGTCGGAATTATAGTTTCTTATAAAAGTACGTAAAAAGTAACCCAATCATAAAAACGTGACCTACCAGAAGATGAGCTTGCAAAAATAATTCAAAATCTTTCTTGTCGAGCAGAAAGTCCGTACTCCATACACTCCCATCTTGTTTCGTTTCTTAAAATATTACCGTGATCTCTTTAAGGAATCATAAAGCCAAGCAGTTATAAGAATGTGGCCTACTTTTAAGATGAATTGTCAAAAATCAGTTTACTGCATTTGTTTGTTAGTCTTTGCTTTCACAATTAGTTCGCATATTAAAAAAATGTTAGAGACAAACATATTTACAAATATTTCATAATTCTTTCAATTATTATGTAAAAATTCTCAAGGCATTTAAAATGCTATTTAACTAGGGTTAAACAAAAAAAATCATCAAAATTGTGTATGTAAATATGGTTTTCAAGTGTTATTCTGTGAACAAATATTTGTTTCCCAGATGTTATTGAATCTGGCCACCATTACTATGCTCCTTAACCACCTACAATATTCAACACCCTGTTCGTTTGTCTGAGCTTGCTGATTGCCGACAGTGTTTCGGTTGGCTGCTGTTTCGGGTAATAATAGTAATGGCACAGGTACAACTATTTGCCAATAAATTCAGTTGTTGTTGTAGTTAAAGTGTACTTAATCATGATGTGGGTGGGTGCCTCGAGCAACAAGCTCACCACTCAGACAAACGGACAACAGGCTGGCAGACAAGCATGCGTCCAGTTCAGCAGGCAACCATAGCGTATGGGCACTCGCCACTTAGGCAAGCGTTGAATCAAGTCAAGCAATTTACCAAGCGCAATTGTCAGATAAAATTGGCAGGTAGCAACTGGTGTGCGGCAGCAGACATGTTACTACCTCGAGACTCAATCACAGCAAGCGATAGACCCCGCCACTTTTGTGAGGCACTGGAAGCTGTGAACTGAGTAACAACAGCGCCACTTGCCACTCCGAGCGTTCGCAAATATCTCTCGGCACATAGAAGAAGGTGGTTGTGGCGCTTATGCCGCACTGTGCTGTCATATCTAAGGTCATTTGTTTAAGTAATTTGCTGCGCGCACTGATCTACTCAAACTCATATGAATTCCGATTACTTGTTGAACTACTAAGAATGACTGCCCCTAAAATTCTTTACATTTTTGTAGTTACACACATCTACTCACTCTTAAATTATTGGACGTTGTTATTGAACATGGCAGCTTATTGTCTAATGAAATACGTTTACGCCAGACAAATTATGCATTTTATAATAAAATAACATAAACTTAAAATTGTTTTTATGCGTCACTTGTTAATGACAATAACATAATACTGTTTCGAACGATTTCAATTTTTACCAATTATTTAACTATTTTTATGATTAAGTAGATATGTGCGCATCTATCCGACAAAGAGCGAAATTAAGAGCTATTACAAATACTTGTTGGATATTGGTTAATAACTGCATTAGACCCCAGTTCACTGGAGTAATAGAGGTGCGCAACTCTAGACTCTATATCACATCGCCTGTCATATACAAATATAAGTATATATATATATGTATATTATATATGCGATAATATAAGCACCATAACGCAGATTATTTTATTTTTCTGTTTTGTTAAATTCATTTTCTACATATTTATGCGCAGGTGAAAAACAAGTCATTTTATAAAATATTAAAATGAATTTCTTGTGCATGCGCGCTATGTGGAACATGTACCAGAAGTTGCAACAATTTGCACGTTATACCTACGCTCAATTATAATAAAAAAACAAGTGTAAAATTTTAATTGGAAATCTAAACACAAGAGAAGCTTGTTTACTGATAAGATTTTGATTTATCAACATTACAACGAACGCACACATGCTCGTAGTTGCAAGCGGCAAACTCTATAAGCACCGCGAAACCACTAACTGGAACACTGAACAAAAGACTTAAGCAACAAACTCGCAATGTATAAGTGTGACTGTTGAGTAAATATAATGAAAATATGTTAAAAAAAAAACATAATTATGGCTTCCGTTAATCATTTCAGTAGCTTCTTTTTCACAATAGTCCCTCCTTGGTTCTAAGCAAAAAAAGGTACATATTATTCACACATTCGCCCTGCCAATGATCCAAACCATAATTGTGTGGAGCTCCTCAGCTGGTGGTAATGTGCACAACTGCAGCGCTTTTGTGTGCCCCAAAACATGCATTGGCAACAACAATTATAGCACGACAACACGCAACGCCATGAGTCAATACTCACACATACTCGTACCGCTAGTTAGAATGTTGGTCAAGTTTAACAAATTGCAGCAATATGCAAATTGACAAAAAAGCACAGAACAAAGGCAAAACAAAGGCAGCACTCACACCACAGCATAAATCAACTATGAAAACAACAAAAAAATATAATAAATTTTAATTTTATATAAGTGAAACTTTTTGCAAAAGAAAAGCAGGGCAAGAGTTGCGGATTGTGTCAGTGTACCATGTGATTTTTCCTCTTTGCACACACTGCTTTATTAAACATACAACAAATGCTACAGCGGAGTATGAGCGTGTTGGTGCATACGCTATAGGAAAACATAATACGGTAGCAGATCAAAATAAAAGTGAAACAATAGTCATGTAATAGTATTACAACAACAATTTTGCCAACTGCCAACTAAGAACCAAGTTTGCGTGCGCATAAATGTGTGTGTGTCTTTTTTTGTATGTGATTGCTGCAATTGATTGCGAGCGAATGTGAAGTGACAAAAGCCAATTATTTATATCTAGATGTTGACTAATTATTAATTAGGTGTTTTATTATTTGCTTTTATAAACGATTGTACAGTAGTGGTGTGTTCCCAAAGTATCACCGCACAAGCCTTGAGCAAGGCCTATTTACACTGAAAGAAGTGTTTAAAAAGCATAAGCGTGCTTGCCATTTCTAGACACCTTTATAGCTAACAGTGATTTTTTGTACTCACAGAATACTAAAGCACTCTGCAAATAAAATGTATATGTTTCTTCCTTCTGGGTCGAACTATCTCCTATTTATTAACATCTGAATGAATGAGTATTCCACGGAAACTTTTAAATTTTAGAAGAAAATTTTTCTGTTGGTATAGGAAAATACGTTAGAAAAATTTTCTTAAATTTCCACTCAGTGAAGATATATGTACCTCATTATTTTCCATTTTTACCAAAGATTATCATTTTCTAATAATAATGAAAGTAAAACTAAAATTCACCAGTATTTCCAACAATAACCATTAATGTTTCATTATTTTTTACACTTTACTATGCGAATTTTAATCTTTGTACAACTGCATCCCTATTAAATGTCTTTATTATATTCTTTGCAAAGATAACAAGTTATAAATTTCATAACCCATATACATAAGTTCAAATATCTATTAACCGGGGTACCACATAGCAGAGTTGCGTGCGACTAACCCACATTGCCTACGCATTTCGAAACCACCATCAATACAACCCCAAACAAATATCAAAATATAGAAAAAATATTAATTCCACTGGTGTGTAGGTACTCGCAGACAAATTTTCGCAAAGAAATGTAAACACACAAGTAAAACCACTCAAGCACGCCAAAAAGTGCAGTGGGAATCAATGACCGACCTCTCGAAACGCCCATAGCGTATACGTAACATGTGACTCGCCAAAGCAGATCTGCAACACGCACACACACACACCTTTCGGTTATTATCATAAGACAAATCACGCCGTTTAATGACAGAGCAATGTAAATAAATTGCCAAACAACAAAATGGCAAGGAGAAAAACATAAAAAACGCTCGTAAACTGCGACAGAGCCAACAACGCACAGCCAATACTTTCAAGTTCATGTTGAAGGCCATCACTCGCTGCTAAACACAAAATCCAAACGCAGCCGGTGGACAGACAGCGATTCGTAGCAGCGGCGAACGAGTTGAATTGGCACGCGTATGGCTTGCGACACCAGCCGAAACCACGTTAGACCCAAAACGCATACAATTGAACATTTTCAGCTTTCGAATACTGCGTTCGAAGCACAAACAACAAACATGCCGGGCTGTCTATGCGCCTATGTCTGCTTTATTTTATTACCATTCAAGTGGAAACGCGGCAAGTTGTCGGCGCTGGTATTACTGTTGTTGCTGTCGCAGCGTGGAACGACAAGTGTGACCACTAGTTGCCTATCAGCGGCGTCGATTGCGTGAATGAATCAGTTAAGCTGCTGCAAATAAAGCAAAACGAATTGGAAATTGCAGCAGATACCGTTAAAATAACTGCGGGCGCCTTCAAACACAAAGTCATGCACACAAACAAATCAGCGCAGCGGACAGGCCTACAAAAGTCTTAGACAGTTTGGCGACCAACCAGTATCGGACGGACCGCACGCATCGACAATGATTTGTGTGCGTATACGTATGTATATATATATATATGAATATGTATGGGCAAACGTGTAATGAAAATTTGCAGATTTTTTGCACTGACTCACTGCACTCGAAATCCGATTGTTGCGAGTTCGAGATTTGTAGATACGCCTGTGCGCTTGTTTGTCCTAAAGTAGGTGGAGGCAGGTGTGAGTATATGTATGTTGTGCGTTCCTGGTTTTTCGATTTCGTGCATTACTGGACGCACTTCAACAACTTGCCGCTTTTAATTTCATTCACAAGTGGCTTAAGCGCACGCGCTCAGACACAACCGGTTAGCCGCTGTGTGAATTTGCAAAAACAAAAACTTGTTTTAAGAACGCGTAAAATTATATACGATGAAAAAATCGTATAAGGAAGCTCAACTTCCTGAAAATGAAATTACAGTGGCAACTTAAATAAACGCATACATTATTTGTTTTCGACGATCAGTTGTCAAAATTACTAATATAATTAATTTTAATTATTTTATCCAGCCGAAAGCCTATGATGCTAGCGCTACGTAATTTAGTTTATATAATAATTTGTTTATTATGTAAGCTTTAATAAAATAAAATAAAAAAAATAAAATTATTTTATTTATTTAATTTTAGTTATTATTAGGACATCTCCATAAGTTACAATTTAAGATAAGGTGGATGTTTCTTAGGTCAGTGTAATTTAAATGTTTAACAAACCTTAAAAGAACTATTAAAAAGACAAATAAGCGAAATGGCCCTTGTTTGCATTTATAAAACAAATAAGGAAGGGCTTAGTTCGGCTGCAACTGAGCATTTTATACTCTTGCAACTTGCAAGAATCAAAGTCAGGGAAATACTTTATGGCGTAAAACGGCAAGCTGAGCATCGAAATCCAAGCAAACACATATATGCTATATATAACTCCTATAGTGACAGACACATAAGGTTTGTTAGAAAAACGAAAACCGTTATATGTAGTATAAGGAAGAAAATATGGTTATTTTTATGAGAAGTGTGGTAAAAAAATAATTTTAGTACCAGCTAACTAAAGGTAATTTCATTTAATATTATGTTGGTTTTATAATGGGTTGTCAAAAAAGTCTTGCGGTATTTTTAATGAATCAATTCGTGTGGCACCCATACATGGAGCTTCTTAGCGACTCCAAGCTTCTTCAAATGGTTTATAACGGTTTGATGACTACTATGCCAGTTTCGAAATTTTCGACGACAGGCCTTCCGGAGCGTGGCGCATATTCGACCACCTCTACACCAGAACGAAAACGTTGAAACCATCGTTTTGCGGTGGAAATGGAAACTGTATCGGGTCCATAAACTGCACAAATTTAATTGGCGGCTTGAGATGCATTTTTGCCTTTATCGTAGTAGTTCTCTAAAATATTCCGTATTTTCTCTTTATTTCGCTCCATGTTTGCGACGCTATAACTCACGAATTATTTAAAAGAAACGACACTCAATCAAACACGTGTTAGCGCGTGAAATGAGCTTTCCAAAAAGGTAAAGCATGACCCGATGCGACGAATAAAACTAGAACTACGCGTTTTCAGCGCCAACTAGCGAAAATACCGCAAGACTTTTTTGACAACCTAATATTACTTTAAAAATATGGATCTTAACTGCATCGACGATCGAGCTTAGATATTAAGCTGAGCTGAGTCAAAAGAAAGAACCACAAGGAGACTCATTTAGAACAGCCGTCTCCTTCCTAAGAACGTCTTCTTACACTGATGAGTGCAGGTAGATTTATACTCGTAAGCCTTAAATAACTTATATTGCTACTTATATTTGATTAGAAAAAAATGCATATACGCCTCAAATATACGAGTCAGCGAAATTTTCTCATGACTGTTAGACAAAGGCAAGACCATTGAATTAACATGAAGATTAAAATCAAGCTTTGTGTCCATCGTAAATATAAAAAGCAATGACCAAAGCATTTTTCTCGAGCAATTAAATAATCATTTCACAAATTTTATCTGATTTTCATCTATCGCTTCAACTATTGGAAAAATCTTTAAGCTGCGCTAAAAAGTTAATAGTTTAAATATTGGAAATACGCGTGCAAGCGCACAAACGCTCATCGGCGTCTAGTTAAACTAACGTGCTGTGCATTACTTGCCACTTGCAGGTGAGCAAGTTCACCTTTTATCTGCGCATAGATTTTCTCAGGTAGCCAACATAAGTGACCAGTCGTTTTCATTGGTCACACACGCTTTTTTTTCATTTTGTGTCAGTGCATATGAAAGATTTATTAATTACGATGCAATTTTCAATGTATTCTCTAGTTGTAAGAAAGTTAACAGGAGAGAGAAAATATAATTTTTTTATTTATTTCATTTTGCTTATTTTCTTGTACATATCTTCAGTGAAATCAGAGGCGCATTTGCATAAATATTTGAATATTAAATAATAAAAATTTTGATAGTTTTGTGAGAAAGTTGAGACAAAGCCGCTACTTTATGAATAATATTTCACTGTGGACTTATCAGAATAGTTAATTGACTGGAGAGATGAAGGTATGCTTATTTTGTTTTTATTTTTCTATCAAGTGTATAGTTTTAAAATAAAAAAATGGAAATTTTAATTACTCGTGATTGGACATTTATTGATTTTGCTCCGCAATTGTTGAAAACCGAGTTTGACATGGCACTTTAAGTTTGGAGCAAGTTTTAAAGACACAATTTCATCGTCGAATACATAACATATTCGCTTGACCCCAACGACCAACGCGAAAAACGATTGATGTATTCATATTTCAATACAGTAAGCGATAAACCGACAAACAGCAACACATGTAGAACATGACAAACTTTGGGAATGGGTTGGTCTACAAAGTCGTATTCTAATTATTTTGTTCTATTTCAGCACTACCCGCACATGTCGCTCAAAGCTGCCACAAACCCATTGCACGTCAGCTCAACACACGTCAGTCGCATATCAAATGTTTTTGTTGCGCTTAACTGCATTGACCCGAAAAGTGCAACGCCAATGGAAAACAAGAGCAAATTAACAGCGTTTTGCGTCTACATTTGCACGCCCAGCCTGCTTTGATATTGACCTGCACTCAAGTCTTTTAGATAAATGTGCATTTGTTTCTTGAGTTTTCATTACTTTTGGCTTGCATAATACATTGCCAAGTTTAATAGACAAATAAGAGAGAAAATATAGAACAAAATAATATCTCTTATCTTTGAATTAAAAATGTGATGTTTAGAAATGAATATTAACAAATTCACACTTTGAAATTTTTTCTACAAGAATTTTGTTGTGAAACAAGAATTTTAAAGCTAATATTAATAAGGACTCGAAGGAAAAATATGGAAGCGCTTTGTGGCTAATTATAGCTCAAATTGTAAAAGCTTTTAATGGATTGTTCTTTGCGGATAAGTGTAAATATTAAAAATAAATACTTGTTTAAAAAATGTTAAATTATGCCTAAGCAGCTTTCACTATCCTTGGCATTAAAATGGTGTTACTAGTTTATCTGCTTTAAAATATCATTTCTGTAATGAATATTCAGAAAATGGTAATTGTTCCGACCAAAAAATCGTATATTTTTCTTTATTTTAGAATTCCATAACAGTCATTCCCTTTAATTATAAAGAACAGAAAAAACACGAACTATGACTAATAAAAACCAAAACTAAATAACAAAATGTATATCCAGAAGTTATACAATTGTCGGTGTTCTAAGTTTTAAGACTAAAAATGCTTAACTTTCAAGATACAGTGTTTCAAAAAATTTGTATTTTATTTTTAAGTAATTTCTAAACAAAAACAATTTCGGTATTTTCAGAAAGGCTTCTGTACACACAGTGAAGCAAATGAGTCCAATATTATATGTTTTCATGAAATGATAGTAAACACAAATAATAAAGAGATTTTCAATCAAAAGAACATTTCCCTTTCTGTTTCAAAATTTTGAGACAAAACTAGATATTATCCTTTTTAATGGTACGCTCAGGTTAATGTTTAATTTTTGAACAGAAAACGTACTTGTAAGTTATTAATTTTTGTATTTTTCATTACAAATGAATTTAAAAACGATTTTTGAATATGTCTCAAAAATGCTTATCATAGTTTTTTCGTCATCTTAAGGATTATTTTAATTTATGTCTCAAAACAAATAAGTATAAATTATGTGTTTTCATTACTTCCTCATGGTTACTTACGAATTTCATTTTGCTGAGACAAATTTGCCGCGTATCCACTGGGGTTACAAGTAGGTAGTTTGGAAATTGTACACAAGAAATGCACAAATCACAATAATAGCTGTGTAAACTCTTTCTCAAAAGCAACAGCTACAACAACAATGCATCAAACACTTTTCTGCACTTTTTTATGCAAATTATGCACACTTTTATTTTAACACCACAAATTTCCTTGCTATTTGCTTTGGATATTTACTTTTTTCTCGTGTTTGGATACGCTCCGAAAGCACAACCGTTCGTAAACAGCCAAATTGCACTTTGGTTTAAAACAAAAATTATAACAAATAATCTTTTTGTTTACGGCTTTGGTTTCGTGGTGAAACTATATATGTAAATAGATGTAATATATATTATTTGAAGTTAACCGCGCGGTGCCTTTATCTGTAGCAATCACAATTGGCGTTGCACTCCTTCGATTCGTACTTTGTACAATTTCAAAATTTTTAAGTGTTCACTGGGGCATACGTGCGGTTTGGTCAGGCGTTCGAACAATCTGTCCGTCGTGCACTGGGGTAGTTAGTTGAGTGTCGGTGCCGTTGGTTGGTTGTCGGTTGATTGTTGGCTGTGCGCTTTTGGAGGTATTAAGAGACTTGTGGTAAAACACTTAATGAATTCCAGTGGATATGCTTAGTTGGTTTTATATTGAACACGAAACAATAAGATTTGCTAACATTTTACTCTCAAATTGGAGCATAAACTTAAGCAAAGAGACTCAACTGGCGTGAGAGAGCCCGTACATTTAATGAGTGTGCGAATATATGAGTGAATTTTCCAGTGTTTTGCTAACAGGCGTACGTGATTAACCGTTTGATTTTGAGTGATTTTCAATGTTTTGAGTAGTTTACTTATTCGTCATTTTAGCTGCGTGCAGCTGCCATACTCAAGCATGCTAAGCGTTTGCACGATTCTGATGTGACATGAAATTCTCTGTGTGTGCGAATATTATTTTCCTTAATTTAGTTGTATTCTCGATAAAAACGACTTTCACTTGCGCCAAGGGTCATTTAACGATACGCGTTGCTGCGGATGCCGACGCCGACGCCGACGTGTTGCGTTGCATGAAATGCATATAGTGAATCATTAGCGGCTCGTCGCTAATACAAACAGAATCTTTATTAATATGCAAGTTAGTCACGAGATGACATATGTGAAATTAAAACACGATTTTAAAGATTTTAAGGAAGCGTGTGAAAGTCGTCAATTAAAACGAACGATTTGCAAAGCTTACACTTCACTTTTTAATTTGAGCGCGAACTGCTGATAAGAAGCCTTAAATTGACAAACTTGATCTTTAAAAGCAAAGAGCTAATTCATTTTAATAAATAAGAATTAATCAGTTTAACACGTTTTTAAAGACGAAAGTGCTTATTCTAGTAAACTTAGCAACAACAACTAATAAACGAATATTGTATTAGATTTTATGATAGTTGAAAATGCAAAGACACGCCCTGAATCTAAAACTGTACTATGTTAACCGCATTCATAGTCATTGATTAACACTTATTAAAGCAAATTTCCTATATTTTCACGCCTCTACGAATTGCCTTCAAAAAATTATTGTTGTAATTTCGTAATTGCAATTTTTTCACGCGCAAAACGCAATTTTAATACGCATTTGTATATACACTAAGTAGTTAGCTAATTAAAAATCATTGATCAATAAATCACGTTTTGCCGAATTCAACACATACTTCGAGTAGCAACATATCAATAATGCAAAAATGAAAGTATGAACTACTTTTATTTTATTTAGCATTGGTGAACAAGTTTTGCTTTTCATTCCACTCGTAGATACTTAAATGTGTTTACAAATGTTTTTAATAGAGTAACCTACAATTTTGAATGCATGTTTCTTCTATTATAATATTCTACATAATTATACATTTGCATAATTACAATTGGCGATAATAGCAGCTGCATCCAAATGGGGGACTTTGCGAAGAAACTTCCGTATTTCAATGCAGCGATACAAACGAACACGCACACTATTTCTATTAGCGCGAGGTGTTCTTTTGTAGACGGAAATGTAAATATTCACCCTGAAATAGGTTTTTCATTTGATATTGAACTGTGTAAGTAGGTGCTAGCTTTAAATTGACCAAGGTAATAATAAATACTACAGACGGTCTATTTTTACACAATAATTTTAAATAGCATAAAAGTTTACGCAAATTCATAGTAATGTGCTTAGTGTTAAGTAAATTCTTATGATAAACAGTAAGCTCGGACTCGTACGAAAGCAAGTAAAAAAATAATAAATGACTTGGTAATTGGTTTGTTAGAAAGAGTTCAGCGTCCTATGCATGTCATCCACCAACTGTTGAAATACAATTATCTTTAAATAGACCAACCACCGTTCAGTATACGTTCGAAATTTTCTGTAAATAAGACTTTTTCCAGTTTTTGGTAAAGTTTTTAGCACTCAGTGATTGTTTTTGAGATTTTCTATTTTTAAAGCAGGACTCAGTGCACTAAATAGTTGTAACAAATAGAAGATAAAACCGCTTGCCTATACATATTTAAAATATTTGAATAAACGCCATTCATCTGTAAGTTTTGAACTTTACATTAGATTTTAAAGCAAAATGATTATTGTTCAGAAAAGTATCTGAATAAATAGGACTTAACTCCCGACCCATATAAAGCTTTCTAGAATTCCATTAGATTTTTTACTTTCCAATAAACTAGAGCTCCTCTTTACATATGGCAACTCTGATCCATAATGTGTCGGACTCCAATCATTCACTTAAAAATGGAACTATCATTATTAAGCAACAAAGTAAATAAAAAATTATTTGCAAAAATATTTTTTTTTTAAATGTTTGCTAATTCACTGGTGCTAACTCAATAATTATCCAAAGTGCTCGTACAACAACATTGAATTCTCCGTCACTTCCGTAATTGCCGAACTACAAAAGACTTAAGCGACAAACTACATGTAATCGCTTGCACATAATGTATGCACATACTTGTACTTATGTAGACATCTGTGTGCGCAAATAATGACATACGTGCGGTTATGAGCATGCATAATTGCTTTCATTATATGACGCTGCATTTCACAATTTTCACCTATTTTGTTTACTAAAATCACAAAAACAATAAACAGGAAAAGATATTTACATATGAAAATATGTCACCGGCATGACTGGTGTATTTATTTTCATCTTACGCTAAGGACAGCTGCTTAGTATGAGAATTTGATGCGAAAGTGCTTATAATTTTTAATTTAACCTTGAGGGATTCACTTATCGTTTTTCAAAAGTTATTGGCTTCTGTGCTACTATAATTGAATTTAAACTCTTTTATGGATTGAATTTTAGAATATCAATATTTTAGAAAAACTAATTAAATTGTTTTTCCACCTGTAACATTTCGAAGCTTGCTTAAGTCTAAATCATTTTTTTTTTTTTGAATTGGCAACTCGGCTTTCTTCCAATTTTGAACACCTTTGTGATTCATTTCCACAGGCATTGTGCAGCAATTGCGTGTTATTGTGGGCCATTCACTAGGAGCCCAAATGGTTAAATAGTGCTCAAATGATTTAATTGTACTATGTACAGATTCTGTGGACATCATCGTATGATCCGTAAGCAAAAACGGTTATAATTTTTTTAGAAAATTTTAAATTTTTAAAAATATTATGTACTTACTGAAAGTAGTATTTCAAAATTTCAACAAATCAGCAGCAATCAGGGCAGTAACATCGTACCACATATCGGCCAGAAGTGTTTTGGGAAGCAGGGCAGCAGTAGAAAGTGTTGCCAAAAATAAGCAACTTCTCTTGTACTGTGTTCCAGGCCACAAAGGTACCGAACAACGAAATAGTGACGAGATGGCCAATAATGGTGTGCGTCTAACATCCGAAAACGTGATGAACATTTGGGAAACTCATGCATTGCCTATACCACGATCCCGACAGAAGCATGATGAAGAAAATCAAAACACGGTGGACCAGGACACCAGGAAAACAGTGGAGCATCTGTAAGTATCTGGGGTCCCCAAGGAATGATACACTGGAGGAGGATTGGACAGTGAGGCCGCAGAATCTGTTAAAATTCGCGTCAAGCGCAGGCATTTTAAAGGATGACTACTTCTCTTGGACCTAGGAAGTGAACTCCATCTGGTATCACAAAGGACCAAAACTGGTCTATACGTGGCTTATTGGCCTACCAGTTTAGCCTAACCTGAATATCTAACCAAAAATATAACTTGTATTATATTAATTTATTTTCCTTTCCATCCCATATTTTTTTAATGGTCAACAACAACACAGGTGACTGAATCCAAATTGAAACACGCAATACAAATGGTATAATTACAAGAAGACTAGCTTACCGCATTTAAAGCCAATAACATATATATATTGTATTAAATTAAATTTTACGTATTTAGCGATCACGTAAACTTAATTTCGTTTTGCATCTCAGAAAATATGCGCTGTTATTTACATTATAGATGCAAAAATGTACAGCTTGCTAAAACTGAAAATCAATCGATAAATTATTGGGAGTATGTTGAAGAACACAACACAAAAATATTAATCTATTTATTTTTTTCACATTATACGTAAACATTTTGTTTTGTTGGTAATATTTCATTAATGTGTATGTCAAGGCATAATTTTGTGTCGCACATATGATAATTTTATCTTTGTAACTATAAGAAAAATCTGAACAATATTTTACCAGATGATGAGTGCATCAAAAACTCAATTTCGAAAAAATTACGTACACGATAATTTTGCAAAAAGGGGTGACCTTGTATATCCCAATCATTATTGGCATGTTTTTAGCCTGGAACTCGCTTATGATATATCTTTCTAGTCTTTTTATCGAAATTTGGGTTGTACGAACACCAATTTTATTTTGACATTCCATATATTCCCATCACATCATTCACAAGCTCAATAAATTGTATGAAAAAATCTGATATACAGCTCAAACCTGGTTTTTGTTTTTATTCCTCTTTCTAAAATTAAAAAAACACAAAATTAGTTATACTATTAAGGCATTTATCAAATATAAACATATATGTGATATACACTTAAAAAATTGACTTTGCTGTTACTGTGTTTGAACCCAATTCAAATTCAAAAGTATACAACTTTTGAAATCGTTGTTATTATTTTTTAACTTAACTCGGATTCAAAGTCAGAGTTGAAAACACTGAACTTGTAAAATAAAAATATTCAAGGCAAATGTACAGATAATCAGACAAATGAAACAAAACCAATCAACTGTGCAACCGACAATGTTATTAATAACTCCATTAGCGCGGCAAAACTTATTAAAAATCAATTTGATTGCTTTCAAACCACAATTTTAACTTTTTGCCTTCATGCAAGTTTACGGTTTTTGAGCTGTTTTTTCTTGTTTGTCCGTTTTGTTTGAAGGGAAACAACAAAAACACGAAGCCAGCACGTGGAGCAGCGTACTCACCTCACAGGGTTAGTAAATGAAGTGCTTTACAACAACAAAAAACTAACCGAAAAAAAACTTCCCAATTATTTATTGTACAAACAAATTTGTACTTGCAGTGTATCCCTGCAAATTGTGCAATCAATTGATCTTTAATGTGTGGATTACCGGATTATTCTCTATTGGGTACAATATGGATTGAATTAGTCTCCAATACATACTATACCTTTGTGATACAATTTGATACTAATTATCTTAAACATATATATTTTGGGTATGGTTAGTAATAAATTCTTTGAATTTTTGTTTGCATTTCTACTGAATGTTTCCATGCCCAAGAAATTATCCTTTTATACATTTGTCTACGACTAAATGAGTAAACTTCCGATAAAATCAATAATTTTATCTTTTATATACAGTTTAAATATAATTTACAATCTGTCAATAATTTCAAATACAATTTAGAAGAATGATTAAAAAAGATTAAAAGAAAGAAAAGAATAAACTTCGTTTGAGATGACGTTGACTTATGCCTTTCTGTCCAACTTGTCAGACTTGACGATAATAAAGAGATACCCCTGAATGAGCCAAATTGCTCAACGAAAGTACCTCTTCTACAAGTCTGAAAGGGCTAAGTTCCAGATCAACCGAACATTATATACTCTTGCAACATTGAAAAGTGAAAGCCAGGGAAATACATACTTTAATGTGTAAGGTTTTACACCATATAGTAATCATATAGAGTAAAGTCAGCCAGATGACTGATATTAGTTATATAGGAACTAGGCTAAGTTTTCGCTCAAATTTATTTTATTTTCATTGAGATAATTCACATAGTGACCGATATATGCAGTACAAAGTCACACCGAGGTTCGAAAATGTTTATATTAGGTATATGGGTGCTAAGGGAAGTATTGGTCCGATTCAACACACACGTTGAGCGACATTTTTGATCAAATGTCAACTCTAGGTACTGGGGAATAAATATTCGGTACCTACGGACTTGAGCAGGTTTTATTGGATTTCAGTAATTTTTGGTCATAAGGTGGCACATACTAAAGACATTAGTCGTGAAAAGTTTTATACCGTTATATTAATTCCTTCTTGATTTGAGTACTGGAAATAGAACGAAAGAAATGGAATTTAAAATTGTGCAGTATGGGTTGTAGTCCGATTTCGCCCATTTTCACGCTGTGACATAATACTATGTATAAAAAGAATGCCATTTTGTCGAAATCGGTTGGTCGGGTCCCGAGATATGGAATTTCATCAAAAAGCGGCAGTGCCACGCTCATCGTATAAGCAGCATAAACAATATGTCAGATGTCACAATATAACAGAATGAATAAATTCTCCCTCGTAATAAGACGTTTCATTTCCCCCCACCAGTGGTAAGGAATGACAAATTCTTTTTGAAGGTCAATTCTTGATGAAACAATTAAATTTTTTTTGTCTTTACCCATGCATTTTTATTATTATTTGATGCATGTAAATGCATGAGTATGTTTATGTACAACGCCCATCTACGAACTCGATTTTTTTTGTACTAAGGAACCTACATACCAAGTTTTATCAAAATATCTCAATTTTAAAAGTTACAACTTGCACGGACGGACCAACAGACATACAGTCAACCGGATTTCAACTTTTCTAGTAGTCCTGATCGTTATATATGTATATATAGATAACCCTATATGTATTGCGATTAGTTTTACGTGATACGTACAACCGTTAGGTGAACAAAACTATAATACTGAATTTGTGGGCAGTTCGTAAACAAGTGTAGCGTAAAACATAAATGAGACTTTAATGATGCAGAATAAAAATTAATGTGTATCACATTTCAGGATAAAGTTGCTAATAAAATAAATGTTTATATGATCGATAAAACAGTAAAACAGATAGTTCATTTACATTTATATATAAATAGTCTTTACAGTTTTCATTACTATTTTCAGAATTCTTTCAGGAGGAATCAATGATAGAATGGTGTTGGCATCGCGATCTACCATTAAGCCTACGTTTGAGAATGCAAAATACTTAAAAAATATGTATAGAAACAAGTAAGAAAGGGCTAAGTTCGGGACAACCGAACTTTTGTATTTTATGTATACATATACTGTTGAAGTTTAATAGAGTTCGCGGAAGATGAACTATATTAATGCGGATTGAAATAAAAAGCGTGCTATGGGGGAAAAAAGAAAAATAAAACGGAAGCTGCTTTGACAGCAAGCACATAAGTGCTGCCCATGAAGCTTCGAGCATATGGTTAGAAAGATGATGCCAGATAGGCGCGAACATACCGGCCGCCTTGAACAATAGTTCAAAAAATACAATTTAATTAAAAGATAAAAATATCATATACAAAATATGTTCCCCTTTGTTGGTGGTAGCGACAGCTTAATCACGGGCCTTAACAGCTCTCCTTGGGATGTCTTCAAATTTACAACCCGAACTTGACCATCAGTCGCTGGGGAAGTGCCAATAACACGGCCAAGCTTCCATTTATTTGGGGGCGCGTTGCCTTCATGTATGATAACCATATCATCTTTCTGCAAATTCGGCGTTAAAGCGTATCCATTTCGAACGACGTTGAAGACTGACAAGATACTCTTTTCGCCATCGATTCCAGAAGTGCCAAACGTTGAAATATAGTTCCCTTCAAGACCTCAACGTCAGGGTCGGGAAGTCCCTTTAGCCGTTCGCCAATTATGAAGTGTCTAGAAGTGAGGACTTCAAAGTCATTTACATTTGTAGGAATAAAGAAAAATTTTCACAGGCTTCAACTTCAGTCAGTACTGCTGCAAATTCTTCGTAAGTTAGGAGCGAAGTATCTAAGGCCCGCTTAAGATGATATTTTATACGTTTTATACCAGCCTCCCAGAAGCCATCCATGTGAGGGGCGTTTGGAGGATTGAAATGTCAAAATGTTTGGGCGCTTGCGAAATAATTCGCGAATGCAGCGTTCATAGGCTAATCGTAATTCCTTTTCAGCACCCACGAAGTTAATGCCGTTGTCAGAGTAAATGTGCTGACAGTACCCTCTCCGGTTAGTAAAACGTTTGAAAGCAGCGATGAAAGCAATTGAAGAAAGGTCTCCAGCAAGTTCGAGATGCATTGCACCAGTACTTATGCAAATAAATGAGCATATGTATGCCTTTGTAGATTTTGCACCTCTTCCATGCGTAAACTTCGCGGCGTAAAAAACATCTGGTTGAAGTGACTCGACTTAGGGGGTAGATCAGTCATGAGTTGTTGTAATGGTTGACAACTCAGTCGTCTACAACGAATGCATTTGCGATATATACCACGGACGAGGTTAGGAATGACTGGCACCCAAAATCTTCGTTGTAGCGCAACTTGCATTATCTGAGGTCCACCAAGTAATGTTAAAAGATGTACTTCTGCTACGATTAATTTAGCAAGCGGTGATTTTTTCGGCACTATTATAGGATGTTTAACATAATCCGAAAGCGGTGCGTTTTTGATGCGGCCTCCTACTCGTAGGATACCATTTGCGTCTAGAACTTTCCTTTTTATAAACAATAAATTGAGTATGCTTTACCAATGCTATTTCAGCGTTTTGATTTTCAGCGCAGGACAAGCTGCCGGATTTTCGTATCCCGACGTTAGCCCTTGCGTTATTGATGAATGATACTTCGTCAAAAAATCCCAATCATCTGTAGTTTGCGTCAACAGTGTTACAACCTTGCTAGATTTTAACTCGAGATCTGTAGTGTGTGATTCTGCAGAAATCGGCCAGTTACTGTTGTTCTATTTTGAGAAAGTGTGGTTCAGATTTGATTGAACTTGCTTCACTAGCTTACGTAATAGTTTTCAGAGGCGCTACTCTGGTTTTCGCTGCTACTAGTACGACCCTAATCGTACCGTCCGTAAATTGTGTGCGACAGTAATGTGCGGCTGCGTATGCGACTTCTGATGCTTCAGTAAAAATGTGATACTGAGAGTCAGAAGTTTTCCTAGTTCCTAACCAGCGGCTTAGTTTTAGCGCTGATAGTTGCGGTAATTCACGACGATGTGCCAACTCCTCCATCACATTTTCTGAAGGAACTGGTTCATCCCAATCCACATTTGAGCGCCAACGTTTCTGTAACCAAATCCAGTGGATCGAATACGTTACTTGAGTCGGAGAGAAACGGTCGTTGTGTAAGTTTAGGAGGCAGGTCGTTAAAACTCACTGCTACAGAAAGCCAATCGTTGTTTGTGTGCCATATGGTACCAAGAGAGCAGATTTGGTCTCCATCGGTCAAGAGATGCGAAATTTGTTTAGATGCGTGTGGTATCATATGGTATCATAGTCATCCATATAAAAGTCTGACCTTATAACTTAAATAACTTCCTTGATTGCGTTTGACGCGTTAAGTGCGACTCGATGTAGTGACTTAACAGCTAGATGTGACGCTGAGGCGACTCCATACGTGACCCTTAAAAGACGATAATCACGAACTGGATCTGCTGGATTTGAACGCCAAACTATGCGTTGATAATCTGTGTCCTCTTTAGCAACATAAATTTGGCGGTACATCTTTTCGATATCGGCTATGATTCCGAAACGGTGAGTACGAAAGCGAACCAAAATAGAAAAAAATTCTTATTGTAGCTGTGAGCCTAACATGAGGGCATCGTTTAAAGAATTCCCAGAGGTTGACTTCATAGATGCGTTGAAAATGACTCGAAGTTTCGTTGTTTGACTTGTGGTCTTTACCACCGCATAATGTGGCATACTGTACAGTTTATCTGTTGTCGTCTCAACTGATTCCATGTGTCCCATAGAGGTGAGTTCATCCATAAACATAGTATACTCTTTGCGAAGTTGTTCGTTAGCTGAAAATTTTCTTTCCATACGGAGTAATGCTCGAATAGCTGCTTCTCGTGATTCACCTATCAATACGTTTTTCTTCAAAGGTAAACGCACAATGTAGCGACCATCCGATGCACGTTCGGTTCGATTCTTCAGGTGAAAAGAATTTGTGGGCGGGTAGTTCTTCGAGTTCCCAAAACTTGAGGATGAGTTGAGTTAAATGAAGGTCGGAATGTAAAGTCGAAATGTTCACCGGTGGGCTTTGTAAATTGGCAGCGTTGCCAAACATTTCCCATCCGATGTCATTGGTATACCCCGTTCACCCTTACGAAGTCCGTGTAGTAGAATTTTGTCCATTTCATCCATTCCAATTAAAATGTCTATTGGTCCGGGCTGGGAATAATAGCGGTCGGCTAGGGGTAAATCCGTAAGATGCGGCCAAGAAGCCGTCAGTAAAGTGGAGGTTGGAAGACCGTTAGTTATTTTCGGTAGTATGAGCGTACTTACTTGAAGTATCAAGCGTTCGTGTTAATATGGAGAATGTAACTTCTCCCTTTGCACGGTCTCCTTGTAGTGACCCAATCCCAGTGACGTGAACGGATGGCAACGTCCTGGGAAGACGAAGGCGTTGAACACAGGCTTCGGTGACGAATGAGGCATGCGAATCGTTGTTGCGCGAGCGGGTTGCCAACGACCGGTATAATCTTGTACCATAATTTCAGCGGTTGCTAGTAGAATGACGCGATTAACGTCGGCGTAGTGTGCGGTTACATTTAAACGTTGTTCATTTTAGCATTGAGCTTTGCCGTTTGATTGGTAAAGTTTTTGTGAAGTAAGATACACATGATGACGTCGTTGGCATATGCTACACGACAATGTGCTGTGACAGTTAGTGAGGATAATCCCTTTGCTAAGACAATTTATATACGTACCTAAGTTCGTAATAGCAGTTAGTTTACCCTTGGAGTCGAGTTGGCTGAGCTGTGAGCAAACGTAGATTTTATGATCACCATTGCAATAAGAACAATGCGGCCCCTTAGTAGCGTTTGATTTAACGATATTTACTTCTGGCTCTGTAAATGCCGTTTGGAAAACATTCTTTGTTGTTGTTGTTGTCTCTGCGGTAGTGTTGTGTAATGGTACCATCTCCAGAGAGCGTGCGCGGTTTTCAAGAAATTCTCGAGGAACGGAGAAAGATGGTAGATCGTCCATGACGAGCGATAACTCCCATTGCTTTCGGGTTTCATGAGCTAACTTTGAAACAGTTAGGTGAACGAGCCAATCATCCAAGAATTCGACTGGTCGTTCGAGTGCACGTAGAGCACCAACGTGTTGGAGCATAGAATTTAGCACTTGCTTTATTCCCTTAGTTGTATCCTTGGCCGCGGTCAATAAGTCCCAAGCTTCAGTGTAATTGCTAAGCTACTCACCAAATCGAATGCTTCCTCATTCAAATATAAGTAGTGTAATTTTTGTCCGTCCGACAAATTAACTTTCATATGAATGAGTAAGCAAAAAGCATCATGAAAAGTAAGTCGCGAATTTTAGTCGAAGACATGATTAATATTAAAAGTGCAAAAAAATGTTGAAAATTATAGCGAATTTGCAGAATATCATTAATATGCGATGATATCCGGCTCGAAGGACCAAAATATGTTGAAGTTTAATAGCGTTCGCGGAAGATGAATTATATTAACGCGGATTGAAATAAAAAGCGTGCTATACGGTCCAATTCCTCTATTGAAAGAGAGATAAAACGGAAGCTGCACCTTTTCAACAAGCACATAAGTGCTGCCCATGAAGCTTCAAACATATGTTTAGAAAGATGATGCCAGATAGGCGCGAACATATACTTTATATAACTCATACACTAACCGACAAATTCGGCATACGATTTTCTAGAAAAACGAAAATCATTAAACGTAGTATATGGAGTTAGCGTAGTATCGACTCGGCTTTATCTATTAACTAATATCATGGCACATACTCCAAAAGGTTCTATTAATGTAACTCACATACAGTCACCTATCATATGGATCAAAGTCATGCGGATATTTGAAAAACCCATTGTTAGTTATATGGGGACTAGATCAAGTTTTCGCTCAATTGTATCTACACACACAAGGCACAAAGATACACTATTATGAGTAAAATACGCTCTCTCATTTTCATTGAGATAACTCAAACATTAGCTGACATATGCAGTATAAAAACACGTGGAAGTTCAAAAATCTTTATTTTAGGCATATGGGGCTCAGGAAATTATTGCCCCGATTTAACCCATTTTTGATACACAGAATCAGAATTCAAACCGAAGTCAAAAAGTAGTAGGTGCCATGAATTCATATATTATTGGTGTGATGTTCAAAACAGAATTCGTATCAGTATTGGGTGTCATGGAAACCAATCTGACCTGTTTTGCTATCAGAAACAAACCAAGAAGGTAATTGCTGACAGATTTGAAATTTGAATTTTTGGAAAAAAATCTGGGTATTTAAAAAAGATTTACATAACGTAATAAATGTTATTTAACAGACAAATGCGTCTTATTCATTCGATAAATGTTATCTCTTAAAATCTTCCTTTAAATCAGAACTCATATAAACTTTAATACAAGGAGTTTTCCAAAGTAAACAGGACTTTTTGAATCTGAGGGTCCCTGGTGGCCCCATCTATATGCCGATTGGTGCGTTAGAATTTGCTATCTTTATCAATTGTTCAGCGAACTGCATGATATTTCACTAATTGAAAGTGAAGTTATTGCGTTTTAAGTGTCAGTATGTTTGTGTTATCGGTGCAGGAATGAGCTTCGAACAAAGAGCCAGCATTAAGTTTTGTTTTAAAATTGGTAAAACTTTTACCGAAACGTTTCAATAGATGAAACAAGTTTATGGCGATGATTGCCGATCCCGTAGAAGAGTGCACGAAAGTGGTCGTAAGGACATAAATGACGATCAATATGTGGACCAATCAAAATCCGTGATCACCGGAAATTCAATTGAAACTGTGCGTGAATTCATGGAAAATCAGCCGAAATCATCATTGAAATTCATGGAAATTGAATTGAACATCTCCAAAACATCGATTTCTCGCATTTTGACCAAACATTTAGAAAAGGTGTGTGAACGGTTTGTTCCGCACTCACGACCAAAATTTGCTCAGAATGCAACATTTGAAGGACATCATTGTGACCGATTATTTGACCAAAAATCACATTTTAACGATTAACCACTCCCCGCATTCACCTGATATGGCACCGTGCGACTTCTTCCTTTTGGAAAAAATGCATTTGCCCATAAAAGGAAAGCGTTATGCAGACTAAAAGGCTTGCACCGGCATACTGGCGGCCATACCGACCAACGAGCTAAAATACTCATTCGACATGCTTTTGGACCGTGCAAACGGCTGTACTGAAACAGAAGGGGACTATTTTGAAGAAAATAAATTGATTTTGTCGATTTTTTTTTTTTAAGTCGTTTTTACTTTGGAAAGCACCTTGTAGGATTGTTTTCAAATGTATTCATTTGCAGGTTTCTTCACATTAGTAAACAGCTGATTCGACAAATTGCCACTGAAAATAGCATAGTTGTAATTTGGTCGCAAAATAATTTGAATGTAAAAATTAACAGCTGTCTTGCCATTTTGTGAAGTTTGCAAATAATGCCACAAGTTTGGGACTATAAATGAGTACCCCTATTATACGTCGTTGCATTTAATGGTACTATCTCTTACGGTTGTTTCGGAATGGTAGAATTGGTTCCTGTGAGTATTAATGATTTACCCTCCATTAATAGCAAAATGAAACTGAAAATAATACTCCAATTATGAAAAGGGTTAATAGCAAGGAAATTCCGATGGGATATTTAGTTTTTAAAAATGTAGATTTCCAAATACGATATTCCCCCCACACGCTCCTGGTTACCCGAGGCTCCGGTTAATGAAAGTACAAGGAAGTACTTAAGCCATCAGTAGCATTTTGTACCTATTGGTCGCATACAAACATTAAGTGTAATAGATAATTAAGTCACTATTTATCTCGCTTGCAAGCTATTACTACCGTGTTACTGTTACTAGCTGTGAGCGATAGAGTTGTGCTCAGGTATAAAAATTGGAAATTATTCAGGCAGACCAACACAAACGGCTAATTTGTTCGGTTAATTGCTACCGGATCATGCCAGTCGGCAAACGTCGACTGTAAAAGTTCACTCGCTCGACTCAAATTCATTTACTCGTTGATCCCGTGTTATGTTGTTCGGCCTTGAACTTGAAATATGAAACGTGATATTAATCTGCCACACACTCAATCGACGAGACTACAATATTCATGCATATACTATATTTGCACGCATTTGCAAATGTAAACTTTTGCATAGATTTGTATATACTTATGTAAATGCGACTATGAAAATATATGGAATCATTACGGATGTGATCAGACAACAAATGTATATTTACTTTTACATATACATACATACGTCACTAATCATTTACTTATGTAGGCAATGCATTGAAATTAACTCTAACGATCAAATGTTCTTTTTGTTCTCCGTAATAATGTTATAAACGTATTAGTTAAAAACTGTCTGTTAAACAACTAAAACTTTCTCTACTTAGTAAGTTTATACCAATAATACCAACAACAACTAAGATATTTTTACGGCTCTATAAAGATACAAATGATTCCTCAAAGTATCTTAAAGTACATACATACCTTCTGCTTAGAAGTTCCCTACGAAAAGTGCTAATAAATGAAAAGTTCGAAACTTAAATTATTATAACAGTACAGTTTTTCTAAAATATTTTATTTTATCAAGCTTTAGTGAATTAGTTCTCCCATCATGTTACAGCAAGTATAATTGCTTATATAACGATTTTTTGTAACACCTAAAACTAATCAAGATAGACATAGACTTTTACGAGTCTATACATTATATAAGTTATAACTATGCTCCAAGTTAAGATACAGATAGGATCCCCTCTATGTAATAAAATTTAAAAAATTAGGCTTAAAAACCAATATCAACCAAGGTTGATGAAATCAAATCTTTCCGACACCTTCTTAGAAAGTGTGATATGCATGAAATGTGGTAATTACCATGCCAACTCTCCATTTATCACAAACTTAATTTCCATATGATTCTTTCACAGTATACACATAAATCTGCGTCTAAAATTTGTCGAAATCGATGAATAACTGTTCAAGCCACCATATACCGAATATATGGACACCAGTGTCTATGTCTCCGTTTTTACCGAAAATATCGTTGTATCTGTGAGATGTATTACAGAAATTTATAAATAATATTTTTTTGATAATCGAAATAATCAGGTCTAAACTTCCCTAGGTCCCATATACCTAATACAAAGATTTCGAACGAATATATGCATAAGTTATCTTAATGAAATTCAGAGAGCGTATCTTTCTAATAGTAAACTGCCCTTTTACTTTAAGTGGATAAAATAGGACCAAAATTTCTGTAATTAACTCCCTTATAGTAATTCTAATTTTTTTACTTAATACCATATATACAGGGTTTGTCCAGAAACTAAGAGGACGGAGTCGATTTAAAAAAATGTGTTGAACCATTCGTTATAGATTTTTAAAAACTTTCAAAATAGGCTCTTTCTGTGTCGATGCAGCGCTGCCAGCGCGATTTCCAAACATTGAAGGCGTCACGGAAGGCATTCTCATTCGGCTTGCACCACTCACATAAATAGAAATATGAAATTTCATCTAAAATACCATCTTGATTATAAAATTTAATACTTCTGAATTCTTTAGTGAATTATCGCATTAGCATACAGTTTTCAACATAACCCTTATACATATGAAGGGTACTCGGTCTTAGCAAATTTGGTCAATTTATCTTTGGTAGATTTTGAAATACATGATTTAAACCTCTCAAACAAGGATCCCCGGTATTCTAATTTATGACTTAATGAGTTTTCGGTTAACGGCATTTTGTACGGTCTCTATGATTCCGATTCCACACATTTACAAAACCAACCTGCGCTGGGTACTAAAAACACATGTACTAAGTAGTTAGTTTTACGTTATACAAACTTTTGGGCGAAAAAAGCTATTAAACCGTAATATAGCATCATTATGTGAGAGTATACAAATTATTAATTTAGAGTGTAACGGACATGACATTGCTGACATTCCAACGAGGGTTTTCAATTTCATGTTTACACAGTTCATCCATGCGAGACGAATGTTTTCTGTCTTCGCTTGCAGTTGGCTAACATTAGAGGTCCTACATCTTTCGATTTCTTGCGGACTGTAGAAAATATTCTGCATGAGAGGTTATTCAGAGTTTGAATTTACTCGAATGGAATACAAATTGGAACTCTCCGATGCAACCGCATTGTTTGTGATCATCATAGCCACATATTAACCATCAAATAGTACCATTATTTGATGAAGGTTGTTGAGGAAGGAACGAAGATACTTACTTTATCTTTACTACCGGTAGAGCACGCAAGATATTCGTCATTTCATTGGTTCTGACATCAATCAAGATGTCGAAATAGGATGTTGCTTCCTTTGTTGGGAGGCTTTTCGAGTGCAAATTGCGCTTACCTGTAGAAGCTGCCGTTGAATCTTATCTCAGGGCTAATGTTCACAATGATTAAGAGCTCGGCGAAAGCGAAATTGTCGTCACGAAATCTACTGAAGCTGGCAAGGGTCAAATTTTTGTTTGAACTAGATGCACATCATTCTCCGGCAAAACTTGCAAGTTTACATTGGGGGAGCAGGGAACAATGGTATTTCACAAAATTATAAAAATCTTAATTGAATTAGTGAGTTTACTACTATGAATGAATACTAATAGCAAAGGATACTTTTTATTAAAATTTTGTAAACTTATGCAATGGAAAGCGATTGCCCATCAAGAACTGATTAAAGTGATTCAAGTGACGATCATCAAGGGAAATTTGAAAAGAGAATAGTAATTATTCCTCAAGTTTCGACTATCTTAACTGATCTTACATCAAGAGGATTCGGGTTCCCATCGATTTGATTTTGCCATTAGTTGGAAATCATTGATATTACTCTGAAATTTCAGATCGGATGTATGAAACCCGTTTTCGACAATTCTTTTTGCACTGAAAACAAAATCTTTTTTTTTATCAATCTCTATCAATTGCGATTTCTATCATGTATATCCCATTTAATTCTAAATATCGCTGTTTTATTATTCCGGAGTTTATCTGAAGGCACTAAATAGGGGAAAGATGAGGATCGCCATACCCTCTTATATAAAAACTTAAAACTCATAATGCACCTAACTTATTACTTAGGGTTACCAGATGCACTGATTTTATCAGTACGCGTACCGATTTTTAGACCCCCGTACTGATATACTGGGTTTTCAATGAGGTGTACTAATTTTCGGCGCAAACGCCTTTTTCGCAAATTTATCCAATTTTATGTGTGTGTGTAACACGCGCACATTCGATAAACGCACCGAAGGATTTTTAAATCGAATGAAAAGGGACAAAATATATATCTTTGTCTGAATTAAAAGTTTTCCTATGGTTGAAATTTGATCGCATATCAAAAGTAGTTCGATATGAAGAAGTTGTGCAAACAATGCAGTTTTTTGAGTCAAAAAATGTTCATATCCATGGAGAGAAGATAATTGATCAATTGGTGAATTTGAACAATTTTATAGAAAAGAACAAGTAAGGAAGGGCTAAATTCGGGTGTCACCAACCATTTTATACTCTAGCATGATAAATTGATAATCGAGATTTCATTATCCGTCATTTACATATTTTTTTATTTTGCTGTAAAATTAATTAGATTAGATCAATTTGTGTACTTTGAGTATTGAATTGTATTTTCATTTATATGTATGTATTATACAGAGAAGGCATCAGATGGAATTCAAAATAGCGTTAATTTGGAAGAAGGCGTGGTTGTTAACCGATTTCACCCATATTTCGTACATCAGGGTGTTAGGAAAATATTATATACCGAGTTTCATTGAAATAGGTCGAGTAGTTCCTGAGATATGGTTTTTGGTCCATAAGTGGGCAACGCCACGCCCATTTTCAATTTAAAAAAAAAGCCTGGGTGCAGTTTCTTTTTGCCATTTCTTCCGTAAAATTTAGTGTTTCTGACGTTTTTTGTTATTTGGTTAACGCACTTTTAGTGATTTTCAACATAACCTTTGTATGGGAGGTGGGCGTAGTTCTTATCCGATTTCTTCCATTTTTAAACTATATATGGAAATGACTCTATAGAGTTTGGTTGACATAGCTATGGTAGTTTCCGAGATATGTACAAGAAATTTAGTGTGGGGCGAGGCCACGCTCACTTTTCCAAAAAAATTACGTCCAAATATGCCCCTCCCTAATGCGATCCTTTGTGCCAAATTTCACTTTAATATCTTTATTTATGGCTTAGTTATGACACTTTACCGGTTTTCGGTTTTCGCCATTTTGGGCCGACTTTGCCCATCTTCGAACTTAACCTTCTTATGGAGCCAAGAAATACGTGTACCAAGTTTCATCATGATATCTCAATTTTTACTCAAGTTACAGCTTGCACGGACGGACGGACGGACAGACAGACATCCGGATTTCAACTCTACTCGTCACCCTGATCACTTTGCTACATATAACCCTATATCTGACTTTTTTAGTTTTAGGACTTACAAACAACCGGTATGTGAACAAAACTTATGGAAATCGTTGCATGACATGTTCTTATAAATATATTTAGTGACAATCATGTTGTGAACATTTTCAACAAGGAGACGATTGCGTTCATCACTTCATTGGATATTGGAGAGAATTTTTATAAAATCCTCGTCATTCTCTTTTTTATACTCTCGCAACAAAGTTGCCAAAGAGAGTATGGGGATGTTCGAGTCTCAATCACTGCGGCAGTATAGCAAGGCATCATATTCGACGCAAAAATGTTGCAATATAAGTATCAGCTGAGTATCTGCAGAAAAACAACACTGTCGCAATATTGCTGCAGTTATTTGCTTGCTCAAACATCCCCTAAATAATGAAAACTGAAAATGTTGATATGCTAAAAGCAATCGGAAGTGCCCAAAAATATGGCCAAAAAAATGTAAATTTTACGATGCTGGGATATAATTAAATTCTACCTATTTGAGACGCTGGATTTTGTGAGCTATCTGTACCCTGCTCCTTTTCTTTTTAATTTTTTTTTTTTTGCTTTTTTGAAGGAGACGTACTGATTTTTCGCTGGACCGGTCTGGTAACTCTATTATTACTCATCTTGTAGATATTTTAATTACCATTAAAGTTTTGAATCCCATTGGCACATGGATCCGCCTTCATGTGCGTACATGGTGACATACATACATACATATATTTTAACCAGATTCCCAATTTTCTTCACGCTTCAATTAATTGCATGTTAAAGATATGCGGAACCTGTTGGAATGTATAATTATGTATGTGTAGGGGTACAGTATTCGACAAGTAATATATTAATTTCTTGTATTATGTAATTTATAATAATTAATCAATTGATAGACGCTCCATGTGAATTACTCACTAGCGACGTGATCATCATAATCACCCAAATACGAATATACGTGTATACCCGATGTTAGATTTGCGCAGAACTTTTTTAATGTAATAAATACGTTCAGGTTGAAAAGTCAATTAATCATAATGAAATGAGTAAATGTTTGAAATAAATGATTCAGGAAGCTTCTTGGGTTGCCATTATTTAACAATTTAATAATGGCTGCTTAATAGCTGCATATATGTATAAGTAAATATGTACATACATATATGTTTATAAATTTATTATGTACGATTAGTAATTAATTGAGAAAATACTGCAAATATAAATTATCAGGATGACGAGACGAGTTGAAATCCGGGTGACTGTCTGTCTGTGCAAGCTGTAATTCTTAATGTGAGGCTTCGTACACAAAAATTCCTTGACAAAATGTGAGGACGTGTTCGTAGATGGGCGTGATCGGACTGCTACCACGTCTACAAACGCTATAATAAAGTTATAAAATATCATAACTAAGCACTTAATTACGATATAAAACTTTAATAGGGTGACGGGATAGCAGTAGCAAGGAACATCTGAGGACTTAGAATTAAAAACAAATGGGTGTGGCTCCGCCCTTTAATTGATTTAATATGCCTATCTCCTAAACCACTAAAGCTGCAATAATTAAATTTACTTCGAACAAATCTTATAAAAACTCTTAAGGGCAGTGTAAAAATGATACGTGACATTCTTCTCCTTCTTATGTCACATTAGGAAAATGAGCAAATCGGACTATAACCACGTCTACTTCTCATGTAACACAATTGTAACGTTCATTAGATTATTTCACTTTATAGTAAAAAAGCCAGAAAAAATACAAATTATATTATTATAAATAAAAGAGATAAAGCACGAATGATGCTTTTGACATATGCCACCTTATGACCATAAATTGCCTTAATAGAGCTAAAACTATATTGACTTTTCACGGAAAATTTCGGTCAACGTGTCAGATATATAATTGAAATTTAGAGAGAGTTCTTTCCTGAAAATAGTATGACTCTATGTCAAAAATGGGTTCAATCGGATCAATACCTCCCTAAGACTCGTATGCCTCATAAAAGGTTTCCGATCTTCTGGCTGACTTTATACCGCATATATCGGACAACACGTGAGTTATCTCCATGAAAATGAGTGAGCGTGCTTTATTCATAACAGTGGATCTTTGTGTGAGGAACAAGAAATATTCACACGAAGCCGAATCTTGCGAATACATTGGTTGATCGATGGTATTCATTGCGTTTTTGGCTTTACATTCGGTCACAATCGTAGCTCGATGCGATTATCATCGTTTAAAGTCCATGATGGAACTTGTTTTTTTATACGTTAAACAGATTTGTTCAGTTAGCACCTATTTTAAGTGAACTACTGCTCACTCGCCCAGAATCACCCTCTATGTTTATTGCCTCCGAGCTAACCAAAATTAAAATTGTTACTAAAGTCCATTTGAATTGTGACCAGGGAGATATTCGCGGATTCCAATATTACTATCTAGAAAGTTGTTTAAGTGAAGCTCTGACAAAAATTTCATTCAAAGATGTTGTTATAGGGGAGTTAAAAAGTAAACTTCTGACGTTGATACGAGATTGAAATAACTGTATTTTACTCTGGCTTAAAACAAAACCATTTTTTAACACTTTTATAAAGAATGCTAAGTACGTCGTATGCTGGTATGTCGGAATCTTCGGATGAGTGTGAAACAGAATAATCAATTGATATTTGAAGCTATCATAAATATAATATATAAAAGTATCTTGGATCAGCTGCTGCTCCTGCCAATCAGAATCCAATACAAATGTGGGTTGACATGAAAAGTATTTTTCCAGAGGCTTCTAAACATTTGCTCTTGTGGTCACTCCAGTTCCGAATGAACGATTGTTTTCTAAAGCCTGAGCAACTATCACACAGATCGTATAGAACCCGCTTGAGAGGGAAAGACTTTACACGTTGCTGTTTTTAAATTCGGTTTTGAAAAACCGAAACATCGAAAACGATGTTTCACTTCACGATATTTGCATCCCTTAAGTCAGAACACAAACAGTTATTTTATATGTAAGTACCGCCCTACTTCATAGGAAATAACGGTACTATGAATATGGTGCAAGCATGAATTCTTTAAATGCTTAACAATAAGTCATTATCATTATAAGAAAATCTGTGTACAAAATATGCCGTTATGTATAATTATTTGGCAAAGGTTTGGACGATGGGCGTGGCACCGCCTACTTTTTTGTGGAATCTCATATCTAGGAACCCGACTTACCGATTTCGATAAAATTCAAACCCAAAAAAAACTGTTCAAGCCCCTAGTTGCCGAATATTTGGACCCCAGTACCTATTGTTGACTTTTGATCGAAAATATCTGTTAATATTAGTGTGAGAGGCACCGCGGTATCCGGTGTAAAAGTTTCCAGCGGGGCGATAAGTAAGTACATAGTAACGAAGCGGCATGAGGAATCCTCCGTTTATCGTTAGATGAATGGCACCCAATGACCCATCTTGCTCCGCACCTCCCAATTAGCGAGCGCGGCTATTTGCGATACCGAGCTGCAACACCGCCTATTAACACCGTCACTTCATTTTTGCGTTTGTGCCAGGACGTTGTTCCATGCAGAAGTGTCAAGGTATTATACGTGGAATGTGTTTCAAAAAAAATTTAATCGTCGCGCACAGAGCGCACCTGTCCACGATTGGTTTGGCGTGAGAGCCTCACCGCAAACCAAACAGTTACTGTTTGAGGATGTAACGGTGTTTCAACAATGGCTTGCGGATTATCATCACTCCAAATTCGACAAATTTTATTGTGAAACTCGAATTCGATATCCATCTCGTTTTGGGTCCATTCACTGAACGTGCGAAGTTCGTGATGATCTTTTTGCTTCAATTATTGAACGAGTTGAGGTTTGTAAGCCTGCAAACCAATTATTGCGCGCAATGGCGGATGGACTCATTCCAGTCTTCTTCCATACTCTGCTACACAGCAGCAATAGTGTCTTTGGTGCGTACTTTGCGGCATCTCAGAGTGTGCGCTTTATCCACTAAGGTAAAGGTGGTGCGAAAGCAATCCTTGGTTGTTTGAATTGCTGCCTCTGTCAAGAAAGCTTACACTGGAAATCTTTACAATTTGATTTCAAATTGTTAAGTCCATATAAAATGTAAAACTCCTTTTGTATTTCTTTTTTGAAGCGAATTTTCTTCATTTATTTCTTCTTTTCCTTGGAAATTTGTGGCAGATTTCATCAATTCTACACAGAAAATAATTATGAATTTTTCTCAACTAACTTTTATGTGGCAATTCCGCACCTCGTCAAATTGCTCTCCATAATTGCAACACTTGATTGGTGGAAAATCTTTATGTAAGTATATGAAAATAAATGTGTGTATGTATATGTAAGGAAAGCTGCTTAGAAGAACTGTGTAGAATAACACTTTATTGTGAAACGGTTGGTGCTGAGTAGAATTCGAGGCCCCACCAGTTTTCAAGTGCTCAAATTCGTAGATAGGCCAGATAAGGCCACTTTCTGAAAAACATGTAAGGCGATGGGGTTGCTTCAACGACGGCCCTTAGATCGAAATTATAAACAATGCCATGTTTTTCCGGTCAACGACTATGTTGAGAAAGCACCTGCGGCCTCTCGAAATCCCCCGGAAAACTATAAAAACCCTTCCTTAGAAGATATTACTCGCCGATACCTAGGGATAACACTTGCCAACGATTTTCGTATGACCGCCCCACAAAGAAAGAAAGATATGTCCACTGATTTGGAGAGAGCTTGATTATGATACTGTGCCTTTGAGAATTCAAGTCAACCAAACAACCGCTGGGGGTCTTTTTTCTTGCACGCACCAGGGGGCACCGCCAAAACTTTCTTTCTACACTTGCTGATGGCACAGTTCACAAAAACAAAGAGGTTACGAGATCAGCAAAGAACGCATGCCAATTGTTACTAACGTTCAAATATCCTTTGAGAATCAATTTAGCAATGTTGTTTGCTCCCTGGCTAACGAAAAGTGGTTGTCGAAAAACGAGTTGGTAAATTTATATTTAACAAAAACATATTAGAGAAAGATGCAGGGTGAGGTAAGGACGCGGGGATGACAACTGACGATGCAACTATATAGACCTGTAGAGTTCTTGATATCTTTCATATTATGTCCCATAATTGGAGTATCACTAAATCAGGTATATCGATTTAAAGGGAGGCAATGTTAAAACATCTTTGTTTTGCTTAAGTAAATTTTTACGAAAACAATTTGATCACGAATTCCATACTAATTTGTTCGCTCGGAACAAACATATTTATATGTACATATTATATTATAATTCAAGGAAAGGTATTTGTCACAGCACTGAGTAATTTACGGTGACGCAGAGCCGCGCTAAAGGCAATGAACTTTTAAACTTGGATTCTTCCTGTGTAAGTATGTATGCAAATTCTGTAAAAGTGCATTTATGGACGTGATTTGTATTACATAAATTGAATATTTTAAACATGCGAAAACCTGCTACAATATTTAAAGAAGCGATTTACACTCGCAATGAGCTGGGCTGAAAACCTTTAAATTCTTTTCTCCACGGTCAGACAGGTGAACGAGAAAGCGTGACATCGAAAATTTATACAAATGCAAAAAATATCAAAAAAAAAATAGTATTTGATTGTACATTTATTCACGTTCCTGTAATATCTTCTTGACACCTGTCTGGATCAATTAACGCTTTAAAAACTTAGCGAGAATACCAATAATTATACATTTGAATGTCAACTTTTCACTTCAGAGCTTCAACACATACAAGTATGTACATACATACCATATATGGCACGCAAAATACTTACTTGCTTTTAAATTATAATTACTCAAACCAAAATCAGCAAACACAGCTCGTAAATTAGGCATAAATAAGTGAGCTAAATAAATAAAATATCAATCATTCAATAGGCAGATGTATTTATTAATTGATTATTTCCTTAAAGAGGAAGAATTACTAAATGAAAGCCTAAAGCATCAGTCTAGATAGTAAAGTTTTTTTTTAATTTACTTTTTTGTTGCACTTCACGTAATCAGCTACGTTATATGCCAATTAGTGTTAACGGGTATTATATTGTTTTTCATTGAAAACATTTTAATTATTTTTTATGTACATACTATGCAACAAAGAGGAAGCTAGTCAATTCGATGTTCGAACTTGGAGCGATTTAATTAGATTTTTTTGGTTATGGTTATGAAACTTTAGAATATTTTTAAAAATAGTAAACAATACTACGCCAGAGCTAAGCGGAACCGAGTATTAGATACATGCATGCTAAGTTGTTTAACTTAGATTACGAGATAAGTTCACATATAATATATGCCTTGAGTAAAATTATACACATTTCATACTTTCTTATTTCTATATGTATGTATGTACATATTTATTCTAAATCTGTTGCACGAAATGTCAATCAATTGTTGTAAGATCATTGGCCATATATACAGACGTATTATAAAAAGCGGTGAAAGGTGAATGGGAAATATTGTCACTGATAATTCAAAACTTTCCTGCATGTCACTTGACACAATATAATGGCTATACACACATAATTATTTCTCATTCTAACTATTTAACGCTTTATTACCCATTATTTTAGCTTACAACTTTTTACTTGCGTATATCTTCAATATGCTCTATACAAGGCAGTACTCCAACTCACATTGTTTGTGTCTGCTGCTCAATCTGGCAGATTTTATATATGTAAGTTACCTTCGTAAAAGAATTATATGTGCAATACAGTCAAATTTTAAGTATCACGAACCATTAGGGGTATTCTCTTGCTCTTATAAAAACCTTGCATAATGCACAAATTGCAGAATTTTCCACTTGGTGCAACGGCACAAAAACAAACACACGTAGAAAATTATTTGCAAAACCCATGGTTATTTTCGTGCAATGACCGTTAAAAACATAATGCACACATCTGTGCAAAATAGAGATCTCCTTAAAATTCATATCAACTATTATTTTATATAATAATGTTATCTGTAAGTCATTGAAATTTTAAATATTTCCAGTACCCTATAGTCTTCGTGGCATTGGTTCAACTACTTTTCAGAGTGGTTAGGTCAAAAGCCCATCTCACTTGGAGCAGTGTGGTTATCTACGCTACTAAATCTATTAGCAAAATATGTTTTTTTCGCATGGTTTATAAAGCATTTCACTTAAGCAGTCGAAGGTTATCTCGCCAAATCTAAAACCATTAGTTTCATCAAATTAGTTCTAGTTCTCCCAAAACCGATATTTGTTACAAAAGAAAACACGGGTATCTTTATGTCGCTTCTTCATTCGCGGCTGGGCTAGTTTAAATTCAAACTTATGTGCAAGCCTAATTCTACTTTTATCTGCCTACAACTCATGCCTTCGCTGGTTGCTAAGTGATGAATGCGTCTTTGGCTTCCGATCCGTACAAAGTGGAATTCTTACTATATAATTAAAATCAAGTAGTTAATTATCTTTCTATGCTCTCGATTTAGTCCTTTAACTTACTTCTTTTTTAATTAATTTCACACAAATAAAGATATACTCATTTTCTATAAACTATATAAATCACAATGCCTTCCCTAAAGGAGCATCTCTAAAAATCTGTATTCCTAGCAAGTTGTCAAAGTTGACTGCAAAATTTTATACTCTTGCAACATGTTGCTACAAAGTGTAATTGTTTTTTTTTCACTTTACGGTTGTAAGCATCACCTAAAGCTAAGCGATAAAGCTAAAGGGCTATGTATACATATATATGTACATCATCGAGATGAAATCCAGGTGACTGTCTGTCTGTCCGTCCGTCCGTGCAAGCTGTAGAATCAGTAAGAATTGAAAGATCTTATTGAAACTTGGATGAGCGTAATCGGACCACTGCCATGCCCTCAAATCACCATTAAACGAAAAGCTTTAAAGTGCCATAACTAAGCACTAATATAAAATATAGAGCTGTAATTTGGTACGCGGAATCTGTGGGTTCAAATTTTTGAAAAGTGGTCTTATCCCCAGCCTCTAGTAGATTTAAGCCGATGTAAACATTGCGCGACGAGTGTGGTATCGCCCACTTTTAGGTAAAATCACATATCTTAGGACCTGCTCGACCGATTTCAGCCAAACCCGGTACATAATATTCTGCTAACATTTTTATTTCACAACGCAAAATTGGACTGTGACTTTACTCGATATGATTGGTGATGATACCTTAATGAACTTCAGAGAACATTTTACTAGTATGTGGCATATTAACAGTATGTAGAATTGACAATTGATATCATCGGCCTCAACACCCGCGCCGTGAGTTCTGCTTTCTCCAGACTGGACAAGGAAGCAAATCAAATAGGTCTGGCAGGAAACGAGGGCAAGACGAAATATGTCCTGTCATCAAACAAACAGTCATCGCACTCGCGACTTAGCACTCACGTCACTATTGGCAGTTATAACTTTGAAGTCGTAGATAATTTCATCTATCTTGGAACCAGCGTAAACACCACCAACAATGTCATTCTAGAAATCCATGGCAGGATAACTCTTGCCAACAGGTGCTACTTCGGACTGAGTGGGCAAATGAGAAGCAAAGTCCTCTCTCGACAAACAAAAACCAAACTCTATAAGTCGCTCATAATTCCCGTCCTGCTATATGGTGCAGAGGCATGGACGATGCCAACAACGGATGAGTCGACGTTGCGAGTTTTCGAGAGAAAAGCTAGCTAGCTACGCTGGCTAGGTCATGTTGTCTGGATGGACGAAACCACTCGAGCTCTGAAAGTATTCAACGCTGTACCCGCCGGGGGAGCAAAGGAGGAGGAAGACCTCCACTCCGTTGAAAGGACCAAGTGGAGAAGGACCTGTCCTCGCTTGGAATATCCAATTGGCCAATGAAGAAACGATTGGCGCGCGGTTGTTAACTCGGCTATAATCGCGTAAGCGGTGTCTACAATTCAGAAGAAGAAGAATTGACAAAAATAGATAAAATCGGCTCGATACTACCCCTTGCTGTCTCCGAATCGAAAAAATACCAACCAGATCGATCATGTTGTGATATACGGAAGACACGTCCCCAGTGTTTTAGACGTGCGTGCGCTCCGAGGTCCTAACATTGAATCGGATCACTATCTTGTTGCAGTCAAGATAAGCACCCGCCTCGGTGCATCAAAAAACGGTCGTCAGCAAACAAAAAGAAGGTTCGACGTCAAGAAGCTGCAATCACAACAGACAGCCGTACGATTGGGCGAAGGGGGCCATCGCCCCGGGCGCAACGTCTTGGGGGCGGCAAAACGATCTTCGCTGTTTTTTTAATATTCAGAAAAAT
This sequence comes from Bactrocera correcta, assembly GCA_027475135.1. NCBI lineage: Eukaryota > Metazoa > Arthropoda > Insecta > Diptera > Tephritidae > Bactrocera > Bactrocera correcta. Next base: position 63,322,813 of record CM050326.1, on the reverse strand, counting down.
ATGTACTTCAACACATTTTTTTTTACAAAATTTATTATAAAAGATAAAGATATAATAATCTGAATAACAATGAAAAATATTAATTTTTACTCGAATACTCTTCAGTCTTTGAATTTGTCTGATATTTTGGATATATCTTTCTTAAAAATAGTGATAGAACTTAAAGATGAACTTTTCTAGCTTTGATCGCTGCAAAATCACATATCATCTCATTGTAATTTAAAGTTGAAGCAATTTCACATTCTATTGAGAGAATCGCAAGATTAGACAGTCTGCTCTGACTCATGGTCGATCTCAAGTAAGATTTGATCAATTGAGGTTTGCTAAAAGATCTTTCACAAGATGCAACTGATACAGGTATATTGAGTAGTATTCTTAAAGCTATCGCTAACGTCTTGTAGGCTTCCATTCCCATTGAAGAAATGTATAATAAAACTTTTTCCTGTGAAAATGCAATTTGTTGTTCGTTTTTCTTCGCTCTCTTTAATAAAAGTAGGAGGTCTTGGATGTCATATTAAATCTTCGATACTCTTCAAGTCCCTGGATAGGATTTGGCAAGTTGCTGTCATTTTTCTTTAATTTCGACGATCTTGTCATTGTACGAGTCTCTGGTTAGTTCTATAATTTGTTCACAATCAAATCAAATTTAAATTCAAAATCACAAAGTTACTTTTCGTAGGACATCGCCGTGTTAATTTTCATCGGTCGGAGTAAGCGATTCAATCATGCTGCATCGTTTACCTTGCTCGCTTACTAATGTCTACCATATCCCGCTGAGAACAAATACCTTTGTGTCAAAAGTGTTTAAGATATAGGGCGAAAATGGTTTTTTTCTATGGCTTTTAATAAGACGTCTCGTAAATTTACTGTCAATTTCTTCAAAAGCCGAATTGTGAGAACTTCAGAATTTGCGTGGCTTCTAGTTCCTAAATTTTATATACTTAATATCGAAGATATTTTGTAAAAATTCACTTCTGTTCGAACCACCTCATGAAACTAGGTAGATAAAGGGGGGCGGCAGAATATCCTTGGCCCCGGGCGCCCGAAGTTGTAGCTACGCCACTGTGCCCAGAGCATACTAAAGTTATGGAGGGAAAAATTTTCTAGCCTACTGAATGGCAGTGAAAGCATAACACCACGACATAGTCAATCCGATTCCCCAATCAGCGACGATGGAGCAGATATTCCATTGCCCGACTATGAAAAAGTTCGAAAAATCAACAACTGTCCAGATATTCACTAAGCGCCAAATCTTGGAAAAGACCAGTGAGGAGAGAATCGACACACACCATCTGTTCGTCGATTTTAAAACCGCCTTCGAAGGCTCGAAAAGAACAGCCTCTATACCACTATGTCTGAAAGAAGCTAATACGCCTCTATAAGCTGTCTTTGAACAACACCAAAGGCTCCGTCAAGACCAGGAAGAACTTCTGCGAGCCGTTCGATATCAAGCGAGATTTCAGACTTGTCGTTTTGTTGGAGAAAATACGAGTTTGAGAACTAAATAGAGAAGGTAAAATCTTCTATAAGAGTGTACAGATGCTGGTGTACGCCGATGGTACTGGTGGTACATCTCTGATGTGTCGACGTTACGAGTTTTCGAGAGACAGGTTCTGCGGAAGATTTATGGTCCTTTGCGCTTCTTCTTTACTGGCGTAGACACCGCTTACGCGATTATAGCCGAGTCAACAACAGCGCGCCAGTCGTTTCTCCTCCTGGCTACGTGGCGCCAATTGGATATTCCAAGCGAGGCCAGGTCCTTCTCTACTTGGTCCTTCCAACGGAGTGGAGGTCTTCCTCTTCCTCTGCTTGCCGCGGCGGGTACTGCGTCGAATACTTTCAGAGCTGGAGTGTTTTCACCCATTCGAACAACATGACCTAGCCAGCGTAGCCGCTGTCTTTTAATTCGCTGAACTATGTCAATGTCGTCGTATATCTCGTACAGCTCATCGTTCCATCGAATGCGATATTCGCCGTGGCCAACGCGCAAAGGAGCAAAAATCTTTCGCAGAACCTTTCTCTCGAAAACTCGCAACGTCGACTCATCCGTTGTTGACATCGTCCAATCCTCTGCACCATATAGCAGGACGGGAATTATGAGCGACTTATAGAGTTTGGTTTTTGTTTGTCGAGAGAGGACTTTGCTTCTCAATTGCCTACTTAGTCCGAAGTAGCACCTGTTGGCAAGAGTTATCCTGCGTTGGATTTCTAGGCTGACATTGTTGGTGGTGTTTACGCTGGTTCCAAGATAGACGAAATTATCTAACTTCAAAGTTATGACTGTCAACAGTGACGTGAGTGCCAAGTCGCGAGTGCGACGACTGTTTGTTTGATGACAGGAGATGTTTCGTCATGTCCTCGTTCACTGCCAGACCCATCTCCTTTGCTTCCTTGTCCAGTCTGGAGAAAGCAGAACTAACGGCGCGGGTGTTGAGGCCGATGATATCAATATGCAGTTGTACACTCTTATAGAAGATGGTACCTTCTCTGTTGAGTTCTGCAGCTCGAACTATTTTCTCCAGAAGCAGGTTGAAAAAATCGCACGATAGGGAATCGCCTTGTCTGAAACCTCGTTTGGTATCGAACGGCTCAGAGAGGTCTTTCCCGATTCTGACGGAGCTTTTCGTGTTGCTCAGCGTCAGCTTACACAGCCGTATTAGTTTTGAGGGGATACCAAATTCAGACAGCGCGGCATAAAGGCAGCTCCTTTTCGCGCTGTCGAAAGAAGCTTTGAAATCGACGAAGAGGTGGTGTGTGTCGATTCTTCTTTCACGGGTCTTTTCCAAGATTTGGCGCATCGTGAATATCTGGTCGGTTGTTGATTTACCAGGTCTAAAGCCACACTGATAAGGTCCAATCAGTTTGTTGACGGGTGGCTTTAATCTTTCACACAATACGCTCGATAGAACCTTATATGCGATGTTGAGGAGGCCAATTCCACGGTAGTTGGCGCAGATTGTGGGGTCTCCTTTTTTATGGATTGAGCATAGCACACTTAAATTCCAATCGTTGGGCATACTTTCGTCCGACCATATTTTGTAAAGAAGCTGATGCATGCACCTTATCAGCTCTTCGCCGCCGTGTTTGAATAGCTCAGCCGGCACTCCATCGGCCCCTGCCGCTTTGTTGTTTTTCAGGCGGGCAATTGCTATTCGAACTTCTTCATGGTCGGGCAATGGAATGTCTGCTCCATCGTCATCGATTGTGGTATCGGGTTCGTTTTCTCCTGGTGTTGTGAGTTCACTGCCATTCAGTAGGCTGGAGAAGTGTTCCCTCCATAATTTAAGTATGCTCTGGGCATCGGTAACTAGATCACCTTTGGGCGTTCTACAAGAGTATGCTCCGGTCTTGAAACCTTCTGTAAGCCGCCGCATCTTTTCGTAGAATTTTCAAGCATTACCCCTGTCGGCCAGCTTATCAAGCTCTTCATACTCACGCATTTCGGCCTCTTTCTTTTTCTGTCTACAAATGCGTCTCGATTCCCTCTTCAACTCTCGGTATCTATCCCATCCCGCACGTGTTGTGGTCGATCGTAACGTTGCGAGGTAGGCAGCCTGTTTTCTCTCCGCTGCGACACGGCACTCCTCGTCGTACCAGCTGTTCTTTTGCACTTTCCGAAAACCAATGGTTTCGGTTGCAGCTGTACGTAAGGAGTTTGAAATGCCGTCCCACAGTTCCCTTATACCGAGTTGTTGACGAGTGCTCTCAGAGAGCAGGAGTGCATGCCGAGTAGAAAAACGTTCGGCTGTCTGTTGTGATTGCAGCTTCTCGACGTCGAACCATCCTTGTGTTTGTTGGCGTGCGTTTTTTGCTGCACAGACGCGGGTGCGAATTTTGGCTGCAACAATATAGTGGTCCGAGTCGATGTTAGGACCTCGGAGCGCACGCACATCTAAAACACTGGAGACGTGTCTTCCGTCTATCACAACATGATCGATCTGGTTGGTGGTTTTTCGATCCGGAGACAGCCAGGTAGCTTGATGTATCTTCTTATGCTGGAATCTAGTACTACAGATAACCATATTTCGGGCCCCGGCGAAGTCGATCAGCCTCAACCCATTTGGGGATGTTTCCTCGTGGATTCTGACTTTACCGACCGTAGTGCCAAAGATACCTGCTTTGCTCACCCTGGCAATAGAAGTCGCCAAGCACGATTATGACATCGTGGCGGGGGCATCTCTCATAAGTGCGCTCCAAGCACTCATAAAAGGCATCTTTGGTCACATCGTCCTTCTCTTCCGTCGGGGCGTGGGCGCAAATCAGCGATATGTTGAAGAACCTCGCTTTAATGCGGATTGTGGCTAGACGTTCATTCTCCGGAGTGAATGATAGTACTCGGCGACGGAGTCTCTCTCCCACCACAAATCCAGCACCAAACTTGCGCTCCTTTATATGGTCACTGTAGTAAATGTCACAAGGACCTACTCGTCTCTGTCCTTGTCCCGTCCATCGCATTTCCTGGACGGCGGTGATGTCAGCCTTTATCTTTACGAAGACATCTACCAGCTGGGCAGCGGCACCTTCCCAATTAAGGGACCGGACATTCCGGGTGCATGCCCTCAATTCGTAGTCCTTATTTCGTTTGCCATGGTCGTCATCAAAAGGGGGGTCTCTCATCCGAGGCTGTTTACGCTTTTTCATTGGGGGTGTTTTTTTTTACGTGGGGGGTCCCAAACCCACGCACAACCCTATGCAGGGGGGGGTTTCGCCTTCTCACTTTAGCTCGCCTTCAAACGCATGTTCTTAGGCTACCCAAAGGATACTTGGTCAAAGACCGGAAGTCGTGAGCTGCTTGAGTCATATGTAAAAGAATCGTTTCTGGCCACTCCCAAGTGAATGGCGATCAGAGAACTTTCCTCACTTGCGTGAACTTCTACACATGACTTCATCCTCCACTATACGACGACATTAATATAGTTCAGCGAATTAAGATACAATTGCTGCGCAGACTAAGTGATGTAGCGAAAATAAAGAACGATTGGCGTGCTGTTGTAAACTCGACTATAACCGCGTAAGCGATATCTACGCCAATAAAGAAAAAGAAGAATGTAATTAAAATAGGCGAATTCTCTTGCTCTTGCAAAAGCCTTGCGCAGTGCACGAATTGCAGAATTTTCCTCTAGATCCAACTGCACAACAGCAAACACACGCAGAAAATTATTTGCAATAAATGTTTATTTTCGTGCAATGAAACATAAAAAAATAATTACAACCCTGTGCTAGCTGCCATTTTACTTAAATACATATTTTGACGTTAAATTGTTGAGGTTTCTATTTAATTTTCAGTTTTTTTTTGTTAAGAATAAATGCAGAAGGTGTGCCAATTCACAATAGCCATGCACAATAGTCATTTGCAATAAATTGACAGAATCAGCCGTTCATATATCACTAGATTCTATAATGGGAGCTCTCTTGGCCTTGCATATTTCAGTATAGGATTTTTGCATTTTGTGTCATCGTGCAATCTTGGAAGAGCAAGAGAATCACCTAATTGATATTGAAAAATGGAAAAGCAAAAATATATAAAAAGATTGTGGAGTGATAGGAGAGAAGCCCTACTCGTTGAGTTGTGGCAAAACAAACTTAGTGCTCTTCGCAGAGTACTATTGCAGAGATATAGAGATGTCCAATTAAGTTTCAATTCAAAAAAAAAGTAAAACAGCATGACTGCATTTACAGCAAAAATAATATGGACTTCAAATTCATTTCAAGGAAAAGAGCTGCTTGGCAGCGCATAGCTCGTGAGATGGGAGTTCATGGTATTGTATAGCTCCTAAATATCAATACGAAATTAAAGTATTCCAATATTAATGATATTATAATATCAGAACAGGATTGTGTAGGTCGTTGGACGAATTTTAGGGAGCGCTTTGCCAAAGAAAACCGTCGGGTTAATGCACTTGCTAATAATGGTATGATTCCGCCAAACCTCTGGCCGCTATATAATGAACTAACTTTTTTAAAGTCACACATAGTACCTCGAGCGTAAGGAATGTTATGAATTAGTATTTAATTTTAGTTAATAAATATCATTTATGATAGGAACCGTCAGAACCGCTGAATGTTAGAAAAGACAAATGTATTATAGGGCAGAATCTTCCATGGATGCTAATGAATATGAATGTATCACGGAACCGTTCCAATTTAAAAGTTGTGCATCTATCTTGTCCGACTTTGGACGTGCTTACGGCGAGCGATTCACAAAGTGTGCCTACCGAGACCCCACTGGTAGAGGGCATATCATCATCCCTCGTTTGCTTCTCGGAGAGCGATCGTTTTTCTCCCAAAAAAAACGTTTATGAAACGCGATTCATTAGCAACCGACGAGGGCATAATGTCATCCCTGGCTTGCTCCTCCGAGAGCGATCGTTTTTCTTCCGAAAAAGCGTTTTGGAACGGGATTCATTAGCAACCGAAGGGCTGTATTCGGTGTTTTTGTTATTCAGCCCTATCACGCAATCCATCGTAGACTGTTTTTTCGGGAAAGATACGAAATTTCTATCATGCAATTTGAACAATTCCGAACGTAAGTTCGAAACTCGTAGAGTGGCATTCACTGAATTCACTCGAAACGGAAAATTTTGAAATTTATCGGAATTTTTGTACGACAAGTTTTTGATAGCAGAGAAACAAATTTAAAAAAAGAAAACTGTAAGTTTTTATTGAATTCAAACTATAACATATTTGTTACCAGTAAAATAATCTTTAATGTGATTTCCGCAGGTCCAAAGTAATTACCACCAAGCAGCAATATGCGCCAATGGTTGGAGGAAGCGGTGGTAACACTAACGGCATTAGAGACGAGTACCAGTGGAATTAAAAATACAGTGAGCATGGGCTTACCGACGTCAGCCGACGTATCATTGCCACCAGTGTCCTGCAGTCCAGCACTGCCTAGACGTACTCCTAGGTCACCGGAACCATGTACAGCCGACTTAATAAAAAAAAAACAACCTACAATTCAAAAAGAATTTCAGGAAAAGGTCCTCGATAAGTTGGAGGATTTTTCCTTAGGTATGCGACGACTAGGCAGAGCATTCGAAAAGCAAAAAATTTGAAAAAAGCGGAAGTGGAAGAAATTAGAAGGCACAACATAGCTATGGAAAATTTGATAACTGCTAAAAATTCCATAAAACAGCAATTGTTAGAAGTAGACGAAGTCGAAGACGTTAGAAGTAGGCACGAATTTTCACGGGAAATGTCATTCTAGGCACAAAACTATACGGTTGTGGGTAAAACATGTTCTGTAAATTTCATTGATATAACTCCAATATTGGCCGATAGTTCAAAAATCTTTATATATATATTAGCCTAAGCAACTTCTTACCGCATTAATTTGTTATTCATTAATTCAGTACTATTTATATAACTATTATTACTAAAGTGCAACCAACACTTTACGCCTCGGCAGTAAACGGATCGCGCGGATGATGCAGGAATATTTTCAGGTGTTTGTTTGTATTGCTCTTTTTCGACACAGACGCCGCATGAAAACGTGGTTGACGACAAACATTCTTCAAGATAGATTGATCGGCCTGGCTTTGCTGCACACATAAACATGATAAACCCGTTGAAAATTTGGATTTTGAAAGCGCGTTAAAAACTAAACTTGTATACAGAAAACTGTGAATTCGTAATTTTTCTGAAAAATATCTTGTCGCCCGAAAATACATGTACAAATGGATGTATGTTAGTATTTTTAAAAAATAAAAAAAACTCATTCAAAATAAACTCACTCAAATAGTGATCGACCAAAATGTACATATGTGTTTGTTTATTAGGCAATATTACGATTCTTTCGGCGCCGCGATTTGATGGTACGGATGGATAGAGTAGGTCCTCAGGATTAAAAAAAGTATGCACATATACCATCCTCAGGCTCATAGTTTTCGAGATATTTCATTAGGCAACAAGAACATCCTGTTCCACTATTTTAAAAGTATGTATATTTAACACAATTCAATAAGAATTTTTCATACTCATCGGTGTTTTCACTGTAACTAATAAACCACGATTGCAATAATTAAACATTAACTATGTTGACTACGTTAGCACATTAATTAGTATTAATTCGCGTATAGGCTTATATATTATATTAACCCATTACTTCCCAAGCATCAAAATCATTGGAATTTTTTGATGAAATTTGTAACTTGGGCTCTTAATGAAAGAAGAATGTGAAATAAAAAAAATAAAAAAATACCTTGATTGATGAATCAGCCCGTCATATAAATAGGACACTGGGGATATATGCTCAGAAAAAATGAAAGATAACACTTATAAGAAAATCAACTTTATTTGAAAATTATCATCGTATTTAAGCTTATTTTGTATAACGTATAAAGCAATCACTGCAAAGTGTTTTATCGCATTTGATACAAAAAGTAAGAGGTTGTTTTCTTACAACCTAGTCCTTGGCAACGCCTGTTTGTCCCTCGTCATCATGTGGTGACCTAAATAGCCAAATTTGACGGGTTGCATCAGAACTTCGGAAGAGCCTGGAGTAGGTTTACTTGTCCTAAATTCTGATTTTTTCATCCATGAAAAACAAACCCTTCGTCTAAAATTTAACAGAGGGATTTGATCATCTTTATTGACCTGGTTGTATATAATCCAGGAATTTACTAGAAACATATCTAGAAAACGAATTTCTAGATGCCAGTACTATTTCTTGCCTCTAAAATGGATTGGATATTTAGCAATCAACCAATCGTGTTTATCCACCCTGCCCATGTTTTTATTAGGGGTATTCGAACCGAAGCCTGTTAATTCGGTAATTCGTTAGTTGATACTTCGTTAAAAGGCTTAACTGTGAACATACTTTTAGTTCTGCCTCCGTAGTATGGTAAATTTTATTCCGAAACAGCTGATTAAATTTTATTAAAGAGAAAAATGCCTAAGTGCAAAATCAAAAATTGTCAGTCATTTAATTGAAAATTATGTGAAGCAGATCAAATTTATTACTGGTAAGTACTTTAAATTGATGTACAGAGGAGCAGGGGAACAGCTGATGTGATATTACCGAGTAACGAATCAATTATCAAGCTTGCCAGATGGATAGTTCGTTACTCTGTAGAACGATAGTCTATTAATTTTACAAAAACCAAATACATGTAAAAAACTACCGAATAACGACTAACGAATTAACAAGGCTGGTCTGAATACCCCTATTATAATTATGAATAAGTCTTGGCTGATCTACGGCTTGGCTGACTACGGCGGTTGCGAAAGCCTTCTGGTCCAGGATAGACCGCAAGAAATCTAATGATCTTTTAGCCCTCAGCAAAGCTAACCTCTCACTGTTAGTGGGTATTTTAACGGACCACTGTCCTATTGGCTTACATGCGGTAAGAATGGGTATCTTACCGGATGCCGACTGCAGAAGCTGTATGGAAGAAGATGCGGTAGAAGCAAGCCAGCACTTCCTGCTTGACTGTCCCGCTTTTGGGAGGTCAAGACTCAGACACTTGGGGGCGCATACCTTTGGACACCCCACCGAACTGGCGGGTGTTGAAGTTAAGCGTCTGTATAACTATGTATTGGCTACAAAGCGCTTCGCCAATCTGTAAGTCCGAACACGAGAGTTCCTTTTCAATGGCATCACAAAGGACTAATTGTTGGTCTATGTGGGATCTTTGATCAGCCATCTTACCTAACCTAACCTAACCTACGGCTACTTCCGCTTTTTCTGTTTTTGAGTACGTATTAGTTTTAACAAAAGGTTCAACAGTGTCAAAATTAGTCAAAAGTCAAAGTCAAAAAGTTATCATGCCATTTCACGCATAATATTTCATTGTTTTTATCAAAGCGATCAGAATAACCTCTGTCCTTCCTTTTTAATTTCTTTTTTTGTCATGATAGGACATTTCTGACTCCTATTTTCTCTGACTGTACCCGTAGCTCTGATTCCTTGAGTTTTTAAATCCACCAACAATTGTATACTACTGAAAAAATTATCAAAGTAGACTACATACGCAGGGATCGGTACACACTTCAAGCAACTTTTTTACCACTCTTGAGCCCAAGCCATCGCCAGTATTATCTGCGGTTTGAGTTTCTTTGCCTGCATATAACGAAAAGTTGTAACAGACGGCCGCTGACTCCACACAGTGCCCAAAGTTTGTATCCAAACCTTACTGGTTTTCCTTTTATAAATTGTTTGATTCCATGATGACCAAAGTATTTGACGATCATTTCATCAACCGCTAAATTGGATTCAAAAATCCCAAACTATTGAAAAGATTCATTAGCTTTTGCCATAAACTAGGACTTAATTTTATCAAAACGATTGCGTGACATTGATTGTTCAATAAATGGAATCATCATCATCTCTACACCAGTAAAGTTTACTTTGAGGCAAATGAGAAAAACAAAATTACTATTAAGACTTTTAGCTCTTCACGGTGAGATTAAGTTCAAGTAATTTTTATAATGCTTGGCATAAGCTTCTGTTTCTTGAGCAATGTATTCTAAAATCTCGTGATGATGATATGGTAAAACTCCCATATCATCATCAGGACCTTCATCTATGTCTGTCATTTCATTCACCTCGTCTGGAGGTAATATGACAACATCAATATCATTCAAGTCCTCATCACTTGAATCTTCGATCTCTTGTAGATAATCTGCAATTTCGGACACCTTCAAGGCCTGTTTATACTTTTCTTTCACTGGGTCCATAATCTATAAGCAATAGAAATATATATCGGCACACGTTTATCAAACAGAAAAGGGTATAGGTACTTTTACTATTTCATCAGAGAATAAAATCAAAATAATTTTACTTGTCTTCGTCAACCACTTTACTATCAAACCACTAACATTATTCACAATTTTTTAATTCATGTATGAAATAAAAATCACAATCATGCCACGAGATGTAGTATGGTCGGCATAAACTTGTCGAATAATGTAAACACTAGACTCGCAAGACACAAAACCATTGACTCTTAATGTACAGGACTTGCTTTCGCGGCAAATAGTAAAAGGAAGTCCCCAGTGTCATATTTTTAGTACGGCTTATTTCGAAAGCATGTAACATGATTCCAAAATCTGTTTTGTTGCTTGTTTTATATCTTAGGTATTTGGTTATAGTCTTAGAATAATTTTTAAAAACTTTAGAGTAAGTAGATATTTCTTTGATGTTATATATAATTAAAAAAAGATTGGTCTTCTTGACCTTACAAAATTGACCAGATTTAAAAATTCATATTAAAATAATGTTAATACTTTTAATAGCGAGAAAATTATATTATAATAGGAAAATAGCACATGAATATAAATTTCTACAGAAATAATTAAAATAAACGGTCAGCTTTAAAAAAAAATATAAGTATACTATGGTGTTCTATAAATAGGACAGTGGGAAGGAACGTGTTAAAGTGTACTTGTATTGGCACATCTGTATGTAAAAATGTACCGCACACATCTTTACATTATAAGGTTAAGGTTTCTTAGTTATAAAATAACTAAAAAAAATATTTTTTTCACGGCGCTGCATTGGGGCAACGTTACCGCGTAGCTTTATTGAGTCAAAAAAACTGAAACTTAGCCTGACTGAATTACAATATTTATACTTAACGCTAAGCTTAATAATTATTTGTGGCGTGAATCGTTTCCACGAATCTTATTCTGCACAACAGGCAGACGCTGACCATGCACTTGCTGCTGCATTTCGGTTACACGTGGCGGAAGTTGTAAGACGATACTCATTAGTAGCAAGTATTGTGTTAACTCTTCCCCTCTTAAATCGATTGTCCCCATTCGGTGTTGCTCGTAGGGTGTGCCGCTGTTATTTGCAAAAAAAGGACCTTTCTGCACGTTTACTATGTCCTCCGCACTAGATTCAGGAGACAAATATACTTTTTGACGATTTTTATATAAAAATGCCACTAAAACGATTATAATGATAATTATTGTTACATCAGAACTTAAACTAATTATTGAGGAACTGTCGCTTTTACTTAACAAAAATTCTATATTATTTTCATGCTGGAGTTGTTTCACATATAAAGTTTCCAGTCTTAATTCTTTATTAGTAAAATTCATATCTTCTTTAATTTTTGTTATTAAATTTGGTAATACCAAGGATTCGTATACTTCCTTTTTTACATTATTATATGATCTGTTAAATACATTAATTTCACAATTTTTAAATTTTATTAAAAAAGTTCCTCTTTGTTTGATACTTTGTCTATTACAATTTTGTATAATTTCTGATTGAAAATTTTTAAATATTAGTGTGCCTGGTAGCACTTCATTTACAGATTGCTCATTACAAATTCTGAGCTTACAAGCTGCTTCTTCAAATCTCAATATATTTGTTAAACATTGATCCTTTTCTTTAATTAAATTTTTCTCCAGATTATCCTTTATTTCTACATTGTACATATTATTGTGTTCATCTACTAATACATTGTATTTGTCTAAAACTAATGATTTATTGTTTATATTGGGAAGGGGTTCAATTTGGATTTGGGATAGGATGCTGTGGGAATATTGAGGTATAAGGACGGTTATAATGATCGTGTTATCCTGGAAAAGTACTGCTGTTTTTATGTGGCTATAGCTTTCGAAATTGGTAATGAGATTTAGTTCTGTAGATGTCAGTATGTCTGTTGGTATTATGCCTAATTTGCTTGAGAAAATTATCTGTCCAATGTCGTCTACGTGATTGCGTAAAAGCGATATATCGTTGTTAACCTGATAGGTGTGTTTAATGAATTGAATGTCGTCTTCTAAAGTCTTAATCCTATTCTGCGCTGTTTCTTTAAGTTCGTTTATGAAATTACTGACAATAGTTTGCTGCTTATTTATATGGTTCGTAACGTTGTTTATTTGTCCGGAAATAAGGTTGCTAAAGTATAATAAATTATTAATATTTTGTGCATCTGCTCTTTCGTTTTTATGCAATTGTGTAAGTGCGTCGCTAATTTCTTTTTCGTCATCGCTGTCCATGGTACCTGCTATGTATTTTAATCCTTTTCCTATGATATTAAGTAGACCTCGTTTAGATTTAAAATGTGGGTGTAAACCTTCTAGCTTTGCTTCTAGTAAAATGAAATTTTTGTGAGTTGTGTCAAGCAATTGTCTGTCCTCGAAAGTAGTTGTCTTTAGTGTATTAATGTTGTCCAAAATAAGTGAAAGTGTTTCCTCATATTTGGTTAAGTTGATAAAATGTAGGACTTTATCATAATGATTGATTGTCCTTACTTCTCCTGTCTTAATTGGTAGGTATCCATTATTGTTTGTCAAGTCCTGAACGTCAATTTGTTGGGGTTTCGTAGTGGGTGCCAGTATAATTAGGATTAGGTAAATTTGTAGGTTCTCCATTTCAAAGTTTTTTCGCCTGTAAGTAATTTTTTATTTTTAGCATTGCTTATGTTATTTTTGTGAACAATCCTGCCTGTTTTAGTTTTAACGGTGGTATTGTAATTCTGCGCGACAATTTCTTTCCTAAATCTACGTGATAACTTAGTTCCTAATCTTTTATCTATCTTAACAAAAATCTCATCTCCTTCAAAATATTGTTTGGGTGGGGTTCGGTTTTTATTGTGGTAAGAAAGATCTGCCGATTGCTTATCCTGAAGCCTTTTTTTGTTGCTTTTCTTTCCTCTTCTATTAGTCTGTGGTCGCTACTGACCCGTCTTCCGAAGAAAATTTCAATTGGTTTTTTTCCCGTTGTTGAATGAATAGTATAGTTATATTCTTTGGTTGATTGTTCCAAAAGTTCTTGGAATGGTCGGTGGGTTTTCTCTGTTTGCAGACAACGCATAATCTCCTGTAGAGTAGAATGGAAGCGCTCAACCTGACCGTTCGAGCAACTTATGTAAGGGGGGGTGCGATATATTGTGGTGCCAAATTCGTTCTCTATCATAAAGTTGATGGACTCTGAGTTAAAGGATCTTTCATTATCTATTACTAATGTTTCCGGTACAAGGAAGAAAAGTATGTCCCTTAAAGGTTGCCTGATATCCTCTGTTGCCTTGGATTTAATGGGTTTTGCGACAGCGTATTTTGAGAATTTGTCCATTGCTGTCAGAACTAGTTTTTTGCCTATCAATAATATATCTATGTCGATTATTTGTCCAGGGTAATTAGGTATGGATGTGGCTTGTAGTTGCGGTTTTGATGGGTGGCGATCATACTTGTTCTCCTTACAAGTAACGCATTTTTTTATTATCTTATTTATTTTATTCGCCATACTTGGAAAATAGAATTTTTGTAAAATTTGTATCCTATTCTCCTTGCAATTTCTATGAGCTCTCTTATGTTCATTTATAATAATATTCTCTTGTTCTTCCTCGTTTGTTATGTCTTCCACTTGGATTTGCGAAAACCTAATCTTATATTTATCAAAGTGTAAGGGGTATATTTCTTGAATCTTGCCCATAATTTGCTCCTCCGTTTTAATACAGTTTATTACGGACGGATTTAAATATCTTTTTAAAATAGAAATCAAATTTTCTTCACAGTAATTAGGTTCGGTTCTTGACAGTGCGTCAGCCACGACGTTTGTTCTACCTAGCTTATAGTGCATTTCGTAACTATATTCTTCTAGTATTGCCTTCCAGCGTTTCATTTTACTATTAGAGTTCTTATTGCTTAACGCATAAGTTAGTGGTTGATGATCGGTAAATATCTTTACTCTGGCCGATCCATACAGATAATTCCTAAATGAATTCAATGCCCAAATGATGGCCAACATTTCCTTTTCATTTGCGGCATAGTGCTCTTCCGCTTTGCTTAATGTCCTATATAAAAATGCTATTGGTCTATCTGACTGAGACAATACTGCGCCTATGGCGAAGTCGGACGCATCTGTGGTCAGCTCAAATTCTTTGCTGTAATCCGGATACGTGAGGATGATATCCTCTGAGGTGAGGGAATTTTTTATTTTCTTGAAAGCTTCTATGGCTTCCCTATTAAAATTTATTTTTACATGAGTAGATTTATTCTTTGAAGTACGACCATCTTCCTCTCTTAAAAGAGATGTTAGGGGTTTTGCAAGTTTAGCGTAATCTCTTATAAAACGTCGGTAGTACCCTGACATGCCGAGGAAGCTGCGAAGTTGTTTTAAATTTTGTGGTTGAGAAAAGTTTGTAATGGCTTCAACTTTTTTTGGGTTGGTTCTTATGCCAACCGGTGTGATTACATATCCTAAGAATTCTACTTCTTTCTTAAAAAATTTACATTTTCCTAAGTGCACTTTCATATTAGCGTTTTCCAATGTTTCAAACACCTTATATATATGTTCGAAGTGTTCCTCTTCTGTTTTGCTAAAAACAATTATATCATCGATATACACGTAGCAACATTTCCCTATGTGTTCTTTTAATATATCGTCTAATGCGCGTTGAAAAATAGATGACGCATTTTTTAGGCCAAATGGTAGCCGAGTAAATTCGTACTTCCCATTGTTGATAGAGAAGCAGTTTTTTCTATATCAGATTTTTTTAGTGGAATCTGGTGAAAACCACTTTTGAGGTCGAGAACTGAGAAGAAATTGCTATTACCTAGTTGAGAAATTACTTTTGTAATTTCCGGAATGGGGTATCTGTTCGCGATCGTTACCTTGTTTAATTTCCTATAATCAATGACCATACGGTATTGTTTGTTTCCTGCCTCGTCTGGCTTCTTTGGTACAATCCACAGTGGGGAGTTGTACGGTGATCTAGATGGTCTAATTATACCATCGCTTAAAAGTTTTTCTACCTGAGATTCCACTTCCTGTTTCAATGCTGCAGGATATGGATAAAATTTTGTGTAAACAGGGGAATCGGATGTTGTCCGAATTTGTCCGACAACTTTTGTTGTATAAGTTAGCTTTTCGTCGGGTTCGGAAAAAAGTTTTGGGTATTTCTTTACGATATTTTCCATCGTGTGTATTTGATTTTTTGAGAGGTTTCCCTCATCTATATTAATTGCTGTGAGGGGAGCTGTTTGAGGTGAACCTTAAATCCGTTACTTAAAATCATGTAATTTTCACCAGTATATATAATGGCTTTAAATTTCCGAAGGGTATCATTCCATAGAATGCCGTCAAATGTTTTCAGAAGTGGCATTAGATAGAATTTAATTTTCTCCTTAAAATTAAAAAGTTGAACATAAGTATGTTCGCTTATTTCTAAATTTCCCGCAATAGATTTTGCAAAAAAAAGGATTGTCGTTTTTGATTCTTTTGTTTGCCAGCTCTGGCTTAACATAATTTTTACTGGAACCTGTATCCACTAAAAATTTTAAAATTCTGTCGCTCTCCGCCTCTACTTCGAAGAAGGGGAGCGAAGAGCTAATTATTCTAAAAAATGGTTATCGCTTGTTTCACCGAATTGTCCGTCTTCCTGGGAAGCTGTGGTAATGTGAAATGTTCGTTGCTCTTTCCTTCGTTGTTGATTCGGAAATTGTTGTGGCCTCTTGCCAAAGTGCTCACTTTCTTGGGGTCTGTTCATATAGTTAACGCGACGAGAGTCTATGCTTGGGTCGACGTCCATGGACTCTGGACGTGGCTGCGGTTTCGGCGGTCTTGAGGGGTTATTATCGTATTGAAAATTGTTATTTTGTTGTTGCCTTGGTTGCCAAGTTGTCCGCTGTGGTTGAGGTAAATGCGTTAGCTGAGGGTAAAATTGGTGCCTTTGTGGCTGTGGAAAATTCCTTTGTGGCTGTGGAAAATTCCTTTGCGGCTGTGGAAAATTCCTTTGCGGCTGTGGAAAATTCCTTCTTGGAGGTAAGGGTGGAGGCTGTGCTGGTTTTGCATTGTACGTATGTTTCATTCGAAAGGTTTGGTTCTGTAGTTTTAATCAGAGATGAAGAGCCTGTGGCAACTCTGCCGGCTCTCGTATTCCTAATAGCCTAGGTAAATCGCCGTTAAGCCCTCTTATAAAGGTATCCAGGGCTTTGTCTCTATATGCTTGTGTACGCATGCGAAGAGATTCGTTGCCCATATCGAGACAACCTAACTTATTTAATATCAACGAAAGGTGGCTATACACCTGTTGATAAAAATCCGAAACTGTTCTATTCCCTTGGACCAATGTGGTCATTTGGTACTCCAATGTTGACAAGTCGCGCTTGTCACCGTAATGCATAATTAAACATTTAGAAATTGATGGCCAATCAAGTGGCGTATTGTATGCTTCTAATGCCGCGTCGGCATTACCTATTATCTTGTTCCGTATTACGCTTAAAATTCCGTAATACTTCGGTGTCCCCTTTTGTGGTTCATATATACATAGATAAAACTTTATCTATACTTTTTTTCCATGAATTAAATTCTCCTGGATTGCCAGAGAATTCCTTTAGACATTTTACAATTTCGGGTATTCTATCTAATTCGCCTACGTTTTTTCTATATTCTATATCTATTGTTTGGTCCGTAATGTCGGTTGCAATTTTATTTGGGTGTAATGCCGCATGTACTACTTGCGGTCCCTGTGTCTTTAGTATGTCTGAAGCTATACTAGCTATGAGCTTGGATAGGTCGTCCATGCTTAATTGTGTATTTTGGGATATCTGAGGGGTATTAGGTGCCGAATTGGAAGGAAGTATTGGAGGGCGGATTAAATTATTGGGGTTCGCCATTTGTATATTTCTAATATTCTCAGGATAATATTATTAACAATATATTAATATTCTTAATGCATATAATGTCTAAGTAAAGTTATTGTAGTCTGCTTCCACTTACAGGATTGCTAGGTATTCTGTTGACTTTTCCGCTACTTCTGATAGTATTTCTATTAGCTGGATATAGAATCGTCATCCACTTGCCGAGCTGTATGTGTTTGTTGTTGTATTAATTATTGTTGTTGCTGCTACTCCCGTTGTTGTTGTAGCCTTTGCTTTTTTATTTTATTTTTTTAAATTATTAACTTGCTTTCTGTGGCGTTTTTTTTTGCCTTTCTCTTGTTTTCCGCAAAATTCTTGCTTATCTTAAAAAAATAATTTTTCTATTGTTTTAATGCTTTTTCCACATGTTTATTTGCTTTCTGTAGTATTTTTGTCTTAATTCTGCTTGCAGATTTAGTTTTTTACAAAATCTTTAGATATTTTTTAGTTTTCACACACCGTTAGGTTTGTACTATTGCCTGAGCACGCTTTTCTTCAGTTGTTTGGTATTTGTTACACTTGTCGTTTTTAGTTTTGCTTCAAATTTTATTCATAATATCTCCACGTTTTTTATACATATGACAATCAACGATTTCTTAATTAACAGATTACACTTTGTGTGTCTTTTGCTTTTCACTTTTAACGCTATGACACAATAAACTTTAACATAAGCAAGTTGTATTTGTTTTTATTTTATTTTATTTTTTTTTTTTTTTTTGTTTTTAGACTTAACTTTTCGTTTTTTACCATAGTATAGTGGGTTTTCAGTGATTTAAACACTCGCGAATAGAGTTGGCTAGCAACTAGTGCTTCCCGTTTGCTTTTCGCTATTAGGGGGCCTTTCTTCCTCTATTATTAATAGCTTTTTAGCTCGGGCGCCAGTTAAGGTTTCTTAGTTATAAAATAACTAAAAAAAAAATATTTTTTTACGGCGCTGCATTGGGGCAGCATTACCGCGTAGCTTTATTGAGTCAAAAAAACTGAAACTTAGCTTAACTGAATTACAATATTTATACTTAACGCTAAGCTTAATAATTATTTGTGGCGTGAATCGTTTCCACGAATCTTATTCTGCACAACAGGCAGACGCTGACCATGCACTTGCTGCTGCATTTCGGTTACACGTGGCGGAAGTTGTAAGACGATACTCATTAGTAGAAAGTATTGTGTTAACTTATATGTATATAAAAACGAGAGGAATATTTTTACACGCGGTTGTACAACGTTGAATCCATTTTTAATGTAAAATAAAAATAAACATTAATAATATACAGTTATTTATTATAAGATAATGCATTCACTTTAATACATAAATAAAATAAAATAAAATAACATATAAAAATACTGGTATATTTTTCAAATAAATTCCCCTGGTGGCGTATGTGTGCATATATCCAACATAAACATATGATTAACAAAGACCAATGTCAACTCTATGAAATAAACACTCGTACCGTGACGGGAAAATAAATTTACGCACAGAAAGTCGCTACAGAAAAACTGTAAAACTTTTAGTTTACGTTACGCCTCACCGACTAAGTAATAAATATTTACTAAAATGGATAATCTAAAATTAATAGGACTAGTGAAACAACACGAATATCTCTTTAACAAATATGAAAAGTATTTTAAGAATGTAGACAAACAAAGACCACTTGGCAGCGGATAGCTCTCGAGATGGGCATAAATGGTAAACCAGCGAGTTATTAAGACAATGTAATTTATTTCTATTACATATTTATATATGTTTTGTATTTTGTTCGGGGAAACTTTAGTATACCATCCCACGATTTCGAGGTTAAAAGTGGTATGGTTGGATAGGGCTGATACTCCAGATTAAAAAAATATATAATTGTGGCCGCCGCAATATTATAGTTCTTGGGATATTTGCATTTAAAGTTGAAAATTTTGCAAATTTTATCTTGCAATATCTCGATTTCTAGTAATTATTTGTTTTATATTATGCCCTTACACTTCATTACGTTGTTTCTACATATTTATTTTTTATTAATTATTTACATATTTGCTTAAAATAAGCATTTTATATTTTATACACATTTCATTACATGGGGGATGTTCGAGCATCAATCACGGCGGCAGTATAGCAGCATCATATTCGACGCAAAAATGTTGCAATATAAGTAACAGCTGAGTATCTGCAGAAAAACAACACTGTCGCAATATTGCTGCAGTTATTTGCTTGCTCGAACATCCCCATGCACAATAACATTCTGTGTTGACAGCTATTAAGTGTTGCCATAATAACACATTGATCAAACGAATCAAAATGAATATAAAAACTCAAACGCAGGAAACAAATAACATTTGAAACAAATTTTCCATTGTAATAAAAAAAGTTTTAAGGCATACGTACATTTAATTGCATCTAATAATTTAAGAAAAGGATCATAAAGATTATTTGTGGTTTAAAGAGAATGATATACCCTATTTAACATAACGCAGACTTCAGATTTTGTCTGAGTCTGGGTTTTCTGCTTACGGGGCATGGGCTTCTGAATGCATCAGAGGCACCTATCGGATACGACGGAGTGTTTTTGTGGGGCTCGGTTTGAAAATTAGTCGCATTTAATTGCGGAGTGCCCGATGTACTCGGACATTAGGGATTAGCTGGACTGATGGACGATTAGATGTTAGTGGTGATCTCCACTAGTCGGAATACCGAACAGATAGGGTCGTTTGCGCGTGAATTATTTAAGCGGCGAAGGCGGTTAGCTGGAAATTAGGGTTTTAGTTTTTTGTATGATTGGTGTATGTAAGTGATGTATGTATAGGGTCCAACCCCTGGCCACGAGTCCAGAGCAGTATGGAAGCTCAACTGATAGTAGTTTCGGCTGCGAGGTCTGACCGGAGACTTAATTCTGGTACCACGGGGAGCAGGAGCCCTTGGACTCCAACCTCCAACCTGCTCATACGGACTGGCCCCTCGGGGAGTATCGTGGTGGATGTGGTTGAAACCCAAATCGCGGGAAGAACTGACTTTGTCCGTTGAATGTGAAGTTGCATTACAACCGGGTGCCGGACCCAAAGCACGGCAGAGGTTTTAAATGGGTCTCGAACCCGACCAAGGCGGTTAGTGTGTCCATTCCACACTGCCAATTGGTAGTGAAAATGCTTAGCATTTTCAGGGCGCTGATCAACGCTTTGATTTGATCCGCTGTGCTTTTGAGCGCCGTGGAGTAAGGCTGTCGTCAGCAGGTACCCACGTTAAACACACCGCACGTTGTCCTTGTGCAACCGGGTGCACCTAATTTTGTTACCAGGGCACAAGGGAGTAGAAGGGAATGAGCCGTACATAGCAGTAAGACCCCACACTCTTAAGGAGCTGCTCCGCACGGAGGAGAGAGAGAGCGGCACTGGCGGCAGGCAGCAAGCATGCGCCACGCCAAGCCACTCCTAGGAGGGTATAAACTCTCCAGGTTTAAAGAATTAATTAACCTCCCCCGTGAAAAATTCCGTCTCCTCGTCGCAGTCTACACAGGGCACTCTAAGCTCAGGAAGCACCTGTCCAACTTGGGCATGGTCTGCTGTGCTAACTGCCGGTTCTGCGTCCTGGAACAGGAAACACCAGCACACCTAATCCTAGATTGCGCAGCAATCTGTGGAAAAAGGCTTAAGGCCCCGAATTCCGTTTTCATCAGCAGGGATCACATCACCTCACTAGCGCCCGGCGAACTACTGGAACTGATTCAGGCTGTTGGGGCTCTGGGAGGTCATGTGATATAGGAGAGGGCACAATAGACCCTAGGTCGCGGTGCAGAACCTCAATATTCTTTTATATTCTATGAGCGAGCGGAAAAAAGCACTGGCAAAAAGTTACTGAAATAGTAATGAACATTAAATTGGAGGAAGCGGACGACTTATAATAAAGAAATTCTTATTATGTGACAATATATTTATGATTAATTTAAGGTTTAGTGTATAAAATGAGTAAAATATAAGTTAATTTTTCATTCATTGTCTAGCAATAATGCAGATGTGAGGCGATTGGTGAAGAACGGCAATTATTCTTAAAATTTCTTCTCTGAATCATATGAATTAACCCGCATAATGTTCAAATGTCTGCATTAAATTGTTATATTCATATATTAAAATATTGAAAATAAAATCATAACATGTATTTTTTCACAAACAATTACAAGCGAACTTTTATTTTTTTAAAAGTTGATAACTTTCTATTTAAATAAACATATATATACATATGTATATTATATATACATACATTCGGATACGTTACATTTTAGAATTGCTTTACCTTCCGCAATCCCGTAGATACTTCATAAGCTCCATGTCTCTAACCATTAAGGTGACCCTTTTCGCATGCAATGCTAATAAATTAGCATCCTCCAAACGGCCCTCAACATACGCTTCAGTGGCTGTCTGGAGAGCCTCAAAAGCGGTTTCACTTATATATTGAACATTCGTATCTAAATTCATTAAAATTTCGCGTACGACACGAGAAAACGATGCACGGGGTATCATAAATTTCATATGATTTGTTAGTACTTTAAAACTTGGCACAAAGTATCGATCCGGAACGCCTTTTCTCTTGCGCTTCACTAACTTATTTGTAATAGGCCTTAACTCCCCCATACCTCGAAAGTTTCTTCCACTGTGTTGTGCTAATTCATTCCCGTGGGAACGTTGTCCTTTTGAAACGTTCGTTTGTGGGTGGCTGTGAGTGCCCTGATCAACTCTTTCTAAATCTTGGTCCACTTCGCTACTTGGTATCTGAATCACCTAAATCTGTTGCCGGACGCCCTGGTGATTTTCCCAACGATGAAGCCCTGTTCTTAGATGATTTGGGTCCCGGTTTTTTATATGGTCGCATGCTGTTGAAGCTACTATAGTGGTAAGCCCAATTAATAAAAGCTTATTAAATTAGATTTTAAAGCAAACCTCAGATAATTCGTCTTACAAATTCGCGCTTTACAAATTATACGGTTGCAGCAAACCTACGCTACATGATAGCATTGCCAGTTGAGATAAGATTCAAAGCAAATTTTAACTGTAACTAAGAGTTTGTGCAACAGCTATTTGAATGTGTATATTGAGTAATTGGTAAAAGTGGTCATACACGACACACAAGTGCGTTCGACAAGTGTGTATGAGCTTGCGGTTTACTCGTGTATGGGCACAGCGCGTACCGATCCATGTTCGCGAAAATGCTTGATTTATTACGATCGTTGCGCGCACTTGTGTGTCGTGTATGGCGTTGTGTACGCTCAAAATCTCATTTCTCTCGCGTCGCCGAACAGTGAAGATCGCGGACAATTGCAAGTGTTAGGGGGAGAGCCTGCTTCAGAGGCTTCAAAAATCGATTTTTTGGGAGGGAAAGTAATAATTGATTCAAGCGAAATTTCTAGGCTTTATAGTTATATATTTGAACATCATCTTTGATATTCTGCCTTTGGGAAGCAATTGCCTGATGCATCTCGCATGTGAATTTTTCGGACGGCGGGCAGGATGCAGGTAGTAATTTCTATTGAAAACAAAAAATTCAAAGAGATTCATATTTTTTGATAATTTATCTTCTAGTTAAACTAAGAAAATTTAAAAAAAAAAATGTGTAAAATTTTACAAATTTTTTAAAAATTGAAAAAAAGTGGTCTTTGATCAAAAAAATTTTACTTTATGTTGTTTAAAAATATGTTCAAACTTGACTTTTCTTAGTTTTTTTTTAAGTTTAAATCGAAGATAATTTAATGCAGAAGATAATAAAATTGCCCCAATTCCATACAACGTTTAGTTTTTTTTCTATCCTGTCCGCCAATTCAGAAATCGTAAAATTGAAAATACAGGAAATCGCGCGTCAAAGTTTTCGCTTGTTGCCCAAGCGCTCATATCTATATCTGCCAGGCCCTCGGTCACTATTTCCCTTCTAGCTTCGATAATATTTCGAATTCCCATCTATAATTTTGTGGACATATTCTTAGACATTTTTTTAAGACATTTAAGCAAAAAAAAATCGATTGCTTGAGGTTTCTAAAGCAGGTTCCCCCTTTAATAAAAATTTCGTAACAGAATTTATTGATCTTATAAAAATGAATTGGCAAAAAGTGGTAAATATAAAAATAAAATTGAGAAAAATAAAAGTTGGAATGAACTTATTAACGAAATACAAAGAAAAAGATAAAAGTGCTACATTAGAAATAAATTCGAAAAAATGTTCCGCTTGGCTGTCGCATATGTTAACTGTGTGAAGAACGAACGCAAAATGCATTTGAGTGTCGTGTAGGGGCGAAACGAATTCACACAGAACGAACACACATGTGTATCGTGTATGCCCACCTTAAAGGTTTCCGAAAACGGGCACCAATTTTCACGGGAAATGTCTTCAAGTTCGTGTTTTAAATTCTAATTTACGAATATGTATGGCGCGTTATCTATTTTTATGTTTTTTTTTTTTTTGTAATAAAATCTATAAAAAATATTATAATTTTGCACGATATTTACGCTATAAATGGCATCACTGTTCGAAAATCAATTGCGCAATTGCGGGTAAAAAATATCGATACTCCCGATATTCGGGACTAAACAAGAATTGATAGAAATGAGAGATACATAATAGAAAAATAATATTAATTGGAAAATAAAAAGAAATTAAAATATCGATATTCTTAATATTCGGGTCTGAAAGAGAATTTGTAAAAATGAGTTATACATAATAGGAAAATTTATAATTCATTCATCGAGCGTTCGAAAAAAATAACCCTGGTCGGTCCAAAACCTCGGTGTTCATAATTCTTCTGTGTCCAACTTCTTCTTCTTTCTGCAATAATAATAAATTAAAAATTTTCCTATTATGTATTTCTCATTTATATCAATTCTCGTTCAGTCTCGAATGTAGAGAGTATCATAAAAAATAAATGGAAATCATTGACTGATATAATAACAAAAATTTATCCATTTTATAACGAAAACTTAAATTTTGTTTGAATATGAGTGGATAGTAACCAAAAAATTTAAATACTTTAATGAGCACACGTTCTTTTTATTCTGACTTGCGAAAAATGAATGTCGGATGTTTTTTTGACAAGATGGTTGCCGGCTCTTTTTGACAGACCACCGTGTACTTCATATACATACCAAGAATGATAGAATACAAGATTACGACACTAGTTTACCGTTAGTTTTTTTCGGTTTAGCTCTTGACAATTCTTACAAAAACAAATACATTGTGCAACAATTTCGTGACGTCACACTTCTGCCTAGAGAAGAACAAGCATAGAAATGCATACAAATTGTAAACAGAAAAGTAAACACTTTTGGAAATTCCCAAAATAATATTAATTCATTCGTTTTTGCAGGAAAAATTTCAGTGGAATGTTTAGAATATTGCTGCGAGAAAAGATATACATAAGTAAGTAGTTTTAGGCACATCCACAATAAATAGAGTAGCATTTGTGAAAATTGTTCAAATGAACAAAACCAGTGAAAGTGTACGGTTGTATTTATCTAAATTTCTAAGCAAAATATATTATTTTTTTAAAATGAAATGTGCAGTGGCTTGTTGTAATAATTATTATGCAACTAAAGGATCGAAAACGAGTTTTTTCAGTTTTCCGGCCGATTTAAAAGTTGCCAAAAAATGGGTGTTATTTTGCAAAAGAAATGATATATTTAATACTAAATCTTCTTTAATATGCAGAGATCACTTTAGAGATGAAGATATTATGAACCTCTCAACTTATAATATATGTATATATTTATATACAACACAAGAAACGTCTTCTACATTTGAATCACAACTTAATAGACAATTTTATTATTTATAGGCCGATATATTTCTTTATAAATGATTCAAATCTTTTCACTCAACAATATTCAATCGCTTCACTAAAACTTTTCATTAAAATCGAAATAATTAATAATATTTTGCGAATTTACAAAAGTGTTCACTTTTCTGTTTACAATTTGCAGGCCATTTGACAGTTTTTCACTCTTGTTCTTCTCAACACGCAACTATGACGTATCATAATGGCGGTTGTCGTAATCTTGTATTCTATCATTCTTGTATACATACAATTCATTTCTATTATACAATGGGTGGTTCAGATAACTTATAATTAACTTAATGTTTACATCTCGACCAACCTGACAAATTTGATTGGCCTCAATCAATAGCCTAGAAATAATTTATGAAGCAATGTGGCCTATGCATGACAATGACCGAGGGGACCCGCTGTCAGTACAAATTGGTGACAGCCATTTCCGAATTTTAATAGCCTCAATCACTCCGTAATAGGGCAGTTGAGTTAGCTGACAATTGTCAACGTCTCTTATTACGTACCGATCATTAGGCAACACTTTATGTATCACATAGGGGCCGCGGTATTTCTGGATAAGTTTCTTATTTTTCTCGACCGAAGTATCAACATGTCTAATTACTACGAATTCCCCGACTGAATATTTCTTTGAAGGCATACTGTTTCTAAGGAAATATTGCAAACTGTATTCTTGGGACTTTTCTATTTTTCTTAGGGCATCCTCTCGTATTTTCTCTAAATCCCTAGGGGTATCCTGTAGTAGCTTATCTTCTAGGAATTCAGTCAAACCATCTACTATGCAGCCCCGCTGGGTCACGCCGAAAAGTAACTCACTAGGTGTGTATTTAGTTGTACTATGAACCGTATTGTTTATGGCATATGTTACTTGGGAGAGTTAGAGTGGGCAATCAGAGTGTTCTGACGAGTCGGTTAATTTACTTAACATGGCTTTCACAACACGGTTAACCCGTTCTACTTGACCATTGGCTTGTGGAGATGCTACTGCGACTTTTACATGGTTTATGTTTTTTTTTTAAAGGAATTTACTGAAATCAAGTGAAGTAAAACACGACCCTCTATCTGTAATAATTCGTCTTGGACGACTATAGTAACTGAAATATTTTTCTAGGGCACAGCAAACCTCTTTCGTACTTGTCGAATTGACTGGGTATAGTCTTACGAATTTGGTGAAGGCATCAATGGTTACCAATATGTGTTTGCGCTTCGATCTAATAGCTGGCAGCGGGCCAAAGTGGTCGAGGTGAAGGGTATCGAAGGGGATTGGCTTCTTTGGAATGCTGAACAAGTTATGTTCATTTGAACGCGCTGGGGCTGAATATAGTATGCACTTGATGCAATTACGGGTAAATCGTTCAATTTTATCTCGCATATGTTCAAACCAATAGTGTTTACGTATTTGACTATAGCATTTGTCCACACCCAAATGTCCGATCTTTTCGTGCACCATACGAATGACGTTGTCTTGCATTTCGGCGGGCACGCATAATAAAGAGTCGTTACCTAGCCGGCGGAAAACCAGCCCGTCTATCAGTTCGTAACCGACCACTTCACCCTTTTCTAATTCGTCCAAAAGCTCTTTGAGTCTCGCGTCCCTACTCTGGGCAACTTGGATTTGAAAATCCAAATCGTCATGGTCGATGGCGGCAACTAGTTCTCAACTACTCGTAGGCCTACGCTCGGCTATTGTTAGCACTTCGGACAGATCTTGATAACCCTTCGAGTTATCTACAGACTTTAAAGGCACATCGGGTGCAAGTATATTAATATCATTCGCAGTATTTGGGGGTAAGGGGACTCGGCTTAATGCATCCACATGACCGAGGTTAACACCTTTTCGGTGCCGGATCGAATAGTTGAAATTTTCTAATTCTAGGGCCCATCGCGCTATTCGTGGATTTACATGTTTTTTGTTTAGCGCCATTGTAAGGGAGTTACAGTCTGTAACAATGGTGAACGGTCTCCCTTCTAAGTAAATTATAAATCTCCTAAGAGCATAGATAATGGAAAGCGTTTCCAACTCGAAGCTATGGTATTTTGACTCTGCCCCCGTAGTAGTTTTTGAAAAGTATGCAATGGGATGTAGCTTCTTATCATCCTGTCTCTGGAGGAGGACAGACCCGAACCCATGACTGCTGGCGTCACAATGAAGTTCTGTTTCCCGCGTATGGTCATATATTGCTAGCATTGGGGCTTTTACTAACTGCGATTTTAATTTCCTAAAAGCTTCTAGACACGATTCTGAAAAGTTGAATGTTGCTTCTTTACGTAAGAGATCTAGAAGTGGTTTAGCCGTTTTTGAAAATGACGATACAAATTTCCGAAAATATGAAAATAGTCCAAGGCACGAGCGAAGTTCCTTGTGGTTCTGCGGGATTGGGTAATTAGCGATAGCACGGACATGAACATCGGATGGTTGTATTCCCAGTGGACTAACGAGGTATCCTAAGTATTCTATTTCATGGTATCCAAACTTACATTTTTTCAGTTTAAGTTCTAATCCTCTTATATAAATTCTTTTCAAGACTTTCTTGACGGTACGGAGGTGACTTTCGAAATCGGCAGATGCGATAAGGATATCGTCAATATACACGACAGTTTCTCTTGCATCTATTAAATCGCGGAAGATATTGTAAACAAATATCTGGAAATTTGCTGGTGCGTTCTTTAATCCGAACGGCATTCGAAGGTATTCAAATTGTCCTTGTGGTGTGACAAATGACGTTAATGGAATTGAATTCTCGTCCATGGTCAATTGGTTGAACCCGTCCTTTAGGTCTAACAAAGTGAACCACCTTTTACCCGACATGTACTCTATACAATCTTCTATCAAAGGCAGTGGAAAGTTATCTCGGATTGTCTTTGAACTATTGCTCGGTTTTGGAAAGATACCCGCCTCGGCAAACAATAAAAGGGTGTATCATCAGTTAAGCGAATTTTCATTTTATAATCGTAGGGTTCCTTATTTATGTCTGCAGGTTTTATATAAGAGCTAAGTAAGACAGCTGTAATTGCGTCCCTTTTAACGTTATCTAACTTGGGTCCTAAGTCTACCTCCGGTTCAATTCCAACATCAATCGCATTTAGTTCCCTTACTACATTGACATATTCATCGGTGCACTCACTGTTGCAAACATCAAAGTTCAAAATGTTAACATCGCATGCGTTCGACATGTTGACACTCTCCTCACCAACCCTACCCCGGCCGCCCTTCCGATTACACAAAAATCCCCCACGGTCACCGTCAGGCAACTCAACTAATATCGAATCAGAAACACAGTGTTTTATATCAGAAAGAAAATCAACTTTGTTTAATTCAGATTTAGATAACAAATTAGTTTGGAATTCATTCTTTTTTTTCATATTAAATTGTTTGAAACGTATATTGAATATTTTAAGAAAATCTTGACCGAGTATTAGAGATGTTGTTATCGTATCATCGGGAACCACCATTATTTGTAAATACCGAATTTTGCCTCTAAATTTTACTGCACACAACACTGTACCGAACGAATATATTCGGTGCCGGCCAACACCAATGAAATTTGTAAGATGTGAATTGATTGATAATTGAGCGCATTGCGGGGCGCTTGACCGTTGCATTAAGCTAATGGGACTGCCGAAATCTAGAAGAGAAAACATTTCTTTAAAACCTGTGCCTCCGATTCGTTAATGTCTGCACAAAGCCACACTTACCCATTGTTTAAACTCTACATGGTCATCATATCTCCTTCCAGCACAGCGGCTACTTGAACTGCATCTCCTTCCAGCACAGCGGCTACTTGAACTGGTCGATTTTTCTTCCTAGGGCAGTTGCTATGTTGGTGCCCCATTTGATGGCAGGTAAAGCACGATCCTGGCGGTCTAGTTGGTTTTGGGCAGCTGCTCTGGTAGTGTCCAAATTGGGAGCAATTATAGCAGCGAATTCGCGTTGATTCTTCGGCGGTAGGAGCAGTAGACTTCGGGGCCCCGGCACGCATGGCAAATTGGGCGGGGGACCTAGGTAATGGATGCGTCGCTCGCCGCTGCTCGTAGCGATCCATGCGCCTCACCAGCTCTTTGATGGAGTTAGCACCATATAGGATAGAAATGTTGTTGCTGCTGTCGGGAATACCGTCGGTGATGATGTCCACGAGTTCTTCTTCTTCTATGCTTACTCTGGAAGCGATGGACTGCATGGCCACCACATAAGCGATACATGTTTCGGACGGTTTCAATCGCCGGGCACGCAACTGTCTGTAGATTTCTTGCCTGGTGGCGGTGCGCTGGAACATAGTTTGTAGCAAAGATTTTAGACTTTCATAATCGGCGAAGCCGTGATTAAGGGTACACTCTTTAGCTGTTCCAGTCATACACCGCCGTAAGGCCAGGCACTTCTGTCTCTCACCGAGGTTGTTCGCTTCGATATAATCCTCGAACTGGACGAGCCACTTATTGACGTCACGGTGGTCGTCTCCACTGAATTTAGGCACAGCAGCTTCGAGCTCATCGGTATTTATATAATTTTTCGATGGTTCGTGATAATGTTGGTTCTCAAGTTCAGCTATTTCGCGACGTAGTTTTAGGATTCGGAGTTGTTCTTCTAGTCGCTCTGCTTCTAGGCCTAATAATGTGCCACTTGCATATAGTGGTTCGATTTCTGATGCGGCTGACGCAGGAGCAGGACAAATATCGGGCCTGGTGGTATTCGTTTCGGCGGTGGTAACAGCAGTTATGGCGGCGATGGCCCCGGAATCATCAATGCGAGCAGCGGTCGTTTTTTCAGCGGTGGTGGCAGCAGTTACAGCAATGGTGGCGTCGGGAGCGCTAGTTTCAGCAGCGGTGGTGACAGCGGTTATGGCAGCGGTGGTGACAGCGGTTATGGCGGCGGTGGCTTCGGGAGCACCAGTTTGGGTAGCAGTGGTGGCAGCAGTTGGGGCAGCGGTAGCGTCGGGAGCACCGACCCGGGCAGTAATATTCGTATTTGCGGCTTTGTTGCCCTTGCTTGATCTCATTTTATTTAATTGTTTATTTGGATGGCTGTGAATACAACCCCACACCTGAGATTTAATGAGCACACGTTCTTTTTATTCTGACTTGCGAAAAATGAATGCCGGATGTTTTTTTGACAAGATGGTTGCCGGCTCTTTTTGACAGACCACCGGGTACTTCATATACATACAATTCATTTCTATTATACAATGGGTGGTTCAGATAACTTATAATTAACTTAATGTTTACACTACTTTATAACAAAAATTCAATATATTTTTTATTTTTAACGCAAAGAGGAGTTCTACGCGAAAGTACTTCAGTCACCCCGGGTATTCGCTCGGCCAGGGTTATTTTTTTAGAGCACGGCCGGAGGCCGCCAACGGTGAAAGGAGTACTACGTGAAAGTACTTCAGTCACCCCGGGTATTCGCTCGACCATGGTTATTTTTTTAAAGCGCGGCCGAAGTCCGCCAATGCGGAAAGAAGTGGGACGCGAATGGACTAATGTTACCCTTTTTTTAAATGCAACCGAAGGCTGCCAATGCACAAAGGAAATCTATAAGTTACTTGTATGTTAATTAGGGTATATCATTCTCTTTAAACTGCATTTGCTCCAATTTATTTTTGAGTATATTTATAGGAAAAATATTGTAAATAATCATTATGATCCTTTTCTTAAATTATTAGATGCAATTAAACATACGTATAAGCCTTAAAACTTTTTTTTATTACAATGGAAAATTTATTTCAGATGTTATTTGTTTCCTGCGTTTGAGTTTTTATATTCATTTTCTTTCGTTTGATCAATATGTAATTATGGCAACACTTAATAGCTGTCAACACAGAATACTTTTGTTTTTGTGCATGTATGTCCCTTATTACACAAAGCAACTTTTGTTGCTGTCGCCCAGTACCTTCACACGAGCAACTTGTGTTACGCAACTCTGTTCGCCCCAATAAGGTGGCGTGAGGGGGATAGCCCCCCCTTGTTTTTCTCCATAAACGATACTTAACCGGCGCGATACTAAACATTCCCCACTATAAGTTTGCGGCGGCAACAATTATATCTTTTCTTAATCTGGAGCATCAGCCCTATCCAACCATACCACTTTTAACCTCGAAATCGTGGGATGGTATACTAAAGTTTTCCCAAAATCGAAAATGTGCAAATATTATATTATAATTTTTTTCTTTTAATTCGACAGATTCCAAATTTTGGGCTGAAAGCTTTTGAAAAAAATAGCAACGGTGATCAAGGGACATACTATAACGTGGAACACGATACTACTCTCGACATAAATTATGTGAATACAGATCCATTCCAGTTTAAAGCTGCAGATTCACTATTGTCAAGGCATGAGATGGAACATAAGAGGTTGAAAAGCTTCTTCCAAACGAATCGCATTATTCAACGTCGCAATCAAAAAATCACTGGTAGGACAAATGAACTAAAAGAGTCTCAACAAAATTCGTTAAACAATTTAAACAAATAAATGGAAAACCACAACATTCTCAATCTGACGTTGAGTTCGAGATAAAATCTGCTTTGGAGATGTTCAAACAACTAAGTGGTGAAATAAAACAACGCGTCACCGAAATCCTGCTGTACAAGGTCTCGGTCAAATGATTGTGGAAACTATAAGTAGTATGAGCGAGCGGAAAAAAGCACTGGCTATGCAAAAAGTTACTGAAATAGTAATGAACATTAAATTGGAGGAAGCGGACGACTTATAATAAAGAAATTCTTATTATGTGACAATATATTTATGATTAATTTAAGGTTTAGTGTATAAAACGAATAAAATATAAGTTAATTTTTCATTCATTGTCTAGCAATAATGCAGATGTGAGGCGATTGGTGAAGAACGGCAATTATTCTTAAAATTTCTTCTCTGAATCATATGAATTAACCCACTTAATGTTCAAATGTCTGCATTAAATTGTTATATTCATATATTAAAATATTGAAAACAAAATCATAACATGTATTTTTTCACAAACAATTACAAGCGAACTTTTATTTTTTTAAAAGTTGATAACTTTCTATTTAAATAAACATATATATACATATGTACATTATATATACATACATTCGGATACGTTACATTTTAGAATTGCTTTACCTTCCGCAATCCCGTAGATACTTCATAAGCTCCATGTCTCTAACCATTAAGGTGACCCTTTTCGCATGCAATGCTAATAAATTAGCATCCTCCAAACGGCCCTCAACATACGCTTCAGTGGCTGTCTGGAGAGCCTCAAAAGCGGTTTCACTTATATATTGAACATTCGTATCTAAATTCATTAAAATTTCGCGTACGACACGAGAAAACGATGCACGGGGTATCATAAATTTCATATGATTTGTTAGTACTTTAAAACTTGGCACAAAGTATCGATCCGGAACGCCTTTTCTCTTGCGCTTCACTAACTTATTTGTAATAGGCCTTAACTCCCCCATACCTCGAAAGTTTCTTCCACTGTGTTGTGCTAATTCATTCCCGTGGGAACGTTGTCCTTTTGAAACGTTCGTTTGTAGGTGGCTGTGAGTGCCCTGATCAACTCTTTCTAAATCTTGGTCCACTTCGCTACTGGTATCTGAATCACCTAAATCTGTTGCCGGACGCCCTGGTGATTTTCTCAACGATGAAGCCCTGTTCTTAGATGATTTGGGTCCCGGTTTTTTATATGGTCGCATGCTGTTGAAGCTACTATAGTGGTAAGCCCAATTAATAAAAGCTTATTAAATTAGATTTTAAAGCAAACCTCAGATAATTCGTCTTACAAATTCGCGCTTTACAAATTATACGGTTGCAGCAAACCTACGCTACATGATAGCATTGCCAGTTGAGATAAGATTCAAAGCAAATTTTAACTGTAACTAAGAGTTTGTGCAACAGCTATTTGAATGTGTATATTGAGTAATT
This sequence comes from Bactrocera correcta, assembly GCA_027475135.1. NCBI lineage: Eukaryota > Metazoa > Arthropoda > Insecta > Diptera > Tephritidae > Bactrocera > Bactrocera correcta. The sequence continues at coordinate 63,289,507 of CM050326.1, read as the reverse complement.
GGTAAAAGTGGTCATACACGACTCACAAGTGCGTTCGATAAGTGTGTATGAGCTTGCGGTTTACTCGTGTATGGGCACAGCGCGTACCGATCCATGTGTGTCGTGTATGGCGTTGTGTACGCTCAAAATCTCATTTCTCTCGCGTCGCCGAACAGTGAAGATCGCGGACAATTGCAAGTGCTAAGGGGAGAGCCGGCTTTAGAGCCTTCAAAAATCGATTTTTTGGGAGGGAAAGTAATAATTGATTCAAGCGAAATTTTTAGGCTTTATAGTTATATACTTAAACATCATCTTTGATATTCTGCCTTTGGGAAGCAATTGCCTGATGCATCTCGCATGTGAATTTTTCGGACGGCGGGCAGGATGCAGGTAGTAATTTCTATTGAAAACAAAAAATTCAAAGAGATTCATATTTTTTGATAATTTATCTTCTAGTTAAACTAAGAAAATTAAAAAAAAAAAAAAGTGTAAAATTTTACAAATTTTTTAAAAATTGAAAAAAAGTGGTCTTTGATCAAAAAAATTTTACTTTATGTTGTTTAAAAATATGTTCAAACTTGACTTTTCTTAGTTTTTTTTTAAGTTTAAATCGAAGATAATTTAATGCAGAAGATAATAAAATTGCCCCAATTCCATACAACGTTTAGTTTTTTTTCTATCCTGCCCGCCAATTAAGAAAAATCGTAAAATTGAAAATCCAAGAAATCGCGAGTCAAAGTTTTCGCTTTTTGCCCAAGCGCTCAAATCTATATCTGCTAGGCCCTCGGTCACTATTTCCCTTCTAGCTTCGATAATATTTCGAATTCCCATCTATAATTTTGTGGACATATTCTTAGACATTTTTTTAAGACATTTAAGCAAAAAAAAAATCGATTGTTTGAGGTTTCTAAAGCAGGTTCCCCCTTTAATAAAAATTTCGTAACAGAATTTATTGATCTTATAAAAATGAATTGGCAATTTGGCAACCGAAAAGTGGTAAATATAAAAATAAAATTGAGAAAAATAAAAGTTGGAATGAACTTATTAACGAAATACAAAGAAAAAGATAAAAGTGCTACATTAGAAATAAATTCGAAAAAATGTTCCGCTTGGCTGTCGCATATGTTAACTGTGTGAAGAACGAACGCAAAATGCATATGAGTGTCGTGTAGGGGCGAAACGAATTCACACAGAACGAACACACATGTGTATCGTGTATGCCCACCTTAAAGGTTTAGAAGAGCCGCTTTTCCAAAAACGGGCACCAATTTTCACGGGAAATGTCTTCAAGTTCGTGTTTTAAATTCTAATTTACGAATATATATGGCGCGTTATCTATTTTTATGTTTTTTTTTGTAATAAAAACTATAAAAAATATTATAATTTTGCACGATATTTACGCTATAAATGGCATCACTGTTCGAAAATCAATTGCGCACTAGTGATCGGGTTCGAAATATCGATACTCCCGATATTCGAGACCCAACAAGAATTGATAGAAATGAGAGATACATAATAGAAAAATAATATTAATTGAAAAAATAAAAAGAAATAAAAATATCGATATTCTTAATATTCGAGTCTGAAAGAGAATTTGTAAAAATGAGTAATACATAATAGGAAAATTTGTAATTCATTCATCGAGCGTTCGAAAAACATAACCCTGGTCGGTCCAAAACACCGGTGTTCATAATTCTTTTTGTGTCCAACTTCTTCATTTTTTCTGCAATAATAATGAATTAAAAATTTTCCTATTATGTATTTCTCATTTATATCAATTCTCGTACAGTCTCGAATATCGATAATTCGAAAACGATCAGCGCATGAATCAATAGTGGTGATTCGAATTTCAGCCAGTGATGCCGTAATTCGGACATAACCTTGCCATTTTCGTTGAAATGAAATGGTCATAAAGTTTTTCATATTTTTATAAAAATAACATAAAAACCAATTTATCTTATTTATTAACTAAACATCAATAATTACGTTTATATAATTGATATATTTGTAACATTTAAAGACGTTTTAAGTGCAAAAGTGAATTTTTAATTTCGGGGAATACGATGTTTTTCTATTAAAACAAAGAAAATATTGTTTTTAAAGACACGCGCCTTACATATTCGTAAAGTAGAATTTAAAACGAGTATTTTGAGATATTTCCCGTGAAAATTAGTGGACATTTTCGGAAAAGCGCTTTCCTGAACCTTAACCAAATTTATATACACTTTGCTAATATAAAAAGTAATGGTGTATACATAAACGCAAATAACAGATGACAAAAACATTTTTATTTTGACTGTGCTTGTGTTAGCTCCTTAAGGTTGATTTCATTTGTTTCAGTCAGCATTTCATGAATGAGTCCATTTCGCTGACTTACCTTGTTGTCAATTAGAGTTTGACGTTTAATCTCGGTGGTGAAAAATTTCTAAATAAAAAAAAGAGCTTCTTATTGCAAAATTTTTCGATTCATTTGCATTTTGGGTTTACAACATCTAATTACGAACCGCTTGTTAAATAACCACTATAAATTTAATTTAATGGTTTAAAGATAATTTATCGTTTTGAGAAATTATCGAAATCAAACCTGTCGTCATGTGAAAAGCAAACAACAATTTGTGTACAAACGACTAAAGAAATCTTAAAGAAACCACGAATTTCAATTGATCTGGGCCTATACATAAGTGGCAAAATACTTTTGTAATAATCTTTCGCCATCAACACTTTAATTTATTGCAGACGATGTGTCCACGCCCACTGAAAAACAATAATTAAAACATGAATAAAAGCTGATCTCAATGCAATATGTACATACATATTTGTTATTATCATATTAACTCTAACTTTGCTAGACTAAATATAAATTGGTTATGCGATATTTAATTAAAATAATTTGAATTCTATTTAAAGTAAGGTAACAGTATTTTCATATGTGTATAAAAATCAAGCAAGAAATTAATAAATTTTCACGGTGGAGGCAAATTGGTTGTGACTCAACAATTCAAACGGTATCAGCAGAGCTTATTCTACTAAAATTCGGGCCGCATCTTCAGCAACTTTAATAATTACTGTTTTTCAGATGGTGACGAAGCGTGTGTCATTAGACTGACTGGTTATGGTATACTTATTAGTAGTACCTTACGTTTGATTACTTTTATGTTACATTCATGTCATTCCAGTACTACATATTAAAAGTCGAAATCGATATTTTTCGGATTCTTGTGAGACGTTGGTCAGTACTTAATATTAAATTAATATTAAGCATTGAGCGTTATGCTAGACAAAAGTCAAAAGAGCTCCCAAAGCTTTATTTGTTATTAATTTAAATAAAAAACAACTACAAATAGGTGAAACTATTTTTGCTCTGAATAAATCGGAAAAAGTAAATATACAAATGAGTGCAACTATGAGACAACAAGATGGGCAAGTGGGCACGCGACCAAAGATGAATGCTTCTAGTGACTTATTGACCAAGGATGAGAATGAAGTTGTCTTCAGTTTGCTGGGTAAAAAATGTCAGGTGGGTAGTACACACAGTTATATTTCTTATATTCGTAGCTACACATGTAACAAACCTTACACATATCACATCCGAATCATTGGATTAACCGCCTGACTTCTTATATCAATAAACATGTATTCTTAACAATAAATATGATTTTATGCATTCATAAATATACCATAACTGCAGTGCGTAAAAATTAGATTCTTCCATTTTAGTTCAGTAAAAGAACCAACGCAGTTAAAAAAATAACAATAAAAATATAATATATTGAAAAAACAAAAAACTTACTATTAAATATTTATTTATTAAACTGAGGCGAATCGGCAATGTACATTTGAAAATATGATGGTATCTAAGAAAAAATTTATTAAATCTGAGTAAGAAATATAAGTTGGCAATAGTTTAGTTAGTCAATAGTGAAATCAATGATAACATAATATATTTATTTTTATCAATAATTCCCTCAAGGAATTCAACCAAGGTTTCTTTATATGTATGTCGCTTTTGACAGTAGGCCCAAGTAAAAGTGTTGCTTGTTTTAGAAGAAATCATAATATTTTAAATAATGTAATATACATGTTAGTTACATATGTTTAATTAGATTTCATTAAATATCTAATAAAATAAATTTTGGATAGAAAATTAACGTTATTCCTAAACTTTCTAAAATTGGTAGTTATTTCTTGTATCATTATACCTGGTCTTATCTTGAAAATTTTTGAGCCGCACTGATAATGTTGTGTATATATTTATTGTAGATTTCAACGTTATATATACATATGTGTAGATTAGGAAATATCAATATCTACAAACTATTTAACTCATATGTTTGCATAAACGTATAAATACAATTGGTTAATTACAGAAATGCGATAAGATAAGTTATAAAATTCGCTATATTTAACTTTCCACCATCACGATCAACTAAAAATGAGTATTATGGTTTTTGTTTAAAGCACTTTATGGAAATATGAATAAAAGTTTCAATTACACCTCTGTTTAAAAAAAATTACTATAAAAAAAACATGTGAGTACTTATTGCTAGAATCATATTACATTAGCAAACAGCCAGAATCCAAATAATACACCCATCTAGAGAAAAATAACTTTTTTTAGTATTATTTTGATACGAAATTAGAGTAAGTTAAGATTTAAAATGTGTAATTTAAGTCTGAAATTTTTACACATAATAACATCTATCAATCTAAAAAGACAATGACATATTGGAAAAATAAATATTATATTCTTATCAAATATAAATAACTCAACTCATATGTCTTACGCTACAGGGTTGATTCTCGTGACAATTATAACTGCTTAGTGCATAAGCACCAGCTGATGGGCGACATTGGTTTTAAAAAATCACCTGTGTAATCACGTCTACTTCTGGTCTTATCGATTTTCATACAATCTTTCTCTATCATATGGTTATACTCATATATTTATATTACCATATATTCAAGTAAATAAGCTTTATAATTTTTTCATTACTCCTAATAGAAATATATCCATTAATATCTGTAGGCTTTGGTTTGTTATCAATAAATAGTATACAATTTCTTTATTTATTTTATGTTTCTATTGCGATGCTTTTTTAAAGCAAATAATCTACATATTTTTTTGCCAAGTTGTTCTTGAAAATACATAAGTGCTCATTGTGTATAAAATATTTTTATTCATACATTCGAGTTATCACTATATACCTGCATGAACAAGATTTGCGATAAAACGCACAAACAAAAACAATTAAAGTGATAATGACACTTATCAGAAAGTTGCAAACTTGTTTGTTGAGTGTGATTTTTGACATAAACTTAAGAAAAATATAACTAAAGTATAACATGAATATGGCATTATTTTCTTTTCAACATTTTGGAGTAAATTACATAAATGTTAGTATACAAATAAAAAATGATTGACGATGGTCAAGAAGTAGTTTACCCCAAAAAAAATTAATAATATTACAAACAAAACATCCTCTTAGTTGGATTCAAAAACCATTTGCCGCCTCAATTGTGGGAAATTGCTTGGTTTCAAAATTCTCCAACATATTACACATTCTTGTTCTACAAAAGCTTCAACATCCTAAATTTCAAGTTACTCAAATTTAATACATATCAACAAAGATAGAACCAATTTTTTTAGCTTTCAAAGGGTTTGTTTGAGGACTCAATAACATCAAAAAACTGAAAAGCATATATGTAATTTGAAAGCTCTCTCATTGAGTATTCCCAATTTCTAAGTAATTTTTCTAATGAGACTTACTGTCGACATAAAAATATTACATAACATTTTCCATTTCGATATTTCACCAATACCTGCAATGGAAAATAACATTTTCAGACAAGGTCAAATAACACAGTTACAAAATGCATTGCAAACAGCAAAAAGACAATGGCAAATTTATTGATTCGACAAAATGCAGGTTAAAATGTGGCGCCACACATAGACCGGTTGGCCTACTGCATTCATCGCATCCAAATACAAAGCTCGCATAAATAGCAACACAACAATGGGTCAAAAGGCACTTTGAGTGCCAGGTAAACAAGTCATTATCGAAATGCTCACTGATATAATTAAGTTGAGAAGCTTGTCTAACCTTGCGTTGCTGCAAGTTTATTTTTTGTGCCAAATAGTAATGTTAGGAGGATTAGGTTGGGGTACCAAACCACATATATTAACGATATAAATATTTAATTATTATTAGGTTACTTATATTGGAAGTCATGAATGTTTTTAAAGAAGTCAGAAAATGTAATTTTCACTTTAACATTAAAATAATATTTCTTTTTTCGGTAAAGTTATGTGTGGTCGTGGTTACGGTGTTTGGTCTAATCTTACTTCATTCTGGTAGAAATTGTCGACTTTTTACAAAATTGACAATTATTGATTAATAAACTTCAGCCTAGTAAGGCATAGAACTTCTTGAAGTAGATAATCGATCACTGACCGTCGACGATTTTCATTGCGTTTAAAATATTAATTATAAACAACATATGTATGTAAACTTAGAGACCAGTAAATGGAAAAATGCCTATCTTCACTTAACCCCTTAAGTACATGTATGTATGCTATTTTCAATACAGGCTTCTGACAAACACGTTACATATTTTATAACAATACATAAATGGCTACAACAGCTACAAATGTATATACATACTTTTGTATGCACACAAGCACAAGTAGTATTATAAGCATGTCCCTTGTATGGTAAGTGTGGTCGACTGTGTTATGAGGAGTGCAAGGATCGTTCATTTTGAAACGCTACTGATTGACTAGGTTATGCCAACTTTAAAGTGAGTGGGATAGTTTTTTATGTGCTAGCTGTATAATATACATATGTATGTACATATATAACTTTCTCAAGTTAGCAATAAAGCTTATATATATTCAATCTTCGAATTTCCATTTCCTTTGCAAAAACAAAAAGGATTTTTGGTAATTTTTTTGGAAGAGGCAGGTTATTTAATATTTAAATGCAAAAATTACATTTACAGAATTACATGTACTTATATATAATCGGAAATTTTATTTTGTAAAATAATGACTTCCCAAAAAATTTGAAATTATTGTCAAAACCTCATTTCTTTCATAATTTCTGGACAAATGTATTTTAAAAGGTCGTGTGAAATTTTCAGCCATTTCAAAGAAATTTTCCTCACCGACTCTGAAAACAGTGATTCAGGAAAGTGGCGTTTAAAGTTTTGGGGACCCATTACACTAACTTTAAAAATTCTTACATATGTCTCAAACTATTTGCCGGATAATACTTTCAAATATATGTACATTCGAAATACAGTAAATATATCGATGTTTTGAAATTCACAAGCTGACTTAACCCCGTTAAGGTGCAAAAACACCATATAATATTATAACTTTAAAAATTTGAAATTATATTTTGGGGTTTTTAATTTCAACATGACCACTATTATTACATTAAACATGTTATAAAAAAGAGCCCTTAATATTACATTTACACATATATAATATTATTGTGTGCGAAAAATTTTCAAAGAAATTGCAATTGGACGACCAAATACTGTAAGTATATACTATACTACTATATAACAGTCTTCGGCCGGATTAAAATTTGTTTCCGTCCCGACTGCTATCGGATATTGCACAGTACATAGTCAATTTCTTTGCTTAAGTTATAAATCTTATTTTCAGAGCTATATTTTATTAGAAATCCTGTATTTATACATACTTGCTAATACAAATACTAGTCTACTGACCGCTAGGTTGGTGGGCAACTTTAAAACTCTTAATACGCTTTGGCTATAGCTTATTCAACACCATGCACTACGCTTACAATGTTGGTGTTTTTGTTTTTGTGGGTTGCGCGCAAGTTCCATTGACATTGCCAAATATTTCTCTGTATGCTGATATGATTTTTACGTGCTCACAATGCCAAAATCCGAATACATAAGAGTAGCCAATAACGCTGATTGTCGCACGCATGCGCAATTCACATCTCGAGCACCAAGTTACTAGTAAGCGCTAGAGTAGTCTTTTCATCTTTATTGGTCAATTGCAAGTGAATGTTGCCTTGTCACCTTACAACTAAAATGCATTAATATGCAAAATAAACTATTTTGTCGCACGTTCATTCGAAGCATTCATATATATCAGTATGTATATACATATATATATAAGCGATCATCCACAAATACATACCCATATTATGTCTACCATATGAATTCACTCTTTGCATTCCCATTACTTCTGTAATTGTGCGCATCGATCGTCACGACGCTAATACCCAAAGTGGGCAAATGAAATTGAAAGTGCATAGTCAGAGTTTAGACGCGTCAGTATGGTCAATCGGGAAAGATATGCGCATGACCGGCAGACATCATATTAAAATATACGGCATTTGCATAGACAGAGTTTCTAATGATCAAACAAACAAAGGTTGTCCAAAAAACAAAGCATACCAAATTTTTGAATATTTCTTAACTCTTCCTAATGTCTTTGTTATTGGCTACTTAGTGAAAATTGTGCAGAAAATGAAAGTGAAATTCCGAAGTTAAACGATTTTGTAATTTTCGTTATCTTTCAGACGTTAAACACAGCCGTGGTGCAGATCTACAAAACGGAGGGTTCCGCACATTCGCATTGGAAGAAGAAGCATACTGGTGTCGTTTGTTTTGTAAAAGATAGCGCGAAAAGATCGTATTTCTTACGAGCTTACTGTTTAATAAAAAACGAACAGATATGGGAACATGAGTTGTACGACGCCATGAAAATGATAAAGGCGCGACCTTTTCTTCTCACCTTCGAAGGCCAAGTAAGTTACATATGTATATAAATTAATAGACGTTAAATAACATTAAGTATGCGCATTTTATCCTTGCAAATATGCTAAATAAAACTTAATATGGAAAAAATATTGCTGCCAAATTGTGAACAGTAAACCACTTGAGCTAACTAAAAATTGCAAAATATTATTCCAAATTTCTATGAAAAAATTCATATTTCATAGTTTTTAGGACAACATTTGAAAAGTGTAAATTTTTATAATATTATTTTGAACTTTTTCAAACTAAATTTTGTAATTATTTTGTATTAATACTAAAAAATAAATGAGAATTATTCCAAAATTACTAGGGAAAATTTTAAAGTCCTATCGTTTCTAATTGTAAGGCCACCAGTCACTATACTATATGTATTTGTATTGATTCATATTGACTCTGCTCTTGGAAACGGCGAAGAAATATAGCAAAAAAATAGTTCATCAAAAATATACTGTAATATGCTTCTATATCCACTTAAAAATATCATTGTATATTAATATTAGAATTTTTACGGAAGATAATCAAACTAATAACAAAAATTGTACGCATTTTTTACCAGGATGGGCACGTAGGTTTGAATTTTGTTTCTGAGGAGGAGTGCGATTCTTTTTATAGAGCTGTGGACACAACAATTGAGACGAGAAATCGAAAGAAATTAGGTTAGAGCTCTGCTTTGCGCCAATTTTAAAATAGTTTAATATAAAAATGTCATAAATATTTGTATTCAATATTTCATGCAGAAAAACGGAATCGTGCTAAAGCACAAGCAGCCCCAAACATTCCTCCGCCGGTCAATAGGGACTCTACGAGACCAACGCCTGCGATCAGTCAAACGACAACGGACTCTAGCGTGCAATTGCGAAACCATCCACAAAAAATTAATTCGGTTACGCTAACTCCTGGACCTAACCCGGTGGCAACATCAAAGAATTTTCTCAGCAGTAGTTTTGGTCTCTCAGGCTCATCATCCGGCAAGGACAAGAAGAGAAAAGTTACAAAGGCTGATATAAGTACACCGACAAATTTTGTGCACATAAGTCATCTCGGTTGGGATGCAGATAAGGGTTTCGATATAACGGGCAATGAGAATGATGAAGTACTCACAAGTTTCTTTGCCAAAGCTGGTGTATCTGAGAATGAGCTGAAAGATCGTGATACGCGTGCATTCATCTACGACTTTATTCAGAGTAATAATGTGTTAGCATCGGTAAAATCGGAGCGCGTTGAATCTCCAAAATCTACGGTTTCCGCTGTGCCTCCACCTGTGCCAAGCCGTCACCAGCATGTAAGTTAAAAAAAAAAACATGAAACGGTTCCTAATGTAAATATTAATATTTTCAAATAATTAAATCGCGATCAGCACCAAAATGGTTCAACTGTAAGCCAAAGAACTGCACCACCACCACCGCCTCCGGCAAGACAACCGCCTCCTCCGGTGCCCACAACAGTGCCAGGTGCGACACGTGCACCAGCACCACCCACTAGACCGCCACCCATAAACGTTGCTCCACCCCCACCAGCACCACCTCAAACCATAGTGGCTGCACCAGCCACAGCAGTAAGTTTCCCAACAATTTCTCCCAAATGTATTTTGGTAATGTTTTTTTTTTTTAATTACAGCCACCTCCTCCACCTCCGCCGCCTCCACCACCACCACCGGCAATAACAGAATCACCATTAACAAATATGACCGATGCACCGGCGGTAGAAACAAAGCGACCAACAGCAGCATTGCCAGTTGTACCAGACGTTCGGAGTGCGCTCCTGGAGAGCATACGTAAGGGCAAGACATTAAAGGTATTTAAAAATATTACAGTCATTTTATATATGCAAATAACCGTTTTCATTTGAATGGTTGCAGAAAGTAGATACGGCTGCCTTAAGCACTGGCAGTGGGGATTCTCATAGTGATCTTATGTCCGAAATTCGCGGCGGATTTGAATTGAAGCCGTCACATGATCGCACGCCAGCTAATCGCAATAGCGATGACGCCACTGGTCCCGCCGGTAGCGATGCTCTGGCAGTCGCTTTAAGACGAGCATTGCTCGAACGGGAACGCGTCATGCAGCCGTCAGATGATGAAAACGACGATTCGTCTGGTAATGACGATGAATGGGAGGACTAAATGCTAAATTGTATAAGTAAATTGCAAAAGAGTTGTGATGTAAGCATCTGTACGTTAACAATGAAAGAAATGTATAAACGATGAAAACGAATGCATTATAAATTCCAATATTTCATTGATATTTCGTTAACTAATTAAATTCTATCTAATGTACCTACATATGTATACATCTGTTACAGCGATCTACCTATAAAATATATGTATGGTATATGTAAACGATCAGAATGATGAATTGTATGTATGTCTGTATATACGCAAAATACTCTCTCAGTATTTGAGATATCGCTCTGAAATTTTGCACACGTTTCTCCCAAAGAAGCTGCTCATTTGTCGGGATCACCAGCGTCGAAACACTATAAAATATAGCTGCCATACAAACTGCACTACAGCATATACATATGTACATAACTTTCATAAAAACTGATTGATCGAAATCCAGTCTTTGTATGCAAAACTTTTGTATTTGATAAGATATATTCATGAAATTTGGTATGGATTATTGTCCTAGGCAACACTACAATTTCCGAAGAAATTGTTGAGATCGGTCCGGTATAGTATACAGCTGCCACACAAAGCCCAATAAAAATCATACTATAACTTTATTATATCCTTGTAAAAAAAAATGCTCCTGTGAAAGGTATTATGGCTTCGGTGCTATCGAAGTTAATGTTTTTTCTTGTTTTTGTTTAATTTCTGGTTTCTGGAAATTGGTAATGCCAACAGAAATAATATATTGAATAAAGGATATAACTAAGGTGAGCGTAAATAAAGTTTAGATATGTTTCCAATTATAATTTCTTGTCATTTTAAAACGCATGACACATCATTGGGTTTATAAGCAATAAAGGGTTGTCATTGCAATAACGTGCCAGCCTTTTAGTACATATTTCTTAAAAAAAACACTAACTTACATACATAGTACAGATGTAAATTGCATATCCTTGCTCAATTAAAAGTCTAATTCTTTACCACTAAGTAGCTAATGTTAGTATAAAGATATAAAAATATTTCTATTTATGAACAAATCCAAAACAAGTGATAGACTTAGGGAATGTTTCTTGGAGTGAAACAAAATTTAACTGTATAGCATAACAAAAAGTCGACTTGAAAACTATAAACTATTGTACAAAAATAAAATATATAAATGTATATTAGAAAATGTAAAACTAAATCTGAAAAATTGTAAGCCCAATGAAGTGGTGAAGAGAAGTATACGCGTATGTAATCGTATGTTAGTTAGCAAGATGAATTTTTAGTACTTTTACAATTGGGAAAATATACAAGAAGACCAAAAGAGAAAAGTTTTTATGGCCTGAAATCGTACGATCAGTACATGAACACTTCTTAGCATAATGCAGAATGAAGATATATATGTACGTAGTACAATTAGTTCTGATTTATAAGAAACGTTGAAAAGAGCAAAAGCGAAAAAGTTTAAAAACATTATTAAAGCCAGTTAATAAACAATTTAAGATTCTTCTTTTCAATTTTACATTAATTACGCGCATCTGTATTTTTCGATTTTGTTATTCCACTAGACGCTTAACATATCCGAAAGCACAGCTTTGAGTGACTGATTAATCAAACAAATAACTTAAAAATAGTATTTAATTTGAGTTAGGCGTTCATCGACGATATTTGAAACTTTGAAGTAAAAAAGCAAATCGTTGAAATCTAAAAGAGTTTTATTTCAAATATAATTTTAAATACCACATATGTATGTATATAGATCATTGGTGTGCCAAAAAGTTATTCATAGATTTTTAAAAATTATAAAAAATGTACAAAGTAAATTTTGAAGGTAAGTCAAAATGACTGGAGTCAAATGATCTTTACGTGAAGATCAGCTTAAATTCCACCCGAACAATAATTACTTTACTTGCAACTACATATACATATATATGACGTATGTGCATATATGACACATTTGAAGTTTTTTGAAATTCAAATAAATTATCTTTTGCCTTTATAGGTATGTATGCATTTGGTTAATTTTTGAAATTCTTACTTACATCACTTTTGCAAAGGTTCCTAGATACCCAATTAAAAAAGATGAACATACTATTTTATTATACTACAATTTCAACATAGACACGCACTTTAAATGTTTTTATTATTATATGGAATTATTTTTTGCCAATATCAGTAAAGTAATTGTGATTGTGGACTTCATTGAAACAGACCAGATTAAAACTGAGCTAATAGTAATAATATTAAATAAGTATGCAGAAAAATTGATTACACCAGCTATAAAGTTGCATCCTGTATACAACGTAGAGCAATTAAACTCGAACAAAAGCAAAATTTATCCACACAGATTCAAAGTAAAAACTAAAAAAATTAATTAAAATGAGTAAAGAAGCAATACTACTAAATGTACATATATATATATACAAACATGCACACTTAAACTTATACATAAAAATTTATTTGCTTTTGAACTCTAGATGTATAATTATTAAGTGAAAAAATATAAGTTGCAGTTAAAAAAATATCTCTTTTTCGGAAGTTTTCGCTTGAGTCGTTTAACTTAGTACCAATATTAACCGTTATCTCATAAGTTAATCTAAGTTACTTGGTAACAAGAATGCATTTAATGCAAAAAATTAGTCATTTATTTAGAGTGTAAAGAATTACAGATAATAAATAAAATTCAACTTATGTCATTTCTGTCATTAATTCATATGGCAGACTATTATTACATATTGAATTAAAAATAAACAGCAAAATATTGTTTTGGTGAAATATATTTTCAAACGAAACTTCTAAGATTATTCACATATTTATTACAATTATATGTATGGCTAACCCAGTTGAAATATAATAAATAAAAAGATATTAAACTTACCAAAGATATTCTACTGTTATTATTATTATTTTTTTTTTTTTTTGAGTTTTCAAATACACATTAAGCCAAAGACTACTTAACCCTAAACTCTCCGTTTCCATGACGGTCGAATTTTTTCTGCCCTTATGGCAATAACAACAAATCCTAAACTCTGGTTTCAAAAGGCTTTTAACAATTGTTGGCTAGAGTTTTAAATTATTATTGCCCAAAACATTCAAATCGAAGGTCAGAACTTAGAATGTTATGCCAGTTTATTTACCAGTAAATTATTTTATTGTATAATCTCTTTTCGGTGACCATCACTGATCCTGGGAGATAATATAGTGCCTTACCTCTGTGAATGGAAATCACCTTGTCGTGGTGCATGGGTTTAAGTCGCAAGGCATACTTGATGTTCATATGCAGTATCGGACAAAACATTTGCAACTAAAGCAAAGTTCTAGATTTTTTTGTCTTACAATGAATGCCATTTTTCCTTCGAATTTTTTTTTTGTTTTTGTTTTTAAATTTACAGCATTGTAGTTACACATGTTGCAACATTTATCGAGATTCTTTTTTATTTTGCAGGATATATTGAAAAATTATTTCAAATATACCCCAATCCCCCGCGACAAAACAATTGCAATTCTGTATTATTCATTTCCTTTCTTCTTTGTTCGTTTCTTTTTCTAACGGTATTGAGTTTGAATTAATTAGAACATTTACTGAGCATACTTTATGTTCTGAATTTTAGCGAAACACGTTTTTATTTTAAATTTTTTTACAAAAAAAGTATTGGCTCTAAATAAATTCGGTGAAGCACTCCGAGCACGTGTTATTGGTGATTATTATAACGGTATATAATTTCGAACTTTATAGGAACAAAACTGTCGAAGTAGTGCATCGTGGACGCCGACCAAGAAAAAGTGATGAAAAAACTGACAGCTTAAATTTAATAGAGATAAAAAAAATATCCATTTTAAAGCGCTCCGCAATTGGTAAAGAAGCTTGGGTTACCAATCTACTCAAGAACAGTGGCTCATCGACTAAATAACGCGGATTTACACAGTTACCGACCAGCGAAGAAACTGCTTATTAGCAAACGTAACCAACTAAAACGATTGTGTTCGCTAAAAATCATCTAGAATGGCCAATAAGCAAGAGCAAAACTGTTCTTTTTAGCGATAAGTCCAAATTTAATTTGGTATTAAGTGATGGCCTGAGATTCGTTCGACGCCCACGTCTGTCTAAAAACAGTCAAGCATAGTTGCTATGTTATGGTCTGGGGATGCTTTTCGGCTTCTGGTTTGAGGCCAGAATGGTAGCATGGATCGGTACGTTTACAGATACATTATTAAATCCGTAATGTTGTCACATGATGAATGGGAAATGCCACTTAAGTGGGTCTTCCACCAGGACAACGACCCGAAGCATATGACATAGGCCCTAAAATCGTGCTTACAGAGCAATAAAGTGGCCTCCACCGTCCTTAGGCCTTAATCCCTTAGAAAATTTATGAGAAATTGTAAAAAAAAAGAATTGATAGCAGTAAAGATCAGTTTTTTCAAAGGGCCCTGGAGGCATAGAGAATTATACCCCAAACCATAGTGGATAACCTTATAGCTTCAATCCCAGTGCGATGCAAAACAGTTATTGAGAGTAATGAGTTTGCTATAAAATACTGTTTTTCTTTTATTTTATTAAAATTAGTCAACCGTTTTCTTTGAGTTGTAATTGTTTTATCTTATTGAATACAGATGTTATATCGTTTTTTATATACATTAAACAAATAAACTGAAAAATATTATTAAATTTGCTTTGTTTACCTTAATTAACATCTAATATTTAAAATAAAATGAAAATAGTAGGTCTCCGGCAATTATTTTCTGTGTAAGCAAATGTTTTGTCCGATAGTCAGAAGTATGCGTGCGGTAACCAAAGGTGCCCTAATCCAGGTTATCAAAACAAATTTGCTCATGTTTGTGTTACGAATTTATTAGTAATCTATATTATGTAATTATTAATATTTTTGATACACTTTGATTACAAAAAAATAATGTACTTATAATGCTTTTCACGTATGTATTTAATTTACAAATTGGCAATATGGCATTGCTATATGCTAGAATATTATTTTAACATAGATTTCATTAAAATAAGTCTATGGTGCAATGAAACACGCGCCATTTTTGGTGCACATAATGCCTTCAATCCACAAAACTTAATATTCATAAAAATAATATATATCCAGTTGGGCCTTTAGAACCAATTGCCACATAAAAATTGTTATTTACATATTTTGTGTATATATGTATATGCGAAAATAAATGCTACTCTGGTAGAGTAGATTGAGCTCACGATTAGACACCATGGTTCATGTAAATAACATGTTTATGTAATTTAAGCTTAATTTTCTTATCTAATTTAATAATTCAGCTTAAGTGCTACATTAACCAACAAAAAACTGAAAGCTATAATAAATATATATAAATTCTCTGACAAGAATTAAATATTAAATTTTTTATACTTAAAAAAATACACATGATGGTTAAACATATAATACAAAATAAAAGCTAAATCATACCTAATTACACCACTTCTTTACTGAATAATAGCGAAAACCAGCTGGTGTGAACGCTTCAAGCCCAACAAAAAAAAAATATCAATTGCCTAATTCTAATTGAACTTCCGACTCTTTGTAATTTTTTCACATGGTACCTAACCCTTGTTGTTTAAAATGTAGATTGTATGTATGCCTAATTATTTCTATTTTCATGTTATATCAGTTGTTTTTCTATCGCTGGTATCTGTAATGTTTCGTCTATCGGTGTCATTGTCGCTGGAATTGGCCGCATTCGAGCTCGCAGTTGTTGTTGAGGCAACATCGTCTTGTAATTCCCGCTCAATATTTGCATTATTGTTATTTTCGGCGATTTCATTAATGTTACTCTCATCCATCAAGAATGAATTATTGATTATTCTGCTTTGACTTGTTCCCTCAATACTGTCATTGGCACTATCACAGCATTCTAGCTGGTTTGGTTGCAAGATCATGTTCGTTCTTGTTGGAACCTCAGTATGTGGTTCTTGACGCTGCATCTGTGCTTCGGCTACGCTTTCGTTCATAAGATTTTCGGCCTCTTCAACGTTTTGTATTGGCGCATTCAATATAATAGATTCATCAGCACCAAGTACCAATTCTCGGATGGCTTGTGCCTCGAACACCTCTTGGTTAAGAAGATTCTGCTCTTCTTCAACCAAGTTCTCACTCACCAGTTCAACCGGATTGTTCTGCGCAGAATCCAAAGCTATATTTATATTCGAATTTAATATCGTTTGTGACGAACTCATGACTGATACGTTATCTACTCGAACATCAGGAAATGGCTGAGCATCAAGAAGAGCATCTTTGTTTTGACTTATCTCAATGCTCATCGTATGTGGTTCTGGATGTGTATCAATGATACCACTTGTTAAATCACTACGTTCGTTGTTTCTTATATGTCTGGTTTCAAAAACATCCCCGACCTCCGTCAGTTGCCCGGCAAACGAAGGTGGAAAATTGTCGATCAACTGATTATCATCTTTTGAAAAATTCTCAAAACTGGTCGAACACCCAGCAATTACACTTGCAATTTTTAATGCTGGCATTTCAACAAGAAGTTCTTTCGCACCATGCGAATACTTTATTTCATCATGGGGCGTAGCTGTAGCATTTGTTTCCGGGAATCTCTCAGGCACCCCACCGTGGGCTTGACTGTAAATGTTTGTTATCATTAATGGAGGTGCTAGTAAATCTTCATTACTCGGTTGTGACATATCAGAATTCATTAGCAATGCACTTGTGGTAGGCTCATTTACCGAAGTAGAGATATTTAAATCGCACTCCGGTTTCTTTTGTTCGTCGCTTCTGCTTTCCATTGACTCTCTCACCGATATATCGTTAATAACTTTATTTCTTGATTCCGTTATCTTAAGCGTACATGCAAACTTATCTTCAGAACCGTGCATATTATCACTTGACTCCTGATTCTCTGTTGCTAACAGCGGCGGCATGTCGAGTTCACGATACTCGCGTTTTTCTTCTTCTACTTTTTTAATGCCTACCCAATCATCATCATTGCCATCATCTTCCTCATCTTCATCGGTTTCTTCATTATACATACTATCCGAGTCCTCATCGTTTTCAGAATATTGAGATTCTTCACCATTTGTTCGATTTCCGTTGGGTATGGCATTTGCCACGATATGTGTATTTGTCATCTCGACGTCGGACACATCAAGATCTTTTTCTTGTTTGATTTGAATAGTTGCGAAATCAATATTATTTAAATATTCCTGCTCAGCCATCTCTCTCACGGACAATTGTAATGTCTCAGCCGCGGAAGAATTTGTAGCTGACTCATACGCATTAAATATATCCTCATAACCACGATCAACTGGTTCAGGTTTAATTTGAATTTGGGGAAGATACCCCAAATTGGCTTGGGAAATATCACCGTCGATATTTGCGCTTATCTTATTAACTCCTGATGTAGACTTGTATGCTTTCGCCGTTCGCGCTGGTGTCCCAATCTTCTGTTCTGTACGTTTATGTTTAACAACTTTATGTACGCTTTTCTCAAGTTTACGTTGTACCACACTTGTAACTGGGATATTAGAATTTGAATTTTCACTATTACAGTCTGATTCTCTCTCAATTTCACTTCCTTGTTCATGTTCCATCTGCACACCACAACTAACGCTAGTGATTTGAAATAAGCGATCTAATTCAGCTTTGTTTGGTTTAATATCCTTAACTTCGCCTTCAACACAAGTAGGTTGTGCTGTCGCTGCTTCACTGGATTCATCATTAGCCTTGCCTTGGGTACCGGACTCGACATTATCGCCGAATTCAACGCCACTTGAAATTGCAGATATTTGGAATTGTGGTATTGGAATTGTGGTCATAACCGTTGGCTCTAGATGTACCGCTTCATTATTTTCTAACTTATTACTCTCATATTCCTCGTCAGTTTCGTCGAGTTGCTCTTGTTTTACAGGCCCTAATAACTTTTGATTTGACAGAGTACCACCAGCAGTTTCAGATTCGTTGTGCAATGTCCCATTCCCAGACAAAAGGTCATTTTCATCCAACTGAAAGTAAATAAATCGTATTACATTTTTTCATATTTAACTTCAACTGTTTTCAACCTTTTTTTGTACTTACCGCCTTATCCTTACCACGCATTGCATCTTTCCGTTTCTTCTTTTTCTTTTTCTTTTCTACTCGGACACTTTGTTCTTCGACAATCGATGAATTTAATGTGCCATGTTCTTTTTTGATTTTCAATTTTAATACTGGCATTTTAGTAGTTGGAACTAAATTCTCATTGTCTACGTCAATCACTTCTTGTTTAATATGCACAGCACTTTGAGCAAAACATTCCTCGTCTGGTTCACGTTTGATTGCTACGTCAGCTGTTTTCCCTTCACCATCATTTTTCGAATCATCATCATGCTCGTCATCATCATCATCATCATCTCCATGGTGAAAACCGTCATCGTTCGTCATATCAGCCTCCTCCGCTGTGTTGGCAGTTTCATCGGATGGTGCTGGTGTTTCGGAATCAATTTCTACATGAACCTCTGGCTCATGCTTAATGCTCACCAGTACATCTAATGTTGATTTTAATAAGTTATCTACCCTTTTAAGATCTTTTCGAGAGACTCCTTTTTTACTGCCCTTTTTACCGGACATTTTGCCATCGTCAATTTGTGTTCCAGTACCATCATTAGTAAATTCTGTTGTAGTACAACCAAGACTAGCAGCCAGAATTTCAGGGGTCGAAATACGAGTTAACGACACGATTGGCGTCATTTCCAACGATATGCCAGCGTTGCGAGTAAACGCTTCGGCAGCAGCGGCCTCTACTTCGTTTTCATTTTTAATACGAATTGTGGATTCGGCTGCGAGAGCAGCGACTGGTATATGTTTTGAGTAATTCAAATAAACTTTTGCACAGTGAGCTGCATGCCGCTGATACTCAACCTCATTACGTAATTGACGATTACAACCCGCACACTTTTTAGTCCGTACTGCACATAAATGTGTATTATAAAGAAAGTTCGTTAAAAAAGTGTGATGACATTGAGGACATT
Source organism: Bactrocera correcta (assembly GCA_027475135.1). Lineage (NCBI taxonomy): Eukaryota > Metazoa > Arthropoda > Insecta > Diptera > Tephritidae > Bactrocera > Bactrocera correcta. The sequence goes on along the minus strand of CM050326.1, from coordinate 63,269,636 downwards.
CACGATCAAGCACCCACAAATTTGGAGGAATTTCCACAGTATGATCCCGTAGATGTCTGTTAACAAGAAGTACTTTTAAACTAAAATCTGTTTAATGAAAAAATACATACCTTGAATACGCATAGGAACTTATCAAAGATTGACCACAATGTCCGCATATGTAAGGCGTCTTACTTAACTTATGCCATAACTGATGACTTTTGATGTCGTTAGTTTTTTTTATAGTTTCATTGCAAGCGGTGCAAATATATCGTGGTATGTTTGGCATGTGTACAGTCCCAATATGTTGATCCAATTTAACTTTGCTTATAAACCCTTGATCGCATATATTGCACACATGTCGAAATTTCGTGTTATGGGTGTTCGTAGTTGTTGGTTTCTCCATGTCCATGGGTTCTTCTTTTCTGCGAATATTTAGAAATATAAATGTCATGAAAATTATACTGTGCAATTGTTTTCTTCATCATTGAATATTTCAGATAATCCATTAACAAACATACTTCTTTTAATACTACATATTGTTCTTTATACATAATTACATTTCCTCTTTAGGCTTTAAACTTTTATCCACTGTTTTCCCAAATTTCCCTTTCTTTTTTGAGTCTGGTGGCTCGTTTAAACGTTGCTTTTTATTTGTCAGCACAATTGGGCCGGTTTCCCGCTTTATTTCCGTTGTTTCCATTCTTGCAATTATCTCATCTGACTTTCGCTTACGTCCACGTTTTACACCAGCTTCCTCTTTTATATCAATACTAGGTTGAACATCCGCATTAACGATCTAAAACATAAACACTTTAAATATGTTTCAACTTCTGTAGTTTTTACCTTTTTCTGTGCCCCGCCTTTCAATCCGAGTAACTTCCTCGTCTGAACATCTGTGGCATAACACATTTCACGAAATTCATAAAAATCATTGATTTTATCCACGCAAAGTCCACAAACACTTTGAGGCATTCTATCATCCTTGCAAACCTAAAATAACAATGGATCAACTTATTTCGTGTGAGACAATTCTACATGTTGTATATCGTTTACTGTAATGCCAATGCATTGAATAATTTTTTGGTGCAGTTTCAATTCGCCGTCACAGTCTACCGGCTCCTGATATTCCGTATTATCATCCAAAATGTCGAACTTGTCCTCTCTATCGATTCCACAAAGACGACATATTTTATACAAATTCGCCTTCAACGCTTTATCTATCTTAAATGCAAACGACATTCTCACACAAACCGAGGTTTTGTTAAGAAGTTAAAAAAAAATAGTTCTCGGGTTTACCCAACATAAAGGACTAATGTAGCTAATTATTTTACAATCAATAATTGCGTTATTATATTTAGTAAAAAAAAAGTCTTTACTAATCAAGAATTGTTTAACAACAAAACAAAGGATCGGTCAAAAAATCAATTATATTAAGACATTTCCCACTAATTTATATGAAATAGTGAAAATTGGAAACACCACCGCACACGAAAAATTAGACTCTCAAACTGTCATTACAATTGTGAACTATTGAATAGAAGAAGAAGCGTTAGACAACAAACTCAGGGTATCCGTTAGTCTTTATAACTTAAAATTATGTCTTAACACAAAGCATTCGTTATGTCGGTTTTCAACATTATGGAAAAATTGGTTTCCAACCCAACTGCATTTTGGTTGAAATTTCAAAATTCGGTAATATGGTAAAAAAACAAATTTCGGTTGAAGAATAGGATTGATTATAGTATCAAAAAAATTTCAACTGCTAATAAACAATTCAAGTTAAACATTAATTAATTTATTTAGGAAAATTAATAGAACTTGAACTTCGAACTATAATCACCATTCGACTTAAAGAGAGTTACGGAGGGAAAATTGTATGAAAGTTGGCTTCATTTTATAGAAGTTGAAATAATTTTAATTAGTTATTACGTACAAATCCATAGAAAGGTGAACAATTTGTTCAGCTAGTGAAGCCAAATACTAAAACTGAACGAGGCAAGCAAAAATGTCGATAAAATAAAATTATGGGACCGTGGGACACTTCGATCATAAAGAATCGAATATACTAGTCCTAGGAATATCCTCTTTGAGTATAATTTAATTTGTGAAGCTTCAGTTGGTTTAGTTGAAAGTTAAATATGTGTCCAACACTCTCATAGCTATATTCTTTTAATCCAATAGGACGACGGGATGATGGGCGACCTATACAATTTGGTCCAATTTCCTCGAGAGAGTACTTTACTTCTCAATTACCTATTTAGTCTGAAGTAGCACCTGTTGGCAAGAGTTATTCTGCGTTGGATTTGGAGGCTGATGTTGTTGTTAGTGTTAATGCTGGTTTCCAGATAGACAGAAGTATTTACGACTTCGGTATTATAACTATCAACAGTGACGTGGGAGTCAAGTCTCGAATTCGTCGATTGTTTGTTTGATGACAGGAGATATTTCGTATTGCTATCGTTCGCTACCAGACCTATTTGCTTCGCTTATTCAGTCTGAAGAAATCAAAACTAACGGCGCAATTATTGAGGCCAATGATTTCATTTTTATCATCGCATTATAAATTAAAACTAATGTCCATTTTAATAAATCTTCCATTTTGTTTATTTTCCAGCTGTTTAATTATTTGTCAAATCAAACATTTTTTTTGACAACAGCAATGAAATTTTTGTTGAAAATCGTTATAGCAAAAAAGAAGTGAATCAGAGAACATAAAACCAGAGAACGTAGAATCAATTGTTTAATTTTCTCTGCTCTAGTCACAAAATACTGTCTCAAATATGTAACCTGATAGTAAGTAGGTCACAAAATTAATAATTAATAATATTAATAATTGCTATTAACTCTTAAGAGTTCTTGTTTTCCATTTTGAATATACTGACACTTCATTTATGGAGATCATCGAGTGTTGGTTTTACATTTTGTAAGCTATTCAAAGCAGAAAAAGTTAAAAAAAACGTTATCAATAAATTTCGTAAATATTGTGATTCAAAGTCAACATTTTATTTTTATTTTTATGGGTAATTAAGTTCTTAGACTGCGTTATAGAAATTTACCGTGCAATACTGTACTGTGATACAGTCACAGGTCTCTAAATTTGAGATTTTAATAGCGGGATTCTGTAACCAGCCTCTAGTCTCTATTTGAGACATTTTGAGGTAAAGTCTCAATTTGTGACTAGTTACTATTCAGTCTCTAGTGTTAGTCTAAAAATAAATATTGTGAAATAAAGTTAACATATATTTTTATTTTTATTGATAATTATGTTTTTTGACTATGTTATAGAAAATTTACCGTGCGATTCTGTAACGTGAGACAGTATCAAGTCTCTAAATTTGAGACTTTGAGTTAGAGACAATTTTTGAGACTTGAGACGATTTTGCTATTCTGTAAGTGACAGTCTCAAAATCTATTACATTTCATTATTCAGAGATGTTTTTACACTTTCATTTTGAGTATACTGAATAGAGATCGTCATAGATATTAATCGATTGTCGTTTTTTTTATATTTTGTAAGCTACTCAAACACGAAAAGATTAAAAATAAATTAATTTTACATAAGTTTCGTAAATATTATGAAACATAACATAATGTTATAGAAAATTTAATATTTGTTATCGACATATTTATTTTCATTCAAGTCTAAAAACATCTCTGAATAGTGAAATGTAATAGATTTTGGGACTGTCACAGAATAGCAAAATCGTCTCAAAAATTGTCTCTAACTTACCGTGCGATTCTGTAACGTGAGACAGTATCAAGTCTCTAAATTTGAGATTTTGAGTTAGAGACAATTTTTGAGACTTGAGACGAGTTTGCTATTCTGTAAGTGACAGTCTCAAAATCTATTACATTTCATTATTCAGAGATGTTTTTACACTTGAATGATAATAAATATGTCGATAACAAACATTAACTTTTCTATAACATAGTCAAAAAACATAATTATCAATAAAAATGAAAATATATGTTGACTTTGTTTCATAATATTTACGAAATTTATGTAAAATTTATTTATTTTTAACTTTTTCGTGTTTGAATTGCTTACAAAATGTAAAAAAACGACAATCGATTAATATCTATGATGATCTCTATTCAGTACATTGAAAATGCAGCAAGAGTTCTTTTTAGTTTTGTGACCAGCTAACTACCAGGTCTCAATATTTTGAGACTAACGCTAGAGACGTTTAGTGAATAGTAACTAGTATCAAATTGATACTTTGTCTCAAAATGTCTCAAATAGAGATAGAGACTGGTTACAGAATCCCGCTATTAAAATCTCAAATTTAGAGACTTGAGACTGTATCACAGTACAGAATGGCACGGTAAACATATCTGTTGGTTTTGAGAGTCCTCCTCATGGTACAAGGTCCTCTACCGTGGTCCTCCTTTAGATAGGTGATCCACCCAAGTATAAGAAGAACAATTTTCTGAATTGCCATAAATTTCGGGGTTGTCTTTACCAAGTTTGTGGCAGATGTACTCTGCCAAATTTTCAAGCCCGTCGTTGTTGAGAATCTTCAAGTCATCATTTTTTTCAAATTGGGTCAGCGGAATTTAGATCAACTGAAACACGTTGAAAAATACTACCTGCAAAAATATAGTAAACATACATACATACATGCGTTCAAATACATGGAATAAATTGTTAGTTAAGATTATTATTACAATTAGGATAAGAAACAGTGGTTAGTATGCAAAAACTTAGTTTGTATGTAAGTACATACATATTTGCATTTGTTAACATCAATACATTTTTATATAAGGATGTTTTCTATAGTTTTAGGTTTATAATACTATGTACGTTTAATATTTTGATAACTACGGGTTAGAGATAAGTAATTCCCTTCCAAATCTGGGGTGTTGTCGACTTCAACATTTCCTTCATCTGTAATCGGTCCTTCGTTGTGACCAAGTATATAGGAACGTAGCCTATACTTGAACTCGTTCCTGTCAGGGTGATCGTGAAGACCGCCTTTTAACCTGATTACGCCAAACAAATTTTCTAAAACGTCCTGGTTTAAACGAGATTCCATCCTTTACTGCCGTTCATTAGCCTCTGCAGGAGTTAATCTGGTTAACGTGAGAAAAGCGCTAGGTAGCAACTTCGTTACACTCCGCGAGCTTAAACCTGCAAGAGTGTTTGGTTATAAAAGTAAAATTATTGTAATCCAAATGCTATAATTTCTTTATCATTCTTGCCCGTAAAGTACAGAATCGTTTGGTTAGTCTGACCTCGCCGGATCGAAACAATCGATAAATTCGCAATTTTGATATTATATGGTGAATAGTTTATTAAATGACTTTACAAATATATCATCAAAAATGTTAAATCTTATTTAATATATTGTTAGGACTGTTTTCAATTTAGTTTCTTGAAACAAAAAAATTTCAAACATTTCCCGTGCGATTCTGTAACGTGAGACAGTATCAAGTCTCTAAATTTGAGATTTTGAGTTAGAGACAATTTTTGAGACTTGAGACGATTTTGCTATTCAGTAAGTGACAGTCTCAAAATCTATTACATTTCGTTATTCAGAGATGTTTTTACACTTGAATGATAATAAATATGTCGATAACAAATATTAACTTTTCTATAAAATAGTCAAAAAACATAATTATCAACAAAAATAAAAATATATGTTGACTTTGTTTCATAATATTTACGAAATTTATGTAAAATTTATTTATTTTTAACCTTTTCGTGTTTGAATTGCTTACAAAATGTAAAAAAACGACAATCGATTAATATCTTTGATGATCTCTATTCAGTACATTGAAAATGGCAGCAAGAGTTATTTTTAGTTTTGTGACCAGCTAGCTACCTAGTCTCAATATTTTGAGACTAACGCTAGAGACTGTTTAGTGAATAGTAACTAGTATCAAATTGATACTTTGTCTCAAAATGTCTCAAATAGAGACTAGAGACTGGTTACAGAATCCCGCCATTCATCTATTTATATTTTACATTATTATGGAAGGCATACACGCACCAATTAGTTGGTTGATTGAGTTGGGCTAGAAATTGCCCTTGTCGCTACATACGACACAACTTTTAACACAATTTTGAGGCCAACTTCATTTAGAATATTCACTTCGTTGCTTAAACATGAGTTCGGAAGTTATTGCTTTACTTATTATATATGACGCGCTCTCTTCGACGGTGTCTCCGGAGCGGTCTTTAAAGCTTGGTGAACAGCCAGAAGTCGTACGACGCCAGATCAGGTGAATACGGTGGTTGCGGAACGATATGGATTGAGTTTTTGGCGTAATGATCACGAATTAAGAGGGCAGTATGGGATGGTGCATTATCGTGGTGTAAAAACCAATAATTGTCTTTCACCAATTCCAGCCATTTTAGGCGGATAGCGTTACGCAAAGGACGCATAACGTTCAAATAATATTCCTTGTTGACTGTTTGACCGGTTGGAAGGAATTCATAATCCACAACATCCCGTTAATCGAAGAAAACAGTCAACATTACCTTAATTTTTGAGCGACTTTGGCGCGGTTTTTTTGATCTCGGCTCTCTTTTGGCACGATATTCGCTCGATTGATCGGTTGTTTCGGGGTCGTAAGCATAGATCCAAGTCTCATCGCTAGTTATAATGCATTTCATGACACCCTGGTAGTCGAAAAGCATCGTTTCACACACATCAACGCGATGCCTTTTTTCCAAAAAATTCAATGTTTTTTGGGTACCAGTCGAGTGTAGACATTTTTTTTAGACATAGCCTCATCACCAAAGTCTTTCTGCACTATCCTCAACGTATCCGCAGCAGAAAATTGATTCCATAAACAAAATTTAATTTAAGTTCTTTGCTCAACAAATTTCGACATCGCAAAAAACGAAAAACTCACTTTTAGCAGCTCACAAAACGACACGTATCTCAAACACTAATGAATATTTTGCCATGAAATTTGACATAAATGTTACTAACAGTACTACCAACCTAAAAAACAAATAATTCTCCAAATCCCTCGACGCGCGCAGTTTAAATTAAAATGTCCCCTTATTTTTTGGACACAGTAGTATTACTGCCCCATATACGTAGCAATCAGTTGTACAATGCGATGAAATTGGTATAATAATTGGTGCGTGTATGCCCTGCATCACATCTATAAAAATACAACCCTGTCACTGACAATACATAAAAGTCTAGATTAGTTTTTATTGCATAAAAGATGGCGTCCAAAGAAGATAACGTTTCTGATGAAAATTTAGGTAATTACACATAAAGTAAATCCGCACAGTTAATATTCGTTAATAAAACTACGTAGAGTAGCATATTAAATTAGCGGTGACAAAAGTTTACTTTTTGTAAGCAAACATTTTTATTTCCGTCTTGAAAATTGGCGCATTGATGTCTACTTGTGACATCTTAGTAAGATAAAAACGTGAGCCTCGTGAAGTTGGAGATAAAATATTAAATTAATTTTAAAACTCAATACATTTCTTTGATATTGTGAAAAAAGTATTCACTTATATGTTTAAATTTCAGGGCGACGAACGAGATCTGGAAGGAAAGTTGTACCTCCGTTAAATTCAACGCCAGCACGTTCGACTAGAAGAACCAAGCGTAACCTACCAGAGCAAGTTAGTAGTTTTATATCAAAAATAATAATCTTATAGTAGTAATTTTATGACATAAATTCTATATATATTAAAATTTTAAATGATGAAAAAATCTTGTGTTGGTGTAAGTGTGGCGAAGTTCCATTTACACATGATTTGCTAGCATAAAGATGATTTCAAGCAAGGGCCAACTGAATTAGTTATCTAAAATTTTAATAATCGAACAAAAGGTGAATTGATATTAAAAAGTCTTTTATTTAGATTACAGAAACAGACGACGAGTTGCGGCAAACTAATATAGAAAAGGAGGTAAATGCCGTTGAACATCATTCAGACGTTATAAAAGAAATGTTGGAAGAAGCAGCACAAGGCGTTATAATTGAGAACCCCGATGAAGATGGGAATGATTTAGTCTATCAAGAACAATTCGTGGAAAGTGAAGAAATAGTTGAGGAGGTTCCACAAGATGATGACTGTATTGTATACGAGGAACAAGTCATTGAGGAGGACCCTCAACAAATTGATGATGATATTGAAATGTTCGCTGTTCAAGAGGAAGAACAAGTAATCACAGAAGCGCCCATAATAACGGATACAGGAATCGACGAAAAAAGTTCATCTTTTCCTTTCGGGCCAACTGGGGGACAGTCTGAGACTTCAGAAGATGTACAAAACGAAGATGGCACGAATGAAACTAGTGCAGTAGAAAGTTCATTACTGGCTTCTTTAGCTGGAGACAACGCGAATAGCTTACCATCAGTTGGTGGAGGCGAAGAAAATGATGTCAAAAAGGAAGATTTCGAAGCAAAAGTTGCGGCAGTGGAGGCAAATTGTGAAAAAATGGAATCGGAAGATTCACTTTCTGAACCAGCAATAGCTGAAGATATTGGAAATGCCGCAGAAGGAAGTGATGCAACAATTGTAAATACGGAATTAGTTTCAGAAGATGAATTACCATTACCAACGAAGCCAGAGATAAATGACGCAGAAGAAGTTTCTGATGATGAACTTCCAGCACCTAAACGAGCTGAATTACCTGCCGATGCAGAAGTAATATCAGAGGATGAGTTACCCACTGCAACCTTGCAAGTAGAGAAGAAATCGCCTCCCTTGTCTCCAGAAGCTTCAAGTAAGAGTACTTTATTAGAGTCAACTTCTAAGGAACCAGTAGGTCAAAAAAGAAAAGCTGATGATGGGGATAAAAGTGATTGCAAATACGATAAACAGCGCAAAGTTGATGAATCAAAGAAACGGAGCGAGGAACAATATAATCCAATGAGCCCAACTTCAGAAAGTAACGACGCCACACCTATTTCCTCAGTGGAATCGAAGAAAATCAAAACAGATGTTAGCTCAGTAGGTAAGCATTTCAAAGGATCTATAAAACTATCGAAATTAGAATAGGTCAGACAAATATAGAACAGATCAAAAATGAATTACTTTGATTTCATGTTTTCAGAAAATGAGCCCAAAGAAAGAAAAAAGGAGAAGGATCGGGAGCGTGAGAAAGAAAAAGAAAAGGAGAAAGATAAAGAAAAAGAACGTAAACGACTACCCGATTTAGATAAATATTGGCGCGCAGTCAAAGAGGATCCTGCCGATTTTACCGGCTGGACATATTTGTTACAATATGTAGATAATGAGGTACGAATAAGTTACAAAATAATACGCATTAAATTAAATAAGATGGCATAGCTAATTAGTTAAATAATTGATTTTAAACGCGCAGTCTGATGCCGAGGCAGCACGCGAAGCTTATGATGCATTCCTTTCACACTATCCATATTGCTACGGATATTGGCGCAAATATGCAGACTACGAGAAGCGCAAGGGTATAAAGGCCAACTGCAACGCGGTGAGTACTGATAACATTCCGTTCATGAATACATTTGCAATATGTTGTATTTTTCAATATGCAATTTATTATAATTTAATAAAATTTAAAATTAATAAATGGAATTACAAAAACAGAAAAACCTCAAATCGAATACAGGGCAGCGAACTTTTTAGTGTGTCAATGACAGTTTTCGGTCTTAAAATACAAATGTTAACTTACACTGTCGCTTTTTAAGAGTATAATAATGTTTATTTTTATGTGGGCACAATAAGGCGGGTGATGATGTTACAAAAAATTGTTTTTGATATTGGCAATGGCTGTCTTACACCAACAAATATTATTTATCACGCGCAACCTTTTGTTGTTTTTTTGTTTTGTTTTTTTTTTTTTGTAACCGGTTACTTGTAAACTTAATCCATGTTAAATTATACGAGTATTTTTAAATATGTGAAATCAGCAGAAATATATAGTATTTCCGCACTTCGGGGTATATGTAACTATTTATGTTTCTAAAGAAAGAAGAAATGAAACCTTCAATATTTTCTGTCAGCACTTCACTTAACTAAGGCAGCGAAAGCATTAATTTTGCTGAAATACATCACGTGCAGGCCATGCGTAAGTACAAATGGCGTTTTAATGAAGTATTTGTGAAATGAAATTATTTAAGTTATTAGGTTAAGTTAAATTAATGAAAATAAAATTTATGAAAAATTAATATTATTTATATATTTATATAAAATCATAAATTCCAGCTTCGCAAACAATGTGCACTGGTGTATTGTTGAAAGTGTGTGATTCCGTTTTATCCAATAGCCTCTAATTCCCTTTTTACAAATCTATTTTTCATTTCATTAAATAAAGATTAAAGTTGGTGATAATAATTTAGACTAACTTTCATTAACAGTTAAATGGATATTTTTCCGTAAAAAATATCACAATTTCATAAAGATATCTCTCACGATTCAATTTGTTTAAAACTTTTTAAGTCAGTTATTTACTCCTTCGATACACAAGTTCGAAATTTCTAATCAAAAACCATTAGAGTATGTTTCAATTCGAATATTTTGAACTTGGTGGTTTCACATTCGTCAAATTAGATTTTTTAAGATCCAGTTCCAATTTCCTCCTCACCTCTTCCTTGACACACTATAGTATACACGCACAATACGAAACTAAACAGAATCAAGCTAAGTATCTGTGGATTACATTTTGTCAACTAAACTTTTGCCAACATTCTTTCTTCTCTTTTCTATTCACCTCTATTAATGGTTTTGCGTGATCACTACGACTTCAAAAACATCAAATACTACAATCAATATGCACAACAATCCACACGATATTATATTAAATGCAAATTAACGCCTAAAATTTAGGTATTCGAACGCGGTCTAGAAGCGATCCCATTATCTGTGGATCTATGGATTCATTACTTAGCACATGTAAAGAGTAATCATGCCGAAGACGAGTCGTACATACGTTCACAATTTGAGCGCGCTATAGATGCATGTGGGCTAGAGTTTCGTTCCGATAAACTGTGGGATGCCTACATTAAATGGGAAAGTGAATCCAAACATTACCAAAATGTTGTTAAAATTTACGATCGTTTGTTAGCCATTCCAACTCAAGGCTACAGTGGTCACTTTGATAAGTAAGTATTATAATATTTAACGTATTGAACATTTATGTACTCTAATTTTTATACTCCTGCAACAGTTGCTACAGAGTATTATAGTTTTGTTCACCTAACGGTTGTACGTATAATTGAGACATCTTGATGAAACTTGGTATGCAGGTTTCTTAGTACAAACAAAAGTTCGATTTCGCAGATGGGCGTAATTTTACCACTGCCTCGCCCACAAATCGCTATTACCCGAAAACATATAAAGTGCCATAACGAGGCGCTAAATTAAGATATAAAACTCATATTTGACACAGGGGATCGCAGTAGCCAGGGGCACCTTTGGAAAAAGAAAATTTTAAAGTGGGCGTAGCCCCGCCCTCTAATAAGGGTAAAGTATACATCTCCTAAACCACTTACGCTACAACAACCAAAACTTCTGCCAATATTGTGAAAATGTTCACTCCCCATATAACGGTACTGTTAAAAACTACTAAAAGCGCGATAATTCAGTAACTAAATACGCCAAACACATTAAATTTTATCACCGAGATGGTATGAGATCTTTATGAGAGCCGGTGTAAAAATTGGATAAAGGGCGTGTCACCGCCCACTTTTTGGTAGAATCCCATATATCCAGACCCGATTGACCGATTTCGACCTACTTCCCATAAAGCACAACTCTAAATTGCACTTCATTCGTTCAGTTTCCAGTAAACAAATCAAGAAGCAATAAATATAACGGGATAGAAATTTGCACTAATAATGTCTTTAGTGTCTGCCATCTTATGATAAAAAATTATTTAAATCCAATAAAAACTGTTCAAACCCCAAGATACCGAATATTTAGACCCCGGTATTTATAGTTAACTTTTGATTAACACTTTTAATCAGTGTTAAAAAAACACTAACTTTTGATCGAAAATGTCGGTCAATGTGTGATATATATAAATGAAATTAAGGGATAATCCTTCTCTTATAATGGTATGTCTGTATGTCAAAAATCGGACCAATACTTCCCTTAGCCCCCATACACATAATATAAAGATTTTCGAACTTATGAGTGACTTTGTACCGCATTTATCGGCGAATATGTGAGTTATCTCATGGAAATAGGAGAGCGTGTTGTGCACATAACAGTGTATCTTTGTGCCAAAAAATCATCTAAATCAAAAGTGTCAAAATTGTTTGACCTATCCAGATATAACGAATCTGATTATCTGATTGTAACATTCAATTTCACATTCCAGTTTCCAAGACTTAATAAACCAGCACTCAGTTTTGAGTACTATTAGCACAGAAGAGCTCAGAAAGATTCGCTTCGAGCTTCGTGAAAGCAATTCGTCTCGTTCTTCATCGTCTCGATCTAAGAGTCGGCGAAGTGTTTCAAAGGACAAGGAAAGAGATAAGGATAGGGAAAGCCGTGATGAGAAAAAGGACGATGAGTTGAGCAGCAAATCACCAAATGCTAAAGATGCTGAGTTTATCACCGAAGAAATAGCAGCTATTTCCAATAGTGATATTCTGGGTGATGATCGCGACACAGACATTGCTAGCCATATAGATCTTGGCGATATTAGCAACATCAGCGAAGAGGAGGAAACCACTATCAAAGACAAAGTTATATCAATTCGGCGCAAATTGCACAAAGCCACCGTTACAGCAGTGACCGCACGTTGGACGTTCGAAGAGGGCATAAAACGTCCATATTTCCACGTAAAACCACTCGAACGCTGTCAGTTAAAGAATTGGAAAGATTATCTTGATTTTGAGATCGAAAAAGGTGATCGTACACGAATATTAGTACTCTTTGAGCGCTGTCTTATAGCGTGTGCTTTATATGATGAATTTTGGCTGAAAATGATTCGATATCTGGAAACACAGTTAGATCAGCCCGGCATTGTGGCCATTACCAGCGATGTTTATCGACGCGCATGTGAAATCCACCATCCCGACAAACCGAGCTTACATCTAATGTGGGCGGCATTTGAAGAGTGCCAAAATAATTTTGACCGCGCTGCCGTGGTACTACAGAACCTTGAAAAAAAATGTCCGAATCTGCTACAAGTCGCTTATCGCCGTATTAATGTGGAACGCAGACGTGGCGATATGATCAAATGTCGGGAACTCTACGAACACTATATAAATACGGCAAAGAATAAAACAATTGCTGGAAGCTTAGCGATTAAATATGCACGATTCTTGAACAAAATTTGTGATGATCTCGATGGTGGTCTACGTGTATTGCGGCAAGCACTAGAGAAAGATACGGCAAACACACGTGTTGCTTTGCAAATGATAGATTTAGTTCTACAGCGACCAAAAGTAGATGAAGACGAGGTCGTACTAATAATGGATAAATTTATGGCACGGGAAAATATGGACCCAGAACAGAAAGTGCTCTTTGCTCAGCGTAAAGTTGAGTTTTTGGAAGATTTCGGTGGAACGGCAAAGGGTTTACAAGATGCTCAGCGCGCTCTCCAATTAGCATTAAGCAAAGCAAATGAAGCCAAGAAGAAACGGTGAGTTTAGCTTAGTGATTAGCATTTGTGTAATAACCGCTGGTCTTTATTAATGGTTTTCGTTTTATTTTTTGTAGAGAATCAAGCCCCTCCCGAAAATCCTCATCGAACAGCAAAGAAAGTTCAATGTCAAATTCAGCTATATCCTCGGCATACAATAATGGTACTAGCGCTACTACTCCGAGCTATAACTACAATTCCGCAAACTCGGCTTATTATGGACAACAAAGTAGTGGGGCTTACACAACGCAACAATCCTACGATGGTTACTATAACCATTGGCAGTATGGATCTAATTATGGAAATTATGGGCAATGGAGTGGTTATGGAAATTATTATTAAATATAATTAATTTCTCGAAGATTCCTTTAACTGCTCACGTTATCAGGCGCCTCATCTCTTTTAACTAAATTGGTTATTAATGTTTACAAATATTTTTAGTAATAATACTATCACTGTGTGTAAATTTTTAAGATGTTCTGTTGACAAAGAAATACAAAATACATTTTATACACCTTATTCTTTTACATAATGCATTAAAATGACCCATATACTTGCATACATACTGGTTGTTCTTGTAAAAGAAATCACGGCACCGGCATGAATTACTTAAAACTGAAGCTGTGGACCTGATATGGAGACCAATTGCAAAGTACATACTGGGTACCATGACTGGATAAAATATCTTAAAGGAATAAATCCAAGCTCTTCAACGAACATGATGAATTAACTTAAATTTTTCTTTAATATATGTAAAGTTGGCACATTATACTCTTTAGTTGTCGATTATACTTTTCGGACACATATGTATATGTATGCACGCGCTAATTATATGATGATGAGTACACCTATGAACGAATTTCAATTATGCATCCTCTGTTCCGTGCACAACAACACGCAATTATATCTTAATTTGAGCAAATGGGAAATAATAAATTTTAAATAATAAAAATAAAAAATTGTTTTATTAAAATGTTTATGTACCGAGATATGTAAATTCATACATTTATTAATTATGTTGTATAAAACATATTCAAACTCTTTACTGCAGACTACTGCACAGTCTATTAGCAGGTGTTCGGGAGATTCCGGCTCCATATTGCAGAACCGAAATTTGCACAAGAGGCTAATAAAAGAGTGTCCGCCGGGTTGTTGAGAGACAGTAAAGCTATCAATATGGCTTTTAGAATATCCGCATATCTGCGCTGTCCTCCACCATCCATATTTTCCCCTTGCCCTTATTCACTACCAAACCCAATTGCTTCGCTTCTTTGTCCAACCTAGAGAAAGCAGAGCTAACGGCGCGGTTGTTATGACCAATGGTATCGATGTCATCGGCGTACGCCAGCAGTTGTACAATCTTGTAGAAGATTTTGTTTTCTATCTGCAGCTCGAATTATTTTCTACGGAGTAGATTGCAGAAGTCGAACGAAAGGGAGTCCTCTTGTCTGAAACTTCGTTTGGTATCGAACGGCTCGGAGAGGTCCTTCCCAATCCTGAAAGAGGTTTTGGTATTGCTCAACGTCTGTATATTCAGACATAGCTGCATAAAGGCAGCTCCTTTTCGTGCGAGTTTACGACAATAAAGAGGAAACAGAGAATTGATCAGAAGGTCGGCGATATGAGGCTTAGATCAAGGTCTAGACCAATTTCAGTCATATTAAACGCTGAACCACATGTTTCATATGACAACTTGCCCACTTAATTTAATTAAAATATCAAATATGGTCAGGATAGACTCATTGGTCTCAAAAATTGGAAAATTCTAATAAATTAAATTTGTCCATACAAAATTTGTTTCTTAATTAAACGAACGTCACGATGTCTCACCGCGAGTTTTAAAACAACAGCTACGATATTCGATGGGCTTTATCGTGAAACTACGTATGTATGTATACATATACATATGTATGGCGCTGTTAGATGCTGGAGGTACTCTGTTGAGTGGCAAAGAAGAGATTTGCCGGTTTATACTTACTTATGTCTGACAGTAAATGAACGAAACACTATTCACGGAATTTTCTTTCGGAAATGCAAACTGGAAATGATGGATATCTACTCTATCGGCGGCGCTCACCGGACAATTGTTCTGCCATTCAATTTAGAAGAGTGAATATCGAAGTTGACAACACATGAATCGTACCATATGCGCCAAATATGTACGTTTGCTAGTACATCACCAAAGGTAACGACATGGCGGTTACTGGCCTTGAACGAAATGAGATCAGCAAGTATCAAATGATCCGATATCCGACTGTTATGCATCTCGAATGGCCAAATAGAGTATTTCAACCTAGAGCCGTTCCCACGACAGTCGGGTCTACGTAACCGGAACGGACCCGGATTTTTATCCGGCCAAGGACTGTCAACTCGGCAGAATTCTGCCGCTACAACAACAACAACAACCCAGAGAATGCAGTGTAGTAAGCGGAAACACCACTATCGACAACATTATCGAGTTTTTCTCAATTTTCGCTAGTGATCCGCTTGCAAGAACATTGCTTTATTTGGAAATGTCTAAATATTATACATGGAATGCAGCGTCGAAGAA
The DNA here is from genome assembly GCA_027475135.1 of Bactrocera correcta. Lineage (NCBI taxonomy): Eukaryota > Metazoa > Arthropoda > Insecta > Diptera > Tephritidae > Bactrocera > Bactrocera correcta. Next base: position 63,253,550 of record CM050326.1, on the reverse strand, counting down.
ATGGTTAAGCAGAAAGCAAGGCCAACCAGTATATGGGCATCTAGGTATGTTCACAACTTATACATTAGGACAAATTTACACAATCTACCCGAAAAATCACGATTGCTTCTACCTTCGACTGCTATTAATTATTGTAAGCCGTTTAATTTGATTTGAGTTATTGCGTAATGTGAATGATACGGTGTTTGCAACTTTTCGAGAAGCATGCCAGCAATTACAATTGCTGAAACATGATAATCATTGCGATGCGATAGCAACTTCAACATGCCAGCCTTCAAATCCGCGTGAATTATGGGATACAAAAGTGACATTGCCGAAAATATTTTACATCGTATTGTAATGAGTAGCAAAAGCATGCGTATTATGATTTGATGAAGGCTGTCAATGTTGGAAACGGTGGAATATTTTTTCTTGTTGCAGCCGATGAAACTGGGAAAACGTTCCTGAGGTCTTTGATTTACGATTTTTATAATACGATCTCAAAATGACATTGCGTTGGCTCTCGCATCTACTGGAATTGCTGCAATCCTACTAGAAGGTGGAAGAGCGGCACACTCGGCACTGAAGCTTTCGTTAAACATGCAAATCAATGAAACACCTATTTGCAACATTTCAAAGCAATTCTTCTTCTTCTTAATTGGCGTAGACACCGCTTATGCGCCGGGTTAACAACCGCGCGCCAGTCGTTTCTTCTTTTCGCTACGTGGCGCCAATTGGATATTCCAAGCGAAGCCAAGTCCTTCTCCACTTGGTCCTTCCAACGGAGTGGAGGTCTTCCTCTGCTTCCACCGGCGGGTACTGCGTCGAATACTTTCAGAGCTGGAGTGTTTTCGTTCATCCGGACAACATGACCTAACCAGCGTAGCCGCTGTTTTTTAATTCGCTGAACTATATCAATATCGTCGTATATCTCGTACAGCTTATCGTTCCATCGAATGCGATATTCGCCGTGGCCAACGCGCAAAGGACCATAAATCTTTCGCAGAACGAAATTATCTACAACTTCAAAGTTATGACTGTCAACAGTGACGTGAGTGCAAAGTCGCGAGTGCGACGACTGTTTGTTTGATGACAAGAGATATTTCGTCTTGCCCTCGTTCACTGCCAGACCCATTTGTTTTGCTTCCTTGTCCACTCTGGAGAAAGCAGAACTAGCGGCGTGGGTGTTGAGGCCGATGATATCAATATCATCGGCATACGCCAGCAGTTGTACACTCTTATAGAAGATGGTACCTTCTCTATTTAGTTCTGCAGCTCGAGCTATTTTCTCTAGAAGCAGGTTGAAAAAGTCGCATGATAGGGAATCGCCTTGTCTGAAACCTCGTTTGGTATCGAACGGCTCGGAGAGGTCCTTCCCGATTCTGACGGAACTTTTGGTATTGCTCAACGTCAGCTTACACAGCCGTATTAGTTTTGCGGGGATACCAAATTCAGACATCGCGGCATAAAGGCAGCTCCTTTTCGTACTGTCGAAAGCAGCTTTGTAATCGACGAAGAGGTAATGTGTGTCGATTCTCCTTTCACGGGTCTTTTCCAAGATTTGGTGAATAACTGGTCGGTTGTTGATTGCAGGTCTAAAGCCACACTGATAAAGTCCAATCAGTTTTTTGACGGTGGGCTTTAATCTTTCACACAATAAGCTCGGTAGAACCTTATATGCGATGTTGAGGAGGCTAATCCCACGGTAATTGGCGCAGATTGTGGGGTCTCCTTTTTTATGTATTGGGCATAGCACACTTAAATTCCAATCGTTGGGCATGCTTTCGTCCGACCATATTTAATAAAGCAGCTGATGCATGCTTCTTATCAGTTCTTCACCGCCGTGTTTGAATAGCTCAGCCGGCAATCCGTCGGCCCCTGCCGCTTTGTTGTTTTTCAGGCGGGCAATTGCTATTCGAACTTCTTCATGGTCGGGGAATGGAACTTCTGTTCCATCGTTATCGATTGAGGAATCAGGTTCGCCTTCTCCTGGTGTTGTGCGTTCTCTGCCATTCAGCAGGCTGGAGAAGTGTTCACTCCATAATTTAAGTATGCTCTGGGCATCGGTTACTAGATCACCTTTGGGGGTTCCGCAAGAGTATGCTCCGGTCTTGAAAACTTCCGTAAGCCGCTGCAGTTTTTCGTAGAATTTTCGAGCATTACCCCTGTCGGCCAGCTTATCAAGCTCTTCGTACTCACGCATTTCGGCCTCTTTCTTTTTCTATCTGCAAATGCGTCTCGCTTCCCTCTTCATCTCTCGATATCTATCCCATCCCGCACGTGTTGTGGTCAATCGTAACGTTGCGAAGTAGGCAGCCAGGTAGTTTGATGAATCTTCTTATGCTGGAATCTAGTACTACAGATAACCATATTTCGGGCCCCGGCGAAGTCGATCAGCCTCAACCCATTTGGGGATGTTTCCTCGTGGAGGCTGAATTTACCGACCGTAGTGCCAAAGATATCTTCTTTGCCCACTATTAAAGTCACCAAGCAGGATTTTGACATCGTGGCGGGGGCATCTCTCATAAGTGCGCTCCAAGCATTTATAAAAGGCATCTTTGGTCACATGGTCCTTCTCTTCCGTCGGGGCTTTGATGCGGATTGTGGCTAGACGTTCATTCACCGGAGTGAACGATAGTACTCGGCGACGGAGTGCTCTTTTATATGGCCACTGTAGTAAATGCCACAAGGACCTACTCGTATCTGTCCTTATCCCGTCCATCGCATTTCTTGGACGGCGGTGATGTCAGCCTTTATTTTCACGAGGACATCAACCAGCTGGGCAGCGGCACCTTCCCAATTAAGGGACCGGACATTCCAGGTGCATGCCCTCAATTCGTAGTCCTTATTTCGTTTGCCATGGTCGTCATCAAAAGAGGGGTCTCTCATCCGAGGCTGTTGTTGATTTTTCATTGGGGGTGTTTTTTTTTTACGGGTCCCAAACCCAGCGCACAACCCTATGCAGGAGATGTTTCGCCTTATTAGGCTACCCAGGGGATACTTGGTCAAAGACCGGAAGTCGTGAGCTGCTTGAGTCATATGGAAAAGAATCGTTTCTGGCCACTCCCAAGTGAATGGCGATCAGAGAACTTTTCTCACTTGCGTGAAATTCTACATACGACTCCTACCTCCAATTAGCAATTAGCTCTGGCAAAAGTGTAGAAGAATTGTAAACTGACAGGATGGAATGGCTCACAAATAGTTTCTAAAAGCACTTGACAGAACAATGAAAGAAATAATCAGTTTTGGTGGCACAATGATACTGTTAGCAGGCGATTTTCGACAAATACTTTCTGTTATTCGGAAATCAACAGCGGCGGATAGAATTTCTAAATTCTTTGCATTTGCCTGGCATGCCACCGCATCATTTGCGTCGCAGAGTGGGATCTGTCATTTCGCAATCTTCATGTGCCGAAACTGTGTAATGAAACCCAACTGATTGTAACACAGCAATCGAATAATGTGATAGTTGAAAGAACTTTGAAAGGACTTACAAGGGGCAGGATGCTTGATTGTGTGTGGCATAAATCTCGAAATGCTGTTTTTTACACGGTTTCGCACCACATTTTTGCTCAGAACAGAAAATAAAAAAGTTGTCTATCAAGCTAGGTTACATTAAAAAAATTTAGAAAAATTAAAGAAATGATTTCTAACACAATATAAATTCAACTTTCTTTACATTTCAAAACACATAATTCCACCCAGGGCAACGCCTACGGCAGCAGCTGGTAGCGTATAAAGATAACTCACATATGAACCGACATATTGTCCGCTAAAATCATGAAAATCATTATATTTTTAAGTAGTATATGGATGCTGTAGTAATTCGTGGACAGATTTCACACATTTTTGACATTAAACTACCTTATATGTAGTTAGTGTTAGTATTGACTTGATTTAATCCATTTTTGGCAATTATTATTTTCAGGAAAATGTACTATATGAGTTTGAATAAGATATTCTACAGAGCAAATGATACTTATGCAGGGCTGGCTTCTTCGTACAGGAATGTTTCTAATACGTTATGACTTACTACTTCAATGTTTTTTAATGTTTAAAATCCTCCAATCTTCAGTTAGTTGGAACTTAGAAGTGAGTTTTGAATTTGGACAGCAGCGAATGCTTCAGAAATAGTCTGGTAATATAACATCTTGCTTAATTCTGCTTTCCAAACGTACCTTATATACATTGACCAACGTTGTGTGCTATCACTGGAAATATTGAAACATTTCTGAACGACACTAAAAAAGTTTGTTCTTCATGGATGGCATTCAGCGGATTCGACTCAGGCATTATTCAGCGTGTGGTCATAACAAGGCGAAGGAATTGCTATTACGTTGGTTATGATTCGCGTTTATATTAGGTTGTTTTGCGTTCCTTTATATAATATTGTATTTACCGCTACAAAAGTTTTCTAACTTTTATAAATATTAATTTTTTGGAAAATAAGGACCCCTTCGAGAACTCCGAACACGAGGAAATTAAATTTCTTGAACTTAAACCATTTTGAAATTAAAAAAGGAAAATAATATGCTTCTGACCTATTTAGAAAGTGAATTATATAGCACATTTAGTGGTTTCAACATAAGGTGAGGTATTGTAATAAGTTTAATGTACTTATATACAAACTCTTAAACTACTAAAGCTACAACAACCAAATTCGCCCAGCACAATTATTATAGAAAACGGATGACGGTACTGTTTGAAAAGCGCAACAAATTAATAACTAATGACGCCAGATAAATTAAATTTTACCTCCAAGATGGTATGAAAGGGCTTTATGGGAGCCGATGTAAAAATTGGACCACTTTTAGATGAAATAATATATCTTGAGATCCGACAAAATTTAGTACGTGTATGTACCTTTAATATGTCACAATGTGAACATGTGCGAAATTGGACAACAACCACGCTTACTTCCCATGTAACTCATTTTTAAATGCCACTTGATTCTTCCACTTTCGCGTACATAAATGAAGAAGCCATTAATATAACGGAATAAAACTTTACATAGTGTGTGCCACCTTATGACCAAAAATTGCCTAAATCAAACTAAAATTCTTCAAGCCCTTAGGTACCGAATATGTTGTATCAGTACCAGTACCTATAGTTGACCTTTGATGGAAAATATTAGTTAATGTATGAGATATAGAATTGAAATTCAGGATTAATAGGTCTCTGACAACGGTATATCTGTATGCAAAAAAGGGTTGAATCGGTTAAACACTTCCGTAGCCCCCATTTACCTAATATAAAGATTTTAGAATTTCCTGGTGACTGTACCGCATATATTGGCCAATATATGAGTTATCTCCTTCCTTCCTTACATGTTTTCAATTCATTATTAGACGGTCTCACATCAAATAATAGAAATATAAAGAAAAATTATAACAATATACAAAGCTACAATTCACCATATGTTATGGTCAGTTCGGTTGCTAATATTTCTGACAAAATTTTAAGAGGAATTCATCAAGGCCCATGGTCACAACATTTGTATTTTGCCCAGTTGTTTTTTACGATGTCAATACGGCTGTTGAATATAGAATGCGAGAACAATCAAATAAAACTTATGATCAGGGATAATGGGATGCCCAACTTATTCCAGTGTGAGAGCGCCTCAAAATAAGCGTTTTTTATAACATTTTCCATTATGGTCAGATCGAACAAAATAAGAAGCTATCACATTTAAAATTGCTTTTATTGCATATAAAAGGGCCAAATTAATATGAAGATGTTTTAGTGAGACTGTTTCGGTTGGATTCGATAGTTTTAATCCATTTATTCGTTCATTTCGTACCAGAGATAAAGAGATGTTTAACTCCAATTAACGCAATTGTTAAACGTCAAAACCTACTGAACTTTGACAGCTAATCGAGTGCAGTAGGTTTTGACGTTTATCAATTGGAAACGGGCGATGGCCAGATTGAAATCTTAACAAAAAAATATGTAAACTTAGGGATTTGTTGCATCGTTCAAGACCACTTATAAAAAATGTAAAAAAATGAAAATTAAATAAATTTGTAAAATTTAAAGGTTTTTGATGAAACGTTTTGTAATTTGAAGCATTATAGTATTATTTTCAATGGAAAATGATTAAAAACATTTAATGATTGAGAGCTAACAAGCTTAAATCCTTTTATTGGGTATCGAAAAGTCAAAAGTCAGTTGTTATAATATATGTACATACTTTAAAAAGATTTAAATGGTTTCTCCATATAATAAATATTTAGTACATTGTTGATATTTACATACATACATACATACATAAGTATGTATGTTAAAATAGAAGGATGTCGACTACATTTTATACAACAGAATCAAGTGAATTCGAGAGCGACTGTATATATTAGCAATATTACTGATTACTTGCAAACGAATGAAATAGGAAATGTTAATCTAGGTCGTAAAGTCATTTTGCCATTATCCTCCACTAGGTCTCTGAGAAACATGTATCAAAATTACATACATATGTATGTATGTAGATGCAATGTCAATTGTTCAGCTCTTGGCAAGCCATCGTTTGTTACAATGACTTGTAATCCGAATTGACCGGAAATTGTAAGTAATATTGATCCTAATGAGTCATCTAGGCTTGAAATAGTTGTGCGTGTATTTAAATCTAAGTTAAAATAATTGATTTCTGAATGTGAGAATGGAATAAAGATATATTTGACAAAGTTGAATTCAAAAAAGAGGTTTAACTCATGCTAATATTTTGATAACTATATGAGAAAGTGACACCGGACAAAACTTACAGCCAAAATTACATGAAAGTGTTCTCAAACACATGATGTGCTTTGAATCCAAGCTCTGTATGTATGCAAATGTTCAAAAGGGTTTCCAAAGGATTTTGTACAATCAACGAAAGAATCAGTTAATAGTTATCCGTTGTATAGACGACGCCATAATAATGTTTTCGTTAATGTTAGAGGAATGTTTTTAGATAGGTAGGTAGGTAGGAGTTCAGCCCTATCGGGCTCAATTAGCACTGATGTGCCATTTTGATACACTATTCGTAGAACCTCCTGTATCTGCTGTTACGTTCCACCCTCTCTCTCAAACCATTTTGAGGTTTCGATGAAACTACTTATGTCCGATATGCTCTTGGTGGAAATCCATTCAAGGTTTGGTGCTTGGTGGATTCCGAGTGTTTTGTGTCGTATCTGTGCCAGAGCCGGGCATTCGCAGAGAAAGTGGAGGATTGTTTCCTTGTTCCCTGCTACTCCGCAGCTTCGGCAGATGTCGTTGTAGGGCATACCCATTTTGGACGCATGTACCCCAAATGGCCAGTGCCCTGTTGTGGCAGCTGTTATTCTGTAAATACTTTTTCTTGACCTATTTAATAGGTCGTTGGTTCTTTTCCTGTCGTATGTTAGCCATAATTGTTTAGTTATGACGCATTTTGTACTGTTTTTCCACCTGTTGTTTGCAATTTGTTGAAATTGTTTATTGATCTCTCCTTTGATCGATCCTAGCGGGCTCGGTATGAGCTCCGCCTCGGATTCATTGAGGAAAGCTCCTGCCTTTGCCAAATCATCTGCTTTTTCGTTACCGAAAATGTTCCTGTGGCCGGGAACCCAGATCAAGTTTAGCTGGAGCTTGTCTTTTATTGTGCTTAGTGCTCTCTTGCAGTTGTGAACTATACTGGAATTTGTCATGGGTGAAGACAATGCCAGGAGGGCCGCCTGGCTATCCGTAAATATAGTTGCTTTATGTATATTCCCGTGATTTTCTAATAGAACTTCGCAGGCTTTTTCTATGCCTAGTACTTCTGCTTGGAAGATGCTAGCCGAGTTCGGTAGACGTATAGAGAGAGATATGCCCAGATCAGCGGAGAATACCCCCGTGCCCACTCCGCAGTCCATTTTGGACCCGTCGGTATAGACTGAGGTGGTACCCTCCTCTGCAACTGAGCCTCTTCTCCATTCTCGTCTAGATGGTATCCTCACCTGGAAGTGTCTATTGAAATCCAGATGGGAGAATGTAGTCTAATTTATTAATAGTGAGCTTATTCAGGATTACACTATGTCCGTAGTTCTGCTGATTCCAACCTCCCAATTCTTTTATTCTTCTCGCCGCAATAGCTGCTGTTTTTTGAATAAAAATGTCCATTGGTAGTTGATGCAGGATCACATTGAGCGCATCAGTCGGACATGACCTGATTGCGCCCGTAACACCCGCACATGCTGCTCTTTGTATTCCATTTAATTTTCTAATGTTGTACTGTTTATTTAGCGCTGGCCACCATACCAGAGCTCCATATGTGAGTATGGGTCTTATGACCGCCGTGTACATCCACATGATTATACTTGGTTTGAGGCCCCAATTCCTGTTGACGATTTTCTTACAAGTATAGTAGGCCATGTATGCTTTGTTTATTCTTTTTTCTATATTTATTTTCCAGGACAGTTTGGCGTCAATCTCCACCCCCAAATACTTAGCTGTTGGGGATAGAGTGAGTGTTGTGCCGTTTAGTACCGGAAGTTGAAACTGAGGTATTTTGGTTCTGCTAGTGAATAGCATCAGTTCTGTTTTATTCGGGTTAACTCCTAGACCATTGCTTTTAGCCCATAGGTTTAACCTACGATTTTTAGATAATCGTTATGTCGTTCCGTATTGCATTTTGCTTGAACTGATGGTAGAATTCTCGTCCCATTAAGTTGGTATAAAAGACAAAGATGTGGAGATAAAATACTTACACGGATGTCTATGATGTCTCCCAAAGAAATCAAGCTATCACATTTAAAATTGCTTTTATTGCATATAAAAGGGCCAAATTAATGTGAAGATGTTCGTACATTCAAAAATTGTTTATAGCACGTTTATCGAATCTTCTCATGCTAGGGAATTGAGTCCAACGATAATGAGTGGAGAGTTTGTCTGAATGATGCTAAGGCATTTAATTGAACGAAACAAATGTGTAATTTTTTGGCGATGATTTGTACCTTAAATATTCCAGAGTTCGTTAGAGATGATTTTCATGTAGATTTTTCTTTTAATGGAGCATTATTAGAAAGATATTTTGTTAACACATATTGATTTGCCTACACCTACAGAATTTTAAATACTCAAATTCTTGGAAAAGATCCTTGAAAAAATTCACACACCACCTCTTTGTCGATTTCAAAGCTGCTTTTGACAGAACGAAAATCAGCTGCCTTGATGTCGCTATGTTTGAATTTCATATCGCCTCAAAACTAATACGGTTGTGTAAACTGGCGTTGAGCATACCAAAAGCTCCGTCAGGATTGGGAAGGACCTCTCCTAGTCGTTCGATACCAAGCGAGGTTTCAGACAAGGTGGCTCACTTTCGTGCGACTTCATCATTCTACACCTGGAAAAAATAATTCGAGCTGCAGAACTGAATAGAGAAGGTAGAATCTGCCTTAAGAGTGCATAGGTGCTAGCGTACGCCGAGGATATTGATATTATATCGCCGGGGTTGTTGTCGTTAGTTCTGCTTTTTCCAGACTGGATAAGGAAACGAAGCAAATTGGTCTGGAAGTGAACGAGGGCAAGACGATATGTCTCCTGTCATCTAAAAAACAATGTTGACAGTCATAACTTCGAAGTCGTAGATAATTTTGTCTATCTTGGAAACAGCATTAACACCAACAACAACATCAGCTTCGAAATCCAACGCAGAATAACTCTTGCTCTTCTTAAGTATGCAATTGAGAAGTAAGGTCCTCTCTCAACGAACAAAAACAAAGCTCTATAAGTCACTCATTATTCCCGTCCTGCTATATGGTGCAGAGACAGGGACGATGACAACATCTGATGAGTCGAAGTTACAAGTTTTAAGAGAAAGATTCAACGAAAGATTTATGGTCCTTTGCGCATTAACAACGGCGAATATTGCATTCGATGGAACGATGAGCTGTATGAGATATTCGACGACATTGACATAGTTCAGCGAATTAAAAGACAGCGGCTACGTTGGCTAGGTCATGTCGTCCGATTGGATAAATACACTCCTGATTCCATTTATATATAAATGAACAGGATGATGATAAGCGTTGAAATTCACATGTCTATTTGTGCAAGCTGTAACTATAACTACACTGCTGGTCATTGGTTAGACGCGCGATTACTTGCATTACAATAGTTTTAATATTTATAGTCTTAATACTTGATTTATTAGAAATAAAAAATGATTACGATAAAGAGCATTGCCTCCTTTGTTAGTAATAACTTCATATATCCGGTCCTTCATAGAATGATAAAAAAAATCTATAAAGGTCAAGGAAGTCTCGCTCCAAGCACGTGTAATAGCTGCAGTTAATGTATCCTTACCTTCGTATTGCTTTCCTTCTTCGTATGCCTTCCCAAACATTTTCAATTACGTTAAGATCTGGATAATATGTGGTAAGATTATGACATTAACATTTTGATGCAAAATAAACGACTTTGCTATTCGAACGTTATAAGTAGAAGCATTGTCTTGGTGAAAAATCCATGGAATTGGTCCAAAAAGTTCACTTAATTTTGAAAATACGGTCTCTAACAATGTTTTGAAGCGATCGCCGTCCGTCTTTTGACTGATAAAAATCAAGTAAATTGTTTCATAAAACGTCCCTCATTAAGACTCCACCTTCTCGCCTGTAGTTGCGACTTAAATATAGCTCATAAATTAAAACGTTTTTCACCAGTAAAGACAACTAAATGAAAATCATTAAGTCGAGTGTCGGATGTCACAGTTCACGTCCTGTATCTTTCGCGAATGGAAGTCGTTTTTCTTTGCGTAGTCCTTTCAGAGTGGATTTTTTCTTGATTTTTAGACGCTTTATGTATTCTGCATTTCTTCGTTATCCGGCTAATTCCTTAATTTTAGCAGCAGACTTAGTCGAATTTAAAGCAATTCTAACAATTTTGCGTACTGATTGTTCAGATAGTGCTTTTTCCTTTAAAGTGCGTCTATTTCAATAATCAACCGAAAACGCACGTGATTGCCATAGACGTTTCTGAAATCTCAAAACTTTTATTTTTTCGCAAATAACCACCTATGCGCAAATAGTTTTCGGAAAAGATTCGAACTTTGATAAGAGCATGATTATAAATATAGCATTTAATTAATGGCTAAATGAGATAAGCCGCCCCCTCCTAATGCCACTACACGAATACACCACCACCATCAATACACCACACACACAGACCTACATTCCACAGGACCCACACATCAACACTACCCACACGCGAGAGGACATCCACACACGCAAACACATACCACACTGGTGAAAAGGGGGTCAACAAAAAAGTTCAAGATCAGTCTCGTTTTGACTAAAACACGGAGCTTACGCATCGCCGCTTGACCTCGCGCCTTTTTCGCTCATCCGCACATTTCAATAATTAACATTAACGTTTGCTTGTTAATTGCACCTTATTCCGGCAATCTTGTTCAAAGAGCCTCGATTTACCGTGTAAATACATTAAAATATCATTAAAACTGATTGATTACTTTTATCCCTTAACCGAGTGGTTTTATTTGAAAGTAAAAGTGAAAGTGGTAAGTGTGCTAAAAGATAAAAGGTGTTTTGGACACTGCTGCTTCAAACATTGGTCCTTCGAGCCGCTAAGAAAGGCACTATTTGGAAAAAATAGAAATAAAAGAAGCGGCAAAATAATTAAAGTGACATATACAAAAAATTAAAGGTGCGGTGACAGACATACATATTAATTTACATATACAAAATTGTTTTCTATTAAAAAGAAAAAAAAATATATAAAAGAAGGTGCGGTGACAGATACATATATGTAGATACATATAACAAAAAAAAAATTTAAGGAAAAAATACATTATAAAAGGAAAAGTGGTGCATGCACATATACATACACATACATATATATAAACCAAAAATTTCAAAAAAAAAAAAATATATATATATAATAAAATAATTGCGGTATATATATACAATAAATAAAAAACAGTTTGAAAAACGGACACGAAGCGGTCCCGTGTTGTGGTAACAAAATCGAAAAAAATACAATAATAACAAAAAACGTAACTCCGTGTGTGCAGTTATATAAAAAACAAAAAAAAAGCAACATATAAATAAATGTACATACAATAAAGTGCTTAAACCCAAAAACCCCCCCCAAAAAAAAAAAAAAAAGGAAAAAAAAAAAAAACGGAAAATCGGGCGCGAAATATTATTTCTCAAAACAAAACATCCACACGGGCGCGAAGCTCAATATATGAATATAAGAAAATCTTTGTGAAAATTAAACATTAATAAACTTAAAACAAAAAATTAAAAAAAAAAAAAAAAAAAAAAAAAAAAAAAGGGAATTTAATTCAACATAAAAACAACCGGAGGAAAGCCAAGCAACGAGAGGAAAATCCACAACCACGAAGCAATCCACAACCAAAAAGGAAGGAAACGGACAGGAAGCAGATTGAACGCTGTGGCATATACTAGCCCCCCCGCCCTCTTTTTAACCGCATATAAAGCCCTCAAACTCCCTTGAAGCGGCACAAAGTGAGTGTATCAACTCCATTTATTATTTTTAATTATATGAACTTATTTGCATATATGTATGTTGAAAGTTACAGTTGATCTTCAACTGTATACGATCCTGTAACTTTTAATAGAACGGTTGCTACCAAACTGTCCGAACTTACGGTTTATTTCCGGGAAACCGAAAACAGTTTGGTACATTACATATGTACATCCAAATATATGTATGAACAGTATATGGTATAATATATACATATGTATATATATATATATATATGTGTGTGATTGTATATATACTGGCACATACATATCTGATAAAAGGCCTACTTATGCTTAAATTTGTGTATCTAAACACACAACATTAAAAATCAAAAAAAAAAAAAAATTTTCAAGTATTCACTTGACAACATTTTCCGGCAATACCCCTTATACTCAACAGTATAAGCAGGATTGCGCAAAAAGTAAGCTAAGGCAATTGCGAAATTCAAAAAGAGAAAAGAAAAATAACAAAACCAAACATACATATATGCCAATAGTCACCACTTTTATATGTACATACCTTACATACCGAAACAAAGTGAAAGACAAAATTAATGCGACATACCCCCACATGTATGTATAAACAGCATAACAAAAATTAAATTTGACGTATTAACCAAAAGTGCATACCTGCACTTCACCGATTTTCCATTCCCGCGTTATCCGCACGGCAAATAATATACGCACATACATACGGCATACAATTTGCCTATGCCGGTATATACAACGTACATAGGGTACCAAATTAAATTAAAATTTCACAAATTTTACAAAATTTGGAAAAAATAAAACGCTAAATGCGAAATTTTAATTTATTAAAAATTTTTTAAAATTTACTATTTAAAAAAAAAAAAAAAAAAATTTACGGTCAAAATAACACAAAAACTTTAAGCGTTGGTAGAAAGAAAAAGCAAATACATAAGTATTGCCATTTTCAAGTATTCACACACACATACTTATATTCAAAGACCAAATCGGCACCTGTCCAGCAATACCCCTTGTTCTTGTTAAAGCGCAAGCAAGCAGGATTGCAAACAAAACAAAACAAAAAAATAAATTTTTTGCATCTTACGTATGCACATAAACACGCACATATTGTGCAAACTTATATACAAAGGTCATCAACCTTTTTCTCCTTTTTACATTGTCGCTCGTATACTCAAGTATTTTCTAACGAGTACGAAACATTAAATAAAATAAAAGACAAAAACAATAACAAACTAGTAGCTTAATACATAAGCACCGGGAATAAGTAAAACGAAATACGCGTTCGTTATTTGATACATTGCGTATACAACAAAAAAAAAAAAAAAAACTTTTTATCTTAAAGATTTCACGCGTACTTATTATTATCATAAGTACACTGAGAGAATTTTTCTTTTCTCATATACATATATATTTCAATTTTTCATATTATCTAAATGGACGGAGATTCTAAGGAATCTAAGTCAACACAGTATTTAAAAGTACAAAAAATGACTTCAGAAGAAAAGAGCCCATGTACACCTGCTGATGCTACACGCTCGAAGCAAGGTGCTACAAAGCAAAAAAAGATGAAAGATATTTCCTATACTAAGTTTATTGCTGAGAGTGACAGTCTAATCCGATACTGCACTCGATTTTCATCTTCACCGATTCAAGATAACTCTGAATCGGTATTAGAAATCAAAAAAGAAAATCTAAGCAATTTCTGGACACGTCTCCAAGCTGCGTATGACGCAATTGTAGAATCTGACGAATCAGATCTACCTGAAAATTTCAAATCTTCAGCATACTCCAAATATGAACACTGCTTAGACCAGTACGAGGAAACGAGAGCTATGATCTCCGATCAATTGAGATTAATTAAAGCAATTGCACCTACTCCACAACCGAGAGTAGAGCTGCCACAAGTGCAAAGCCAAGAGGCGAGTTCAGGCATCCACCTCAAGGTGCCCGCCTGTGACACTGAAATTTTTCATGGTGGTTATGAACAATGGCCGTCCTTCCGGGACATGTTCACAGCCGTTTACATAAACCACCCAAAATTATCTAATGCTCAAAAATTGTATCACCTCCGATACAAAACAAAAGGTCAAGCAGGGGTATTAGTCAAACAGTTCGCTCTTAATGACGAAAATTTCAATTATGCTTGGGAAGCCCTAAAAGCTCGTTACGAGAACGAAAGGATATTAGTAGACAAACAAGTCACAATATTGATGAATTTACCAAAAATTCAAAAAGAAACAAGTGAGGAATTTATAAAACTTCAATCCACTGTTTCTAATTGCTTGTCGGTTCTAGCGACACAGAATATTCCCACAGACAATTGGGACCCCATTCTGGTAAATATATGCACAGCCGCATTACCAGAAAAATCGTTACTTTTGTGGGAGCAATCGCTCTCATCACGGAAAAAGTGCCCAACGTGGCAACAAATGAAGGATTTCTTAACTACCCAATACGAAATTGCAGAAAGGGTAGATAAAAAAATGGTCAGAACTAAAAATGTTCAACATGACCTGAATCGAAGCTTCAATAGGCCCCAAGCGAGTAACAACAATAACTTAAATCGTAGTTTTTTCAAAACACAAGCGTTCACCTCCGAACAAAATAAACATACGTCATGCGAACTGTGTAAAGGACGGCACAGGCTGAAATCTTGCGAGAAATTTAAAAAACTAAACGTTAACGAAAGAAACAATTTCGTAAGAACAAAAAAACTTTGTACCAATTGTTTGTCTCATGCGCATGCGCTCAAAGATTGCGAAAGCAAATTTAATTGCGTTTATTGCCATAAACGACATAACTCAATGCTTCACATTACAAATTTTTCCAGCTTAGCTCAAAACAACGCTAATGTTAAAAGAGCTGCGGGATTAGTTGCAACAGCAACTCCCGACTTACAAAATTCAGAAAATTGCCAAGAAGCACCATGCTGCTCAAAGGCTTTAAAAACTCAGACGCTACACAGCGAAAACCAAAGCAGTGTATTATTACCCACAGCAGTGGTCTCCATCGAGCACCGAGGAGAACTGTTTAAACTTAGGGCCTTAATAGACCAAGGATCTCAACGATCTTTTATAGCGTCAAGGGCACAAAGTAGGCTACGACTGCCAACGAAACTAGCTAATTTTGAAATTACGGGAATGGGCGGAAGAGTAGTACAAAACTCAAACAAAATCTGCCCCATTACCCTTATTTCCCCCCAAGCGGATAAGCGCATTCAAGCAGAAGCTATTGTCTTACCGCAACTAACAAACATGCTTCCAAGCTATCATATAAATAGCAAGCATTGGCAAAAGGTTTCACACCTTAAGTTAGCAGACCCCAACTGCAACACTCCCGATCAAATAGACATTCTATTAGGTAGCGATCTCATACCTCAAATTATTCTCGAAGGTGTTGAGAAAATTACAGAAACACTTCTGGCGCAAAATACCATTTTCGGATGGGTCCTAAGCGGACTAGTTGCGGAACCAGTCGCAACAATGACAACTCAAGTTGAGGAAATCTCAAACGAATACCTCAATACACAACTCAGGAAGTTTTGGGAGTTAGAAGAACTCCCCCCCATATCAATCACAACCCCAGAAGATCGATATTGTGAGGATTTTTACAAATCCACAACTACTCGATTAGATAATGGCCGGTACGTCGTACGACTACCACTAAAGCCAGAATTTCCCCACACACTCGCCTTAGGTCATTCTCGTACCTCTGCTATCCAACAGTTTTTAAGTATGGAAAAAAACCTACTTAAAAAAGGCGAGCTAAAACCAGAATACGATAGGGTTTTAGAAGAATACCTCCATTTAAGCCACATGGAGGAAGTCAGCCCTGGCGAAAAAATTATAAAAGGTAAATACAATTCTTTTTACCTGCCACATCATGCGGTAATAAAGCCAGACAAAAAAACCACAAAGGTAAGAGTTGTCTTTAATGCATCAAAATCATCAAGTTCGGGGAATTCCCTAAATGACATTTTATTTACGGGACCCACGCTTCAGCCAGATTTAATGCTCCTCATACTAAATTGGCGTATATACAAATACGTTTTCAATGGGGATGTTGAGAAAATGTATCGACAAATAGTCGTACATGATGATGATCAAGATTTTCAACGAATTATTTTCCGAAAATCTCCCAATAGTCCACTACGCGACTTTAAATTAAAAACAGTTACCTTTGGCGTAAACTGTGCCCCATACCTCGCCATTCGTACACTCCACGAGCTGGCAGAAGACACAAAGTCAGAATTTCCTCTGGCAACACAAGTGTTGAAAACACAAACGTATGTAGACGACATTCTGTCCGGAAGCCACAATCTTCCACAGGCATACGAGTCACTAGCACAAGTGACACAAGCGCTCAATACTGCAGGGTTTCCGTTGAAAAAGATAACGGCGAACCACCCTAATATTTTAAAAGACATACCCAAAGAAAATCTTTTAGACACTAATTTCCTTAAATTCGAAAAGGAAAGCACAACAAAAACTTTGGGGATACAATGGAATGCGATATCTGACCAGTTTTCATACACTAATGAGTCAATATCCGCACTATCAGCTATAACAAAAAGGCAAATTTTATCCTCGGTGGCAAAACTTTTCGACCCCGCAGGATGGCTTTCGCCAATTATGATACAAGCAAAAATTCTAATACAAGAATTGTGGCTAGACGGAACTGACTGGGATGAACAAGTGAAACCACTTCGTTTAGAAAAGTGGTCCCAGTTCGCGTGTAATCTGAAAGATATCTCACAGATACAAATCCCACGATGGATAAATTATGCCCCAGAGCACAAAGTCGAACTACATGGCTTCTGTGATGCCTCTGAAAAGGCATATTGTGCAACCATCTATGTGCGCACACAATCTGACACAACGACCACCAGTCACCTACTGGTAGCCAAAGCAAAGGTGGCTCCGCTAAAAACAATAAGTCTGCCACGACTGGAACTATGTGGTGCGCTACTACTAGCCAAACTAGTATCCATGGTGCAAACGCATCTAAATATGACCAAATATAAATTGTATCTCTGGTCTGATTCCGAAATTGTATTAGCCTGGTTAGAAAAACCTCCACATGCATGGAAGACGTATATTTCTAACCGAACGTCTCAAATTCTTGACCTAGTGGGATCAGCCACTTGGCGTCACGTAGCCAGTGCTGATAATCCTGCCGATCTAGGAACGAGAGGGTGCAAGCCACTGCACCTTGCCACTACCACCCTCTGGTGGAATGGCCCCCGATGGTTGATAGAATCTCCTGATTCTTGGCCACGATCGCCTATACGCAATATAATTGCCCCCGAAAGTCGGAAAATCGACTCCTTTCACACGGCATTGGATGATACTGACATCCTTGAGCGATTTTCATCATACCCTCGAGCCCTCAGGGTAATCGCTTATATGCTCAACTTCATAGAGCGACTCAAACTTAGAATTAAGGGAATACGCACAGTATATCCCCAAGGCGATACATTGACGCACCTAGACCTAGACAAGGCAAAGGTCGCTCTTATCACGTATACTCAGTCGCGCCACTTCAGCTGCGAGATGTCACTACTAAGAGAATCGAAGCCGATTGACAAAAAGAGCTCACTCTTAGTACTAAATCCATTTCTGGACACGAAAGGTCTGCTTCGTGCTAATGGTCGGCTTGCTAACTCAAGCCTGACATATAACGAACGCCATCCTCTAATAATACCAGAGAAGTCTCGACTTGCAACATTGTTACTCAAGTATATACATATACTAATGTTGCACGCGGAACATCGCCTAATGCAATATATAATCCGCCAAGAGTTTTATATTCCCCGACTTAAGCCTCAAATAAAAAAAGTGCATTTTCATGTGCAAGATCTGCACTATGCATAAACAGAAGATGAGGACGCAGATTATGGCAGCACTTCCACCGGAACGCTGCAACTTCGCTCTGCCTTTCACTATCACAGGTGTTGATTTTGCTGGGCCTTTTCAGATAAAGGCGTCCATGCTAAGGTCTCCTACCCTAATGAAAGGCTACGTGGCTGTCTTTGTCTGTTTCACGACAAAAGCAGTGCACCTCGAGCTATGTACTAATCTGACAAAAGAGGCTTTTCTCGCGGCATTTGCTCGCTTCGTCGGACGACGCGGTTTTCCGTCCAAACTTATGAGCGACAATGGAAAAACCTTTATCGGAGCTCAAAGAGCCACAGAAAAACAGTTTGTGGACTTTATTAAACAAGTCTCCCCTGAGATTGTACAAAAGTACGCCCCCCAAGGCATTAATTGGCAATTCATCCCCCCAAGAGCTCCTCATATGGGTGGTTTATGGGAATCAGCTGTAAAAAGCTTCAAATCCCACTTAAAAAAAGTAGCTGGAAACTACAAATTTAATTACGAAGAATTTACAACTCTATTAATTCGCATTGAAGCCGTTCTCAATTCACGGCCACTAACAACACTCTCGCAAGATCCCTCAGATCTCACAGCCCTAACACCAGGGCACTTTCTCAAAGGAGCACCCATTCTGGCCACACCTGAGCCAGGCGTGGAGTCGCTATCCTTATTAAATCGATGGGAAAGAATTAAAATTCTCCATCATAATTTCAGTCGCAGATGGAAAGAAGACTATTTAAAGGACCTCCACAAGAGGTATCGATGGAAAACATCAGAAAATGCCCCAAAGCTTGGAGATTGTGTACTTATTAACGACGATTGTCTCCCACCTACCGAGTGGCGACTTGGCCGTATAGAAAAGCTCCATTATGGCTCAGACGGTCACATCCGCGTCGTTGATCTCCGTACTCAAAGCGGAATACTCACCAGACCGCTGGTTAAATTATGCTTTCTACCAACCGCGGATAATAACGAAAATCCGATACTAACCAAACAATCCGAACATAATGCCGTAACGCAAACGACAATAAATCAATAAAATCGCAACCCGCAACCAACCGTTAACAATAACAATAAAAATTACAAAAAAAAATGGTCGGTCGACACGACGACCCAGTCATGCCACCTAACGTGGCACAAGCATATATACTATTTATATACTACCATGTATATTCAAATACAATTTCTTACAGAGTTCAAGATGGACGTGGACATGCCTACAGCACCAACTGTTCGGTCAGCCACCAACGGACCACGTATTGGGCCTACTCCTCCGCCCCGCTCAACCAATGCGACAGTATCGACTGCTGCTTCTGGTAGTGGTTCACGAGCAGCCCCATCAGCGCCATCCGCTCAAGTCGAGCCGCGTCGCATTCGATGCCCGCTTTGTCGCCGGAAACATCGACTCCAACACTGTGGGCTCTTTAAGGAGCTAACACCAACCCAACGACAGCGTGTGGCCCAGGCACATGAGCACTGCCTCAACTGCCTGTCGCACACGCATGGGACGCAGGAGTGTGTGTCAGCCGATTTATGCCACACGTGTGGCAGACCACATCATACGCTGCTGCACAGGACCCCACGACGCGATGTAGGTCGGCCAGCTGCCCCAAGCACGGGTAGATCAACGCAAGGAAACCGGACGGTGCGACGCCGAACTACTGCAGCCCGGCCTGCGCCCCATCAATGGCGTTCGCACCGCGTGGCATCAACCAGGCGTCGTCTAAAAGCGCCGCAGCATCGCCCAGCTTCTGGACTCAGCAACGTAGTGGCCACACTCCAACAACTCCAACGATTGCTAGGCTGAATATTCGCCTAGGGGGGCCGGGATGGCTAAATGAGATAAGCCGCCCCCTCCTAATGCCACTACACGAATACACCACCACCATCAATACACCACACACACAGACCTACATTCCACAGGACCCACACATCAACACTACCCACACGCGAGAGGACATCCACACACGCAAACACATACCACACTGGTGAAAAGGGGGTCAACAAAAAAGTTCAAGATCAGTCTCGTTTTGACTAAAACACGGAGCTTACGCATCGCCGCTTGACCTCGCGCCTTTTTCGCTCATCCGCACATTTCAATAATTAACATTAACGTTTGCTTGTTAATTGCACCTTATTCCGGCAATCTTGTTCAAAGAGCCTCGATTTACCGTGTAAATACATTAAAATATCATTAAAACTGATTGATTACTTTTATCCCTTAACCGAGTGGTTTTATTTGAAAGTAAAAGTGAAAGTGGTAAGTGTGCTAAAAGATAAAAGGTGTTTTGGACACTGCTGCTTCAAACAATTAAAAAAAAAAAACTTTGGTGCGTCGAACCAAAGACCAGTAGTGTAGAACTCTATTCAGACACATGGGATAGCAGTAGCAAGATGCATCTATGGGCTACACAAATTTAAAATAATGGGCGTGATCCCGCCCTCTAATGTACTTATCTCCTAAATCTTTTTATCTACAAAACCTAAATTCGCTAAGGACAAATCCCTCAAGCAATCCTACCGACACTTTAAAAATGGATTAAGTTGAAAGATAACCCTATCCACTCCCCATATAAGGGTACCCTTAAAAACTACTAAAGGCGCGATAAATCAATATTTATATACGACAGGGACATAGAAAAAAACTGCCTCGGATGAGTGACCCCCCTTTTGATGACGACCATGGCAAACGAAATAAGGACTATGATTTGAGGGCATGCACCTGGAATTGCCGGTCCTTTAATTGGGAAGTTGCCGCCGCCCAGCTGGTAGATGTCCTCGTAAAGATAAAGGCTGACATCACCGCCGTCCAAGAAATGCGATGGACGGGACAAGGACAGAGACGAGTAGGTCCTTCTGACATTTACTACAGTGGCCATATAAAGGAGCGCAAGTTTGGTGTTGGATTCGTGGTGGGAGAGAGACTCCGTCGCCGAGTACTATCATTCACTCCGGAGAATGAACGTCTAGCCACAATCTGCATCAAAGCGAGATTCTTCAACATATCGCTGATTTGCGCCCACGCCCCGACGGAAGAGAAGACGATGTGATCAAAGATGCCTTTTATGAGCGCTTGGAGCGCACTTATGAGAGATGCCCTCGCCACGATGTCAAAATCGTGCTTGGCGACTTCAATGCCAGGGTGGGCAAAGAAGGTATCTTTGGCACTACGGTCGGTAAATTCAGCCTCCACGAGGAAACATCCCCAAATGGGTTAAGGCTGATCGACTTCGCCGGGGCCCGAAATATGGTTATCTGTAGTACTAGATTCCAGCATAAGAAGATACATCAAGCTACCTGGCTGTCTCCGGATCGAAAAACCACCAACCAGATCGATCATGTTGTGATAGACGGAAGACACGTCTCCAGTGTTTTAGATGTGCGTGCGCTGCGAGGTCCTAACATCGACTCGGACCACAATATTGTTGCAGCCAAAATCCGCACCCGCCTCTGTGCAGCAAAAAACGCACGCCAACAAACACAAGGAGGGTTCGACGTCGAGAAGCTGCAATCACAACAGACAGCCGAACGTTTTTCTACTCGGCTTGCACTCCTGCTCTCTGAGAGCACTCGTCAACAACTCGCTATAAGGGAACTGTGGGACGGCATTTCAAACTCCTTACGTACAGCTGCAACCAAAACCATTCGTTTTCGGAAAGCGCAAAAGAACAGCTGGTATGACGAGGAGTGCCGCGTCGCAACGGAGAGAAAACAGGCTGCCTACTTCGCAACGTTACGATCGACCACAACACTTGCGGGATCGGATAGATACCGAGAGTTGAAGAGGGAAGCGAGACGCATTTGTAGACAGAAAAAGAAAGAGGCCGAAATGCGTGAGTACGAAGAGCTTGATAAGCTGGCCGACAGGGGTAATGCTCGAAAATTCTACGAAAAGATGCGGCGGCTTGCAGAAGGTTTCAAGACCGGAGCATACTCTTGCGGAACCCCCAAAGGTGATCTAGTAACCGATGCCCAGAGCATACTTAAATTATGGAGTGAACACTTCTCCAGCCTGCTGAATGGCAGTGAACGCACAACACCAGGAGAAGGCGAACCTGATTCCTCAATCGATAACGATGGAACAGACTTTCCATTACCCGACCATGAAGAAGTTCGAATAGCAATTGCCCGCTTGAAGAACAACAAAGCGGCAGGGGCCGACGGATTGCCGGCCGAGCTATTCAAACACGGCGGCGAAGAACTGATAAGGAGCATGCATCAGCTGCTTTGTTAAATATGGTCGGACGAAAATATGCCCAACGATTGGAATTAAAGTGTGTTTTGCCCAATCCATAAAAAAGGAGACCCCATAATCTGCGCCAACTACCGTGGGATTTGCCTCCTCAACATCGAATATAAGGTTCTGTCGAGCGTATTGTGTGAAAGATTAAAGCCCACCGTCAACAAACTGATTGGACCCTATCAGTGTGGCTTTAGACCTGGTAAATCAACAACCGACCAGATATTCACGATGCGCCAAATCTTGGAAAAGACACGTGGAAGGAGAATCGACACACACCACCTCTTCGTCGATTACAAAGCTGCTTTCGACAGTACGAAAAGGAGCTGCCTTTATGCCGCGATGTCTGAATTTGGTATCCCCGCAAAACTAATCCGGCTGTGTAAGCTGACGTTGAGTAACACGAAAAGCTCCGTCAGAATCGGGAAGGACCTCTCCGAGCCATTCGATACCAAACGAGGTTTCAGATAAGGCGATTCCCTATCGTGCGACTTTTTCAACCTGCTTTTGGAGAAAATAGTTCGAGCTGTAGAACTCAACAGAGAAGGTACCATCTTCTATAAGAGTGTCCAACTGCTGGCGTATGCCGACGATATTGATATCATCGGCCTCAACACCCGCGCCGTTAATTCTGCTTTCTCCAGACTGGACAAGGAAGCAAAACTAATGGGTCTGGCAGTGAACGAGGGCAAGACGAAATATCTCCTGTCATCAAACAAACAGTCGTCGCACTCGCGACATGGCTCTCACGTCACTGTTGACAGTCATAACATTGAAGTTGTAGATAATTTCGTCTATTTAGGAACCAGTATTAGCACCACCAACTATGTCAGCCTAGAAATCCAACGCATGATTATTCTTGCAAACAGGTGCTACTTTGGACTGAGTAGGCAATTGAAAAGTAAAGTCCTCTCTCGACAAACAAAAACCAAACTCTGTAAGTCGCTTATAATTTCCGTCCTGCTATACGGTGCAGAGGCTTGGACGATGACAACAACCGATGAGTCGACCTTAAAAGTTTTTGAGAGAAAGATTCTGCGAAAGATTTACGGTCCTTTGCGCATTGGCAACGGGGAATATCGCATTCGATGAAACGATGAGCTGTACGAGATGTACGACGACATTGACATAGTTCAGCGAATTAAAAGACAGCGGCTACGCTGGCTAGGTCATGTTGCCCGGATGGACGAAAACACTCCAGCTCTGAAAGTATTCGACGCAGTACCCGCCGGGGGAAGCAGAGGAAAAGGAAAACCTCCACTCCGTTGGAAGGATCAAGTGGAGAAGGACCTGGCTTCGCTTGGGATATCAAATTGGCGCCACGTAGCGAAGAGGAGAAACGACTGGCGCGCTGTCGTTGACTCGGCTATAAAAGCGTAAGCGGTGCCAACGCCAATTAAGAAGAAGATTAATCGTTGCCATCCCTACCCGGGAGACGTTTTCTACATTACCTCTACATTAGCCTCTTCGAAAATATTTTTAATATAATTTTAGATGACGCGAACTAAAATGTAGCAACGAAAATAAGCTTAATTCTTTTGAAACATATTTTATATAAAGTTTTGTTACCACCTGAAGGAATTTCATGAACCTTGATTCTGAATGCACTCGAAATTAGCAATTCCTTACTTGTTTATAAATATTTTACCTAAATATACGCAGTAAATTTTAATGAGAACTGCTTAGTGACAGTCTAAATCCTATGTAGAGCTAAATATAAGTCAGAAATGCTGCCTGTAAACAGTATTATTAGTACTGTATCCAGGAGCAATGGGCGTAACTGTAACTACGGTATACAGTAAATAAAATTACAGTAAATTGTTCAATACAGTGAAAATAATATTTACGAATAAATCGAACAAGTTATTGCTGATCAAGAATCCAAGAGATTTTATTTAAGTTAGAATTTTGAAAATGTATGATACAAATATTTGTCCATGGAAAAAAATAATTTTCAAGATCTAAATCGAAAATTGTTACTTTTTTATTTTTTTATTTATGTATTATTTTGACTTTATATCCTATCCTATCTTTTAAGGAGGTCATCCCGTGTGACGGCTTGAAAAAATCGATTTTTTTGCATAATACAAATCCAATATAGAGCATTCTTAGAATGTGCTGGTAAAGTAATTTTCGGAAAATAAATGTAGTAGGAATGTTACAGAAGTGAGAAAGTAAGGTCTTTAGAGCGAGTGGTTTGAAGTTTCAAACGATTTTTCTAGAAACTACAAATTTTAAACTGGTGTCCATGATTTCTGAAAAACGGTCGTATCGATTGTTTTAAACTTTAAATGGTTATTTCAACACACATGCAGCTACCGTCTGAACTAGGGCTTTCGAAAAAATTAAACCGTTTTTGTTTTTCTTCAAAAAAATAGACGCAAAAAATCATGAAATTTTGGGTTTTAATGCTTAAAACAAGGACAAAAAATAAGTTATTGCATAATTTTCGTCTAAAAATATCATTATGAAAGAGTGTTGGATAACACGACTGAAAAATAATAATTAAACTTAATTTTTTGAGCATTACCTCATAACGTTTACGGTCCCTGGTTTAAAAGCATTGAAAAGTAAATTTAGTTTTCAAGACTTGTAAAATATTCTCCATATGTCCAGTCCGCTGGACTCATGGACACCGTTTGTTTATATTTTTTCTTCATGAGTGCCATTTACTTAAAAAAAAATTCAAAGTTACAGCTAAAGGTTTAATAAATATATGGTAAAAAATTTCAAGTTACGGAACTTTCATTTTCATTTCACTATAAAATATTCCGTAAAAAATCTTAAAAAACCGACCGTAACTCGGGATGATGATCCTGGACAAAACGCGTAACCTAATTTTTATATACTATATATATGTATATAAGATTTTATTTGTTCTTTTTGCTTAAATGAATGAAATAGTTCATAAACATAAAGTGTGTATGAGAAACTCGACGCTATCATTTACAACACTAAATAGTAAAACTTGCAAAATAATAGAAACATACAAAACTAAACATTATGCCTTTTAAAGGCCAATTCCTCCAATTAATTCTTCTGACACTTTTATACTCATGCTGCCTAAGCTACAAGGACTAATGTAAAATAATAAAAAAAAATATAATTGCAAGTAGATTTATACACATTGTTATGTGCAAAGGCGAAAAAGCTACTCCACTAGCAGTTCGTAGTTTTCTACATCTTTACACATGCTGTTGAATTCGTTTACAAAGGATTCCATATCAGTGTTCATCTTGGCATTACCATGAGCTTCGTAACGTTTCTTCTTTGGCTCCTCATTTATGTGCTCGAGTTCCTCTTCTTCGGAATCTGAATTGGATTCTTCACTGTCTTTAAACATAACGAAATTTTTACGCGTTTTGCGTTTCCGCTTGGCAGGGCGGACATAGGTTCGCAGTGTCGTCTGTAAAAGATAGTGATTAATCTAATGCATCAATCTAAAATTTATGCTTGTGCCTATATTATGTTAAAATATAATTGTACATTTCACGACAAAATTTTAATTTATTGTATGAGCTTCATACTACCAATAAAGATGTACTTTACTCTTTGAGGCCCTGTGAGCTCCAATTGCTTAACAAAATATTTTGTTAGCAAAATTTCATACTATAGCGAATGAAACAGCTTGAATTTCATACCGAGAAGTGAAATTCGCTATGCATGATCGCTAAAAATGTTATACCAATTTCTATAAAAATAATATTTAAACATCAATACCTTTTTTTGGATGGTAGGTTCGGGTTCATAGTCATTAAAAAAATCTGTTTCGGGTGGTTGCGTTGCCTTTTCATTGCCACATATCGAAATATCATTCAAAGTTTCATTATTTTGTTGCCTTTTTGTTTTACCATCATTCAAATTATCAATCATGGTAGAGCAAAGCATTTCATTAATAAGTCGTTGTTTCAGGTCATTATTATCGAAAACATCACACGTTTTTGCTGAAACACTTGTATTATTATAAGTAGAGTTTTCGGGGCGCCATTTTTGAAGGTCTTTGAGCTTATTACGTAAATTGCGATTAACAGACTGTCTATTCAGCGACTTTACATCAGTTTTTTTTGGTTCGCCGTCAGAGTTGTGATCTAAAAATTCTTCAAAACCGAATAAATCTTCTTCATTTGACTTATTACTTTGTGCAACATCACCAGTAACCGTGGAAACTGCTTCTTTGTTTACTTCTTCATCCATAGTTTTTTTCCATGATGGCAGACTTACAACTTCTATTATATTTATGGCTTTTAGTGGACTTCGCTTTCCAAGTGTACGTCGCGGATTAGGCAGCTGACGCAAATTGAATATGGAGGCATTCTCGTCGTTATTCGTTACAGTTAAAGCAGTCGGTGGCATATTTTCTACATTCGAATCATTTACGGACTCTAGCGTGTTCTGCAATTGACCGCTTGGAATACTGTAAGCTATATTCCTTGATACCGGGGAGCAATTGTCTTGCCTTGTTGTTATGGGCATCGGAAGTGTTATATTGGAGTCATTACATGTTTGTGAGTCCTTGGATTTATTTTTCTTCGGTGTAGGAGGAATATAATCACTAGAAAATGTCGGCAGGCATGACGTATTTTTGGTGAAACTAAATACTGACGGTAGGTACGAATTATCGTTTATTCTCCAAGGGGATGGACACACTGGACGATTTTGCAGACTGGGAAACTTAATTGGTGATAAATCGGAGGTCGATAAATCTCTACTTTTACGATTTGCGGCCGGAGTACTAACAAATTTACGTGCCGCCTCGAGCAGGCGGCGTTGCTCAGTAATCTAAAATAAAAGCAAGAAAGTTTTTTACTAGAAGCAAAAAAAAAAAAATTAAAAAAAAGTTATAAAAAAATTTTTCTTACATTTTTTTTGTAAGTATTTTCGACTTTCCTTGTTTCTTGCAACAGCACTGAGCGAGCTAATCGGCTAAAACCTTCATCACGTACATGTTCATCCGTTCCTGGAACGTTATTTGTAAGAATATTTTGTTCCTGATCATAATTAGCCATGGAAACATGTTGATCCTCTAAACCAGAAGGTGGGGGTAATGTTGTGTCAACATCATAATTGTCAAGTGTTTCTGCTATTTTTGACGGTTTATTATTAACAGCGTTATTTGTTTTGTTCCCCTTTTCTTTACAGGTTTTATTTTTATTCACTTCTCGTTTTTTTCTTCCAGCTTTTAAACGTCCTCGTTTTAAAATAGGTCGTCCTGTTCCTTTTTGGTTAGTTGCTACTCTTACTTTTCCTTCAGATATTAATTTTTTTATTACATCCGCTGCAGGGTCTCGATGCTTTGCAACCTCAGATTCTGAAGTGTCAGATTGAGACAAAAAATCGAAAATGTTTTGCGACTTTGTACATTTTTTCCTCAGACGTACATTTCCCTCCGGAACCCGATGAAAAAATTTATGGGTAGCTTTATTTTTTTTGACCTGGATAGTGTCGTCGTGCCTCTCTTCGGAATCATTGGAACAAATTAATTCCTCTATTAAGACCGGGTCATTAATTGGAGTTTTTAACGACCTTCTCCCTGTAATAGGAAATCACAGAAATATTACCATTAATATTATCATTGAAATAATTAATATTTTAGATTTTTACCTTTGGAATTGTTGTGAGATAATTCTTCTTCATGTTTATCATCAGATATTGCCGAGTTTCTAACCGAACTAAAACGGGAATGATTTTTCGCAAAACTATTGTCTATCGTGGTTCGGTCATTTGGACACTTCGATAGACTAAGTTTATTTAAGCGTTTACGAAGATGCGGAGTTAGGACAACATTTGCTAAACCCACGTTTTCTTTCAAAATTTGATGATTTGCCGACATATTTTTATTTTGTTTCGCAATTACTTTCGAAAAACTACTAGATTCTTTGGGAGTCTTCATATGCATACCTTTCTTCATTGTATTTCTGGTTTTCAGCTCTTCGTCCTTCTTGGTACCTCTCATATTTTGAACTAAAAGATCAAGGTTTTCACTTTATTACAGTTTTATATTTATAATAGACCTACCAATTTCTCGCTCTGCTTTCTCTATTTGATGTGTTACTACGTTAATCCTTTTTACCCTAACACTTAATGGCTTACACCCTATAAATGAAAATAATAAATATATACGTATTAACGACTACATGTATAAGATATATCAAAACCTTTTGGTAAATTATTTAACACTGGATCAGTTGCGCTCTTATGTTCACAACGTTTCCGGTTAGACACTGCTTTTTTAAAAGCTTTCGGTATTTGCAATTGTTTTTCTGATGACCCAGGAAATTTATTATTTATGCATTGTTCCTGCAATGCCATATGATTCTCTTTGGTGGGCGTATATATTTTGGAGTATTTATCAAGGGGTAGTCGTTTCAACTTTACAATAAAATTTCTGCATTCTAAAAATGGAAAGATGGAAATACCAGGAAACAAAGAAATGTATTACATCTTAAATGTTCAAACCTTGATCATTCTGCTTTAAAGGTAGCTGGTGGGTTTTGAGTAAGGAGAAAGTCGAGTTATTATTATCTTTGTTAAAAATATGTTTGTCCATTATATGTTGGCAACTGCTTTAATATGATTTTATTCATTCCATGCTTCGAAAGATTATGTTGTCTCACTATTTTTTTTTTTTTTTTCAATTACTTGGCGTGTTTGGCTTGATCGCGTAATAAAATGAAAAATTTAATGTCATCAGAGTATATTGTGTACAAAAACCATGTACACGATATTAAAAGATTTAAAAAAACACAAAGTATAAATAACCAGGATCCGCCAACTTTTTATGCACTATTTTAACTTCTTATTAAACCCAATTGTATAAATTTATCGGTACAAATAAATATCCACCTTTTTGTTCATGCATAAAGACGTATTACCAATCAGTGTTGCCACATCTTGCTCAACTAAAATGGTAATTTAGCTGTTGTGGACACACAGAAAAGACGTATCACATCTGGCAGCTCTATTTGTCAGTTATTCTATTATTTCATTATTTTTATATTAGGGGTATTCTCTGCAATTTGCAGATTTTGAGATTGCAAAAATCTTCCGAAACTATGAACGGCACGAGAGCTACATTGCAGAATCTAGTACATATGAACTGATTCAGAATGTTTTGTGAATGACTATTGCATAAACTATTGTGAATTGGCGCACCTAACATGCAACACTTTTCAACAAAAAAACAGCACTCATTTTCATGTACAATTTGTTTCATACAAACTTATACGAAATTATTAAAATTTATTTCAATTTAACGCGTAATTGTTTTATGATAAAAATAGAAATACAACGGTTGTATAATATACATGGGTTTTGGTTGACATACTTCCAGCCCTCAATATTTTTACTAACGTGATAGTTTAGTTGATAGTAACTAGTAGTAAATTGATGCTTTGCTCACAATTTGCAAATAGAGCAAGATGTTAAGACCCGCTATTATATCTTGCAAATTTACAGTTTCAACTGAATTCTAAAATGCTGAACACAATGACGGCAACAGACTACAGCAGCACGACAATGAACTGAAAATGGCGTTGTGCATCTCTACTACTTCATAAACATTTGTTAGAAGGCGGCAACATAACAATGGCCGGCCACAAGAAAACACAGCTCTCCATTTTGCATGTACACAATTTCGTTGTGGCCATACTAATACCTTTCACTTCAGCGAAATTTTAATATTTTGTTCAAAGGGAAATTTTTTATGGAAAAACTAAGTAAATACGAGTATGTAGGTAAATATTTTTGTTTTAAACTATCAATTGTTATTACAAATGATATAATAGAGAAGTAATAGAGATATTTTATGCTTTTATTTGTAAAATAAAGTCAAGTTTGTTAGAGCTATAAATAATTTTACATTTTACATATTAGTGGCATCACCACTCTACCTCATCTCTCTGTCTTCAATTCTACTGCCAACTCTTCTGTCGTTGGCAAATATAGGAATATGTTGAAGTTAGCGGGAGAGACAACCGTCGGCCTGCAGTCGTGTAGTCGTGCAGCTGTCAAAATAACTGTGCCCATAAGAACGTGTGTATTTTAATATTTAGCAGCTGTCGTTTGCAGTCTGTCGCCGTCATTGTGTTCAGCATATGAGACTTGTTTAATTTACTTTGCGTCGCCTCTAACAGAAGTGCCCACAACTTAAAAGCGTTAAAAGTAGAAATAGTTGGTTTCTTATGGCTGCTGGTAATACGCATCGTTATTATTTTAACTTTAACTGTTAAAATTTTACTTTCCTTTTGGCACAACAAAATGTAAAATTTGTTTTCACCATAGCAAAATTTTCCACCTCAACCCAAACAAATTCAAGTGTTACCATTTGTAATACAGTGTGGCGTTAATAGTACACCACTATATTTAAATGATTATTTATAAAGAATAAATGATTATTTATTAAGATAACTCAAAAGACTTCTTCACTTGTTGGCGTCTGTACAAGAAGTGACTTATACGATTTGCCCAGCAAAAGGAGCAGCTTTATTTGAGGAAGGAATGGAAATCAAAGCGTTCATTCTGACATACCTATTGTCTTCGTAGATTCGTTGTTGAAGTAGGAATTATCAAGCAAGGCGAGGAAAGTTTTTGTTGAATTTTGTCGATGGCATGCATCTACTTCGATACTACATATGTATATACTTATGTAGAATCAGGAGTATACTACATAGTTTGAATAGACTTTTGAAAGAATAATTTTAATTTGAATAGAACTTTACTTTGTTTTTACTATTTGTGTGTTAAAGGTGAGAACACATTTTTTAAAAGTTTGCTAAAAAGTCATAATTGGAGACATAAACTGTGTGTAACTAAACTAATTAAATATAATAATTAAATTAAACAAGCTGGCATCCTTGTTATGATATCGCCATTTGTAAAAGATACTTGCTTTAAAGCAGTTTCAAGTACCAAAAAAATTATTTTGTGATTTGCCAAGAATGACAAGCATCGGGGATTTGTTTACAAAATATAATTGTACAAATTGCCAGGACGATATCTCTGGTATTCGTGTACATTGTGCAGAATGTGAAAATTTTGATTTATGTCTTCAGGTGAGTAATTAATTTGTATGGAATGTATTCATTGTACTCGCTGAGAATTCGTATGCGTTCGTTCGTATAAAGCAGCGAATGACTCGAGCAACTTCTTCGGTATATACACATGTACATATAATATGACATTTCTGTTCTACATATTCCACCTACTGGAAGATATACAAAAAACAGCTGAAAACGTTTATAATAGAATTTTGTTCATAGTGTTTTGCTTCCGGGGCGGAGATCGGTACACATCAGAATAATCATGCTTATCAATTTATGGATACCGGCACAGCTATATTGTCTGTATTTCGAGGCAAGGGCGCTTGGACTGCTAGAGAAGAAATACGACTACTGGATGCTATAGAACAATATGGATTTGGAAATTGGGAAGACATAAGTAAACACATTGAGACGAAGTCAGCAGAGGACGCCAAAGAAGAATATGTTAAACGATTCGTTAATGGCGCAATTGGTCTTCACACTTGGACACCTGCCCAATCTCAACGACCCTTGTTAGTGGATCACACTTCTGAGGACGTGGGTCCTTTAGGCGCTACAGCTTTACAACGCCTGCCTCCTTTGGACATTACGAATGAAGAAGCTGCTCAGTTAGGTTATATGCCAAATCGGGATGGTTTTGAACGTGAATATGATCCCACAGCTGAACAGTTAATATCGACAATGTCTCTCAGCACCGAAGATACCGAAGCTGATTATTTATTAAAATTGGCTCATGTCGACATGTATACGCGTCGTTTACGTGAACGAGTACGACGTAAAAGGCTGGTTCGTGATTATCAACTTGTAGCTAACTTCTTCCGCAATCGTAATTATGCTCAACATCCAAGCATGACACGTGAGCAAAAGGAATTCCGTGATCGTTTTCGTGTCTTTGCTCAATTTTACACATCCAATGAGTACGAACGACTACTGATGTCTCTCGAACGTGAAAAAGAGTTGCGAATACGTTTAGCTGAGCTATGCCGCTATAGATACAACGGATTAACTAAAATTGACGAATGTCGACACTTTGAACAACATGCAGCTATGTCTTTGAATCGTTCCACTGGACCCTATGGCCATGGAAAAACTGTAAGTGCTTGCTTAAATATAGGGTTAAATAACAATAACTTAGAATATAAAAGAGTAAAAGTAGATATTTTACTCATACACACTCATACGAGGACTTGTTATCATGACGTTATATACTTATGTATACATATACGAGTATCATTTGCTTGTTTTAAATAAAAATTAAAGATGATTTTTACATATGTGTATGTACATATATGTAAAAGTACATAGGTACACTTCTTTAAATTATATATACATATATTCGTATGTAGTTTTCGCTTAAACTGACAATACACGAAAGATTGAATATCGTGTCGTATTTAGAAAAACTTTTCATAGTAATTCTGACGACTTGCCTTAAACATATGCTAGTTTGGCTATGCTCATTATATTCCATTCCATTTTCACGATATTCAGTTTGCGTGTATTATCGGCACACCAAGCGGCGAACGTTTGAACGGATGTATAAGACAATGTTTAACCACAGGACAACACGCACCTCAGCATTGGAAGTCGTCGGCAGCTAGGCTCTTCCTTACACTCTCCACAACACAGCAGCAGAAAACCGTAAGCACTTACACTTCATTTATTATTGAAAATAGCTTCGTTAATATTGTTATAATTTCAATAAATATGTATATATAAACATTTCACAGCGAACTGTCAAACGGAAGCGAGGCGCACCTAAATTCAATCGCATCAAGAAACACGCTCCACACCGGCGACCTGACCTCCTCCGGCGCATTATTGCACAACAGAAATTACTTGGATAGCTGTCGGGAATCGTCGGTTCATACGACGATATCGCAAGCGGGGATGATAGTGGGAGCGGGCACGATGTCTACAACCAAATTAACGAACGGAAATCCACAGCCACTGATACCAATTCAGCAGTATACCACGACGATGGGAGTAAAAAATCAACAAACGCCACAGTTACAAATAAACGACGTCGCCGTAAACGAAAAACAACATCTACAGCAACTACTGTTGCAGGAAAATAATAATTTGGACGTTAAGACACTTCCAATGAGTTGTATTTTGCGTGCACAATTAGATGAATTAAAGCATCTACCACAACCTTTGGGCACCGATTTATTATCTACTAATGAACAGCAAGTTTGTAAAGACTTCAATCTTCCGCCTACGACATATTTATCCCTAAAAACTTGTTTACTTAGCGGTGCTCCCGTTGTTAATAATTTGTCACCCGTTGAAAACTCTCTACGAAAATATTTTGTAAAAGTAGGTTGGCTGAGTCATTAGACGCTAAACGCTTAAACCACTAGATAATATCACAAAACAACAAAATAATGCGGCAATATGTTTATACTAAAGTAATTTATAATTGGTATAATTCATATTTAAAGTACATATACATATAACTTTAGAGTCATAAATTCCTTATATATTTGAAGATCTATATAAACTCAATATATTTATTTAGATTAAAATTTAGCAGTAATTAGAAATAATCTAAATGCTTACTTGTATCAAGTCTTCATTTTTGGTTTTCTTTAACCATGTTTTTGTTCTAAGAATGGTTAAACCCTGAGGAACGGCTTAGTTTTAAAATGTTAAAATCACTTATATAACGATATAAAACGACATTCGGTAGTTCGCTTTTCGTTTAGTGTGAATATAACATAGATATATACGAATAAAATTTAGTTCTGAAAATAAATTATAATATGAAATCTCTGCTATACTTATACGATGTCTTTCTAACAAAAAAATTACGTTAATTTTGGTGCCACCGAAGTGATAATATTTGACACAGAGGCTAAATCTGTTAACGGAACCGACAGGCAGTTAGTTTTAGTTTACTAGTTCTCTATAGGTTACTTTACAAAAATATATATATGTGTATCTTTTACGAAGAATTTATTTTGATCAGTTTGAATGGCAGTCACTCACACTGTATCGTTGTTTGAGGCAATAATAGAAGCAAAATTTCGTGATGACATTTGTCAAAAATAAGTTTTCCATTCAAAATCTTAATTTTGATCGGCTTGTATGACAATTATAGATTATAGTGAGCCGATCCGAACAATTAGTTCAAAGATTGCGCAGTTTCCTAAACAATAATCCATCCCAAATTTCGTGAAAATATCTTTTCTATGAGTAATGGCTTGTTTTATCCAGATACTCTAGTTGGTACTAATACCGCAACATACCGTCGAATATTATGCCTTGTTATACACAATGATTGAAACTTGAATATCCCCGAACTCCACAAAATACCGTCCATTTAAATATTCTCAAAGTAATATATTCGACCTTCTCTACTATTTAGTTCTGCAGCTCGAACTATTTTCTCTATAAGAGTGTACAGTTGCTGGCGTATGCCGACGATATTTATATCATCGGCCTCAACTCAAAGCAAAACAAATGGGTCTGACAGTGAACGAGGGCAAGACGAAGTATCTCCTGTCATCAAACAAACAGTCGTTGCACTCGCGACTTGGCTCTCACGTCACTGTTGACAGTCATAACTTTGAAGTTGTAGATAATTTCGTTTATCTTGGAACCAGCGTAAACACCACCAACAAAGTCAGCCTAGAAATCCAACGCAGGATAACTCTTGCCAACAAGTGCTACTTCGGACTCAGTAGGCAATTGAGAAGCAAAGACCTCTCTCGACAAACAAAAATCAAACTCTATAAGTCACTCATAATTCCCGTCCTGCTATATGGGGCAGACGCTAGGATGATGTCAACCACGGATGAGTCGACGTTGCGAGTTTTCGAGAGAAAAGTTCTGCGAAAGATTTATGGTCCTTTGCGCGTTGGCCACGGTGAATATCGCATTCGATGGAACGATGAGCTGTACGAGATATACGACGACGTTGACATAGTTCAGCGAATTAAAAGACAGCGGCTACGCTGGCTAGGTAATGTTGTCGGGATGGACGAAAACATTCCAGCTCTAAAAGTATTTGACGCTGTACTCCCCGGGGGAAGCAGAGGAAGAGGAAGACCTCCACTCCGTTGGAAGGACCAAGTGGAGAAGGACCTGGCTTCGCTTGGAATATCCAATTGGCGCCACGTAGCGAAAAGAAGAAACGACTGGCGCACGGTTGTTAACTCGGCTATAATCGCTTAAGCAGTGTCTACGCCAATTAAAAAGAAAAAGAATATATTCGACATTTACTTTTATATTTAATAAAAAAACATAGATTTGTTTTATATTTTCTAGTTTTAACAAATGCTTGTTTAGCTTTACAACAAATCACGCAAACAGTTTCAAAAAATGTATATGTATGCATATCTTGTCAACCTGCGGCAAATTAAGGACCCTGTAAAATAACATTAAGATTTTACATTACGCGGGATTATAGACATACATATATATTTATAACATATATATACCTAGCCAATCTCTGGATAAGTAAGCGTTTCACCAATAAGTAACAACAATCCGGGATATCACTTATTCCTAAGGAAATACCGATATAGGGTATTTTTTTGGGCTCCACTGCCGTTAGTGGCGGCACCACCAGCTTTAGCTGTGACAGCGTTTGCTGATTGGTTGGTATGAGATGTACCAGAGGCGATAGTAGCACTCGTTGATCTAATATTGCCATTAGCCACGGCAACTGCAGCAGCAGCTAGAGAACTGCGCCAGGACTCAATTAATTCGTTTTGAACATCCAGTGGTAATTCATTGAATACAGTTGTATCCACACCTGCCGGGCATGGAATATTGGAGACATTTCCAGTAATGGTAGTAGTGTTCGTAGCTGTTGCCACTGATTCAGATGCTGTTGATGTATCCTCAAGATATCCCATCATTAAGTGAGTAGATTGAATTGAGTCAGAAGCCTGTGTTGTTGTAGGAATGTCACAACTTGTCGGTGTACTAGCTGTACTACCCGTTTCATCCATTGGTGATGGTAATGGCGATGAGGTTGGTGATGATGGCGTCGACGATATTTGTCTTTGCGTTGTAAAGGAACGATTTCCCGCCAACGTTCGGTTAACTTTCATAAGTAATGACGAAGGAGGTTGTATTGTTCGAAAGCGTTGCAGGGGTGTACATGTAGTCGATGCCGTTGTTGTGTTTGAGAATGTTGCCGAAGGTGCAGAGCTAGTGCTACTTGTTGGATTTGTAATGAAATCTTTTTCACTGTCTCGTGAATTTAAACGCAAATCACAAACACGAAGTTTACTTGGGGATGCAACATCAGCAGTGTCAGTATACATGGC
The DNA here is from genome assembly GCA_027475135.1 of Bactrocera correcta. Classification (NCBI taxonomy): domain Eukaryota; kingdom Metazoa; phylum Arthropoda; class Insecta; order Diptera; family Tephritidae; genus Bactrocera; species Bactrocera correcta. The sequence continues at coordinate 63,216,647 of CM050326.1, read as the reverse complement.
TGAATTCCCCAAACATCGCCGTTTGGCCATTAATAAACGGCCAATACGACTTTTTTTTGGAGAAGGTTCAATTTCAGTTTCAGAGAAATCTGAGAAATCGGAATTAGTTGCTGCAGATTCAGAACCATTGTCAATAAGCATTGGTATAGGTGAAGCAGCAGTTGCTCTTCGACGATAAAACTGATCACTTGGCTGAAAGGTGGTGGGCGACGAACGGAATGCTTCGTCGTTATTTGGTGAAGGCATTGAGGCAGTTGGGCTTTCTGATGTTGTGGCTACATCAATGTTTGTCAATGAAGTTATAGACTGTACTTCTAAATCAGTTTTTTTAATTAGAAAATTCGCAATGGACGATGAACCGAGTTTCCGTTGTTGAAACTTTGAAAACGCAAGGCCGATAAGAGTAATATTAAACGGTTTAGTAAGATCAACAACGCGTTCGAACAGGCGTAAAATAATCTTCAGCAACTTGTCTTGTGCGCCTTCTGCGAGTACTACCTTTTGTCCGCCACTTTCCGTTCCTGTTTGTGATTTAAATAGTGAAGGCAAAATGTTAACTTGCTTAGTTTCTCTATGACTTGTTTTTTTCTGAGGATCGAATTTACGTAAAATCACTTTAATCGCAATTGGTATGCGGCCATCCTCTGCAACCTGTTAATAATGACGAACTATTTTATTAAGAACTAATGGTAGAAAGAAATACACGTACCTGCTCCACCAAACGCATAAGCAGCAAACGAAAGCGATCTTCAACATCCCTTCGCACGGAAATTGGTCGGCATGAATCTTCGAGTCCTATTGTTTTAGGTTTGCCAGATGGACGCACTGAACTCACATCTTTTCCAAAAGACAAATCTTTCAATTTTGTTGCCGTTTCAAAGCCAAATTTTTTTCGAAGGGTGTCCACGTTACATCCTTGCAATTCAGTAATATTAGCGATACCACTCTCAAGAAGCAGTGATTCTGTTTTTTGTCCGATACCAGTAACTTTATGCAAACTATTTAAATTACGCATAAACTCGCCCGCATAGTTTGAACATAGAACAGTCTGTTGGTTGGGTTTATGTTGAGAACCTACAAGTTTTGCCAACAGTTTGTTATACGATACGCCAGCACAACATGTTATATTAAGTTGTTTATGCAAAGCTAAACGTATTTCTTTAGCAATTTGTGTACCCACTGCTAATCGCTGTGCACAACCACAGTCACAACTTTGCGAAAGTTCTGCACTTTCCGGATATATGTGACCTTCGACTTTGGGAATTATGCTGGAGGCAATAGTAGAACTTTCGACATGTTCATATTGGTTTTTTTCTATACGATCACACACTTCGGCTGTTACGTCTAAATAATTTTCATCGAAACCCAGTTTCTCCACCAATGGTGTAAAAGTCAAAAGTGCATCAAATATACGTTGAGACATTTGTTTATATGGTGCCAAATCTTCACCATTGACTAAGGTTAGTGTAGGACAAAGACGTTGTGCCTCCTCGACGGCCATCAATTTGTTGACACCGAATTCACGAGCTAGATAATTGCAAGTAACCACAAAATTTTTTTGCTGAATTCCCAGTGGTCGTGAGCGCAAAGTGGGATCACGTATTTCTTCAACCTGGGCATAGAAACAATCCATGTCTATGTGAATTATTGTACGCTGATGCGGTTCATTGCGGTTAATAACATTTGAAAAGTCCATTTTGAGTTTTAAACGACTATCTGAAAAAGATTTCGTTTCTTCGTTTAAATTTTTTTCATATTAAAATAAAAAAATAAAAATATATGTACATATGCATAGTATTGTATTTTTGATAATCACTTTATATAACTCAGGAAAAATTAATTTAAATATATTTTGGTAAACGGATATTTGGCAAAATGCAAATAATTATGGTTGACGCAGAGTTACCATTAAATAACAATAATAAAGAGCAGATACCAATAAGATTAAATGCATCATCATATTTTCTATAAGCGCAGATATCAATGCTATATTTTTTCAAAAATATCGCCAACTATTTAACTAGAAGAAAATTTGATGATACATTTAATGGCATGATTCCGATTACTTTGACGGAGGGGTAAAAAAGCCGAATTTAATTTTAATAAACAGAAACATATATTCTATATTTAATTATTTGCTTATTACAATTATTTACTTTCTATTGCTTCCCTCGCAAATCATTGATCAAAACAAAAGAGCAACAGTTACTCAGTTACCAATTTGGCATTGAATGTTTTGTATTTTGTCCCTTTCATTTTTCTTCGTTCATACGTCACAATCTTTCTACACTTTTATTATATTTCGCAATTTCGTAAGGGAAATAACATAAGAAACCGCCAAAGAGAAAACCATAACAATGAGTAATAGCTCTGCCGACAAACTATCCTGCTTCTCCACCTCCCATAAAAAGTAATTTACTTGAATAAGAATAAGGGAAAGTTTAAACATAACGCAACAAAATCCTTTCATTGCACCTGTTAAGAAATTATTTCCTCATTCAACCACTATTAACAAAATAAATCTGAGATATGCGATAAAATATATAATGCCGTTATAACGATCTCAATGATTCCAGATAAATAAGTCAAACACAATGTCTAGTATCAAATCCATTATCAGAAGCACACTTTTAATTTCCAGTTAGCTGTGAATATCTTATATAAAAAACAAATAAAAACATGGAGAAAGTGTGTAAGTGCCTGGGTTGCGAATGTCAAAAATTGCAATCCTCCAAAAGCAAGTTAAGAAAAGAGATTGAAGTAATATGTATTCTAGATTTTTGGTGGTACTTTGGTTTTTGAAGTAATTGGTTACTAACTCTAGTTTTCACTTATTTTTGTAATAGCCTCTACAAAGTTTAATATGCGTATGACAAGATGACGGCGCTGTATAGAAGACAAAGACGAAGGTCATGGCGATAGCAACAACGTAATAAATGGCGACAAAGCACCAATTGCACGAATTTTGAAATGAGCTTCACTAGCTTTCACATTTGTTTTCTTAAGTTTCTTACCTTGGAATACTCCGATTTTTTTAATTGGCAAGTGCTACTGGTTTTCGTCGTCGCCTTTCCTTACTCTAATTACTTTTACGGCGCCTCAAAAACCTATATTTTGTATTTTTCATCTAAAAAAACTTCCAGCTGTGAATATCTGTCTACTTGTGATTATCCGTTCTACTCCCTTTATCATTTTCTACATTTCTCCAGCTGTACGTATAATTCAGCTATTCAGCGCGATTTCAGAATGCTTAAGCGTGCCATAAACAGCGAAATTTACAAGTGTGACAATTAAAGTAATATCTTTCCATTCTAATTGCAAACCACATGTCGCAACAGAAACTATTGAGAAACTTGAATGATTTCAACTCCACAACAAGAAAAAAATGTTGGGACTACACTGGGAAGAGCATTGTACATTTCAAAGAAATTTTTAATGTAATTTATTTAGTTTTCAATTCAAAGCAATACACCACAAAAATCATGACAAACGATCAAAGATGTTCATTATTTTAAAACTATATCATTATAAATAGAGGATGATTCTAAATTTCGATTTTAATTACCCAATCCGATCTACTGACAATATTGCTAGCAATATTGTGTTTTAGTCTATTTCTCGTCAACTTTGCTGTTGACATTTCCGAACTATTCCTGTTTGTTCAAATTGTACTAACTTTTAATAAAGTTTAACGGCGGATTTTCTTCTTTGCTTTTGCTATACAATAAGAAGTTTTTCATTTTATTAGAAGGTTGAAATAAAATTTGCATATAATAGGTCAACATAATAAGAGGAAGTTTTAAAAATGGAGTCGAAGTTACCAAAGCCTTCGGGAATAAAACGTCCAACAGCGCTTACGAGAAATATTTTACCTATGGACCGAATAAAAACAGCAACGCTTGGTTTGCGTTCAAAATCGGCGAATTTATCTATATGTGCTTTGGATAATTTTCAGCCTCTTTCTCGCGACCTTACTAATTTACCAAATGGTTTTCAACACAGAGGTATTTAAATTAAAGTCCTAGTGAAAAATTAAAAAAAAGTTTGTAGAAGAATGTATTATTTTTTTTTTACTGATTTTTCCAAAAACTAATATCACATTTTAATTTTTAGAACGTGCAGGATCCCCAGATATACTCCGCCCGAACGACGCAAATAGTAATGGTGTTTCTCGTTCGAAATTACGACGTAGCCGATCGGCTTGTGATATTCGAGATATGCGACCTATGAAGCGTCCCGAATTAACTCTTGCACCAATTCCCTCCAAGACAACGCGCTTTGCTAATGCAGGCGTGACTAATAATTCGGCAGTATCAACACAACCATTTTCTTCAAACAGTACAGTTTCCAAACCACAACGAATAGGACATGCTCCAGTTTCATCTACCTCAACTGCAAAAAAAGTATACCCAACAAAATCTCAAAATACAGCAAATGTGGGGAACAGTGGTCCTGGTCGCATTGCTAGCACAAGTACAAAAACGTCAACTACAGTAACCAAGAAAGGCATGGGGTCGAGTACTACTACATCTGTTTCAACTACTGGAGCTGGAAAACCTATTAATAAACGCATACCGCCTTACGATTTTAAAGCACGCTACAATGATTTATTAGAAAAATACAAAATACTAAAGGCAAAGTTTGAAGAAAAGTGTGAGCAAATGGGTGCAATGGAAGGGGTACCTGAACAGCTAGAGGAGTCACAAGATCAGTTATTCAAAACAAAAGAGGAGTTAAAAAATATCTGTGCCGAGAGGGATTGTTTAAGCCAACAAATTAAGTCATTAAATTTGAAAATAGATTCCATTTCGGCATTATGCGTGAAGACGAAAGACGAATTGGACTTTATAACAGAGGAACATAAAGTGAGTATTGATTATTTGAAAATTGTGGATCTTACTTTATGTATATATTTTCTTATAGATCTTGAAAGAAGCACACGGGACCCTTACTAATGAAGTACTTGAGTTACGAGAACGATCAATGCGCTTAACAGAAGAAAATGTTTTATTACAGGAAGATTTAACTGCTTGTAAGGAACAATTGTTTCGTGCCAATTTAGAACGAAAGGAATTGCATAACACAATTATGGATTTGCGTGGAAATATACGGGTTTTCTGTCGTGTCAGACCACCGTTGGATTTTGAACAAGAAAAATTACTTTGTGGATGGAATTATGTAGATGAGTCCACAGTGGAAATTCAGAACTTTGAGAACAAGAATAAAAGTGGAGTACATACTTTTTCATTCGATCATGTATTTCATCCTAATTCAAAACAGGAGGATATTTTTGAAATGGTATCACCTTTAATACAATCGGCATTAGATGGCTACAATATTTGTATATTTGCCTATGGACAAACAGGTAGTGGGAAAACATATACGATGGATGGTATACCAACCAATGTGGGTGTAATACCGAGAACCGTAGATTTGCTTTTCGACTCTATTAAGAACTATAAACGCCTTGGATGGGAATATGAGATACGCGTTACATTTCTGGAAATCTACAACGAAGTGCTCTATGATCTACTGAGCAATGAACAAAAGGATATGGAAATACGCATGGCTAAACATAATAAGAATGACATATATGTTTCAAACATAACGCAAGAGACGGTTACATCAGCGTCACGCTTGCGGGACCTTATGCATGTGGCTAAAATGAATCGAGCTACGGCTTCAACTGCGGGAAATGAGCGATCATCGAGATCACATGCAGTTACTAAAATAGAACTTATCGGCTATCACGCTGAGAAAAATGAAACATCTGTCGGTACAATCAATCTCGTTGACCTGGCGGGTTCTGAGTCGCCCAAAACAAGTACACGTATGAACGAAACGAAAAACATTAATCGATCCCTTTCTGAACTTACTAATGTTATCCTAGCATTGTTACAGAAACAAGACCATATACCATATCGTAATTCGAAGCTAACACATTTATTAATGCCGTCATTGGGTGGAAACTCGAAAACATTAATGTTTATAAATGTGGCACCATTTCTAGACTGCTTTGTTGAGTCGGTTAAGTCCTTGCGTTTCGCAGCATCCGTTAATTCATGTAAAATGGCGAAAGTAAAACGAAACAGATTCTTAAATACATCTAGCAATAATTCACTCTAAAATTAGTGCCAATGTTATATTTATTAAGAATTTTTTTTTATTTTTGTACAAATTTTCGTTGCCTGCTTGTATTTTTTGTGCTTTTCCAGAAATCACTAACTCCTCATATTAGTTTTGTACTTTGCGTTATTATTTTTTAATAAACAAACAGCTCACATAAAATCTAGTGAGCTACTTTTTGTATGCACATTTTTGCAATTGACTTTAAAGCAAAATCATAGATTTCTTTTCATATAACCGTGATCACTAGAGATGGAGAGATGGTAAGGGACGTTTTTCCAAAATCCTGTTTTTAATGCACCTTGTATTATTTTGTGTTCAAATATTTGAATTTTAATTTGATATAAATTAAATATTTATATGTATATTCATCGAAGCACTGTACTGGATTTCCCACAAATGCTTGTGAATGAAGTTCTGCAAATCTTTGCAACAAACATCCGGGGTTTTAAGGATAAAATACTCTGAAGTTTGTTGTTTATTCCGGGTCGAAGTTTGTAAAAGTATTGGATTATGAGATTACTGATTGAAAATTCTAATAAGAAAATATCAACAAACAACTTTTTTTTTCAGAGAAATAAAGATTAATGTCAATTACTTAAAGCACGGTGTTTTCTCGATTTTATTCAGTTTCAATTACAACTACATAAATGTAAGGTTCCCACGATAGTTGGGTCAAGTAACGGAGACGGACCTGTATTTTATCCGGCTAAGAACTAACACAACAGGAAAAAAAAAAACAAAATTATCATAAATTAAATAAGGAATCAGGAAATTTTAATTTTCTCCTTTATTGTAAGAGATCGTTAATATAATGCACTAGTACTACATGCCTAAAAAATAAATTTCTTTGCATAGGTGTCTCCACTGATTTTTTATTGCTATTAATTATTTTATTTTCGGTGAAGCTCAAAAAACTCTAAACACTTGTTATCGATAAGTAATTTTGTTTGTCTAGCAGTTAGGCAACATAAAAAAAATGTTTTATGCACGCAAAGTAGCTATAATATCATTAGGTACCTGGCGAGCGATTTCGGAATGTGATATTTCAGGAATTGTTGCTAAGACACCCATCCGATTTTTATAATCTACATCAGATGCATATGAGTAGTGAACGCCTGCTAAATCGGTAAGGGTGCCGCCGTATGCTTCTAGGACAGCTTCCGGTGCACAAGTGTCCCACCGCTTGCAACCGGGACTAGCAAAAACATATGCGTGTGCCTTGCCTTCAAGTAATTGCAATACTTTATATCCAGCACCTCCAACTTTAATTACTTTTGTTGGTGATAGAGCATCTAATGCTTGTTGTACCAAGGGTGTTAAATGAGAACGCGTAGTCGTAATAATCATTTGCCCTTTGGGTGGACTTGTAGGTTCGAATCCTCCTGTGCCTAATCCTTTAAGACCCCATATAGTTCTGCCTATGTCGCCATTAGATTGTTTGTAGTAGGGTTGGTAAATAATACCTCCAACAGCGCGATCTTTAATTGCTATCCCAATTAGTACCGTCACATGCTCTAATAAACCTTAATAAAGATAATCATTGATTTGATACATTGGCAATTTTATTAAATTATGTTCTACCTTTAGTGTACTCTGATGTGCCGTCTAAAGGATCAACCCATATCACGAATTCTTCCTCCTTAATTTCAAGTAATTCCTCTGGACAACTATGTGTGAGGAATTCCTCGTTTTCCTCTGATACCAACCACTCCGCTTTGACATTTAAGTTGGAGTCACCCTCCTCGCCAATGATTGTAATATTAGGAAATTTTCTCGACAGAGACGCAATAATACATTGTTGTGCCGATCGGTCAGCTTCAGTTTGTAAGTCGTCTTTGCCCTAACAAAGGTATTGGTCATAGATTTGTATATGTATGTACGTTGCTAATACCTCTTTTTCCACAATACCAAGATTGCCGCGCTGCATTACTTCTCGAATTATTGAGCCTGCACGGGCTGCCGTGTTGATGGACAAAGCCATGATACGCATCACTTTGGGAGTTGTCATTGTATATTATAAGATTTTTATTTAGTTTTACAAAAATTTCTACTTTTGCAATGTAGAGTGACTAGGAAACTGTAAGAACTGTGAGCCTCTACGAATAAAATTATCGTGTTATCGAATATCATGGTTTGATGTTATACTCGATTCGTTCTAATCACTAACTACTGCATAAGTACTAATTGAGACAGTAAAACCTTATATAATTTTACAAATTGTGATTTCAAGTTTATTACACGACTATTTTCATTTCGGTATCCACGAATTTGATACTTTAACACCAATTACTCAATAAAATCGTTTATATTATTGATCGATAATTGTAATGATTTATCCATTATCGATAAAATATTTTTTCACAAGCATTTATCGAATCGTGAGAACAGGAAGAGAACTGTAGTTTCATCAATAAGCGCCAGCCAGCTCGAGTTGCTGCGAGAAATGCGAATGATCCTAGCGCAGCTTCGTTCTGGATATTGTAGCACGTTAAACTCCTATTTATCCAGAATAGACCCCAACATATTCAATGTATGTCCTGCATGCAACGAGTCTCCGCATGACACTGACCACCTTTTTGCATGCCCTGCCAACCCTACTAATCTAACACCCTTTTTCCTTTGGTTCGACCCCGTGGAAACAGCACGTTTCCTGGGCTTACCGCTAGATGACGTCGACGACAACAGAGATAACCCTTGCCATCCTAACGGGGATTAAGAAACCATTAAAACAACAAATCACCTAAGATTTGCGCGAGTTATAATAAAAAATGTAATAAATAAAAGAAATTTTATTAGTTACATTGTGCATACATTACAGCCCTATCGCATAGTATGTTATGCGTTCTATTTTTCTTGTTAGTAAAGTAGCTGTACACAATAATTTTGTCAAAAATATATTAAAATACTTATTTTGTTATTATAAAATTATTTTTCTTTTAATTTTTTTACAACTTTTCTTGATAACCGTTCCCTTAAAGTTAATTTTTTAATAAAATATGAGAAACCTTATGATTTTCCGGTGTACATATAATTGAGATGAATTGGAAAATAACAGTCTTATATTTTTGGAAACACCCTGTTTTGCTAGAGTATAGTTTCGTTTCATTTCATACCTGAAATGTGGTTGGTCAAAAAGACCGCGTCCTGCTCAAGTGAGTGACATTTGTAAACGTTTATTAAAAAGTTTTGTATAAGTAAACTTTTTACCAAAATTTTGTAACCAATACGAACAACTTATTAGTGAAACAATGTAAGTTTTAAACAATGATATAATATTGGCTTTACTTAACCTTAAATGGATTTGCAGGGCTCTTGTAAAACCAAAATCTGAACTGACACCTGAGGAACTTGCTCGCCAAGAGGAAGAAGAATTCAACACGGGCCCTCTTTCCGTTCTCACCCAATCGGTGAAAAACAATACACAAGTTCTAATTAACTGCCGCAATAACAAGAAGCTGCTTGGTCGTGTAAAGGCTTTCGACCGCCACTGTAATATGGTTCTCGAAAGTGTTAAGGAAATGTGGACTGAATTGCCTCGTACGGGAAAAGGCAAGAAGAAAGTTAAACCAGTAAATAAAGATCGTTTTATATCGAAAATGTTTTTACGCGGAGATTCAGTGATTTTGGTTTTGAGAAATCCTTTGGCGACAGCAGCAGGGAAATGAGTTATTTTCTACGCTATCTTTAGTATATACAATATATATGTAGGCATTATGGTAATCAAGACAGAATAATAATAATTTTGAAAGCAGCCAAACTAGTCTTATTTAATTAAAACAAAAAAAAAAAAAGATTTACAATTGAATACAAAAAAAATCACATGGTGTTAGTTGCCTGAAAGCTGTTTATGAACGAAGGGAACATATTCATCCCATTGCGCTTGATAAAAGTTGCCTGCTATAGGATAATCAAGGTCATACTTTAAAGCAAAGTTAGCTGCACGGAAATTAGGACGTTCCTCTCTGCTGTTATTTCCAACTCTTGCCTCATTGAATTCCAACTTTCCATTCTGCTTGTACAGCAAGAATACATAACGATGCAGTCCTGAATCTTTTGGAGGTCCTGAGCCGACATAAGCGCTTAGAACTTCGCCTCTTGAAATATCATTGTTTGGGATGTTACCCACTAGCCAGTGTTTGAACTCGCGAAATTTTGGTGCATTACGACTTGGTGCGTCTGGATCTGTCATTATAAGTGTGTAAAATGAATCTTCATCCGCCTTCCATTCTACCAAAGGTTGTGCCTTTACTTGAGTTGGTGTGAGTTCTATGCCCGCTTTCACTTCCAAGTCGTTGGCATACGTCACCTAAATATTTAATAAATCTTGAAATTCAAAGTTTATTTAATTTAAAGTTTTTGACAATACTTTTAAAAACCGGTTTGGTGCACTTGGTACAACATCTGGAACGACTTCATGTTGCTCGAATATTGTCTTCACGTCATTAGTTTCGTTTGCACTTAGTACATTGGGCGCGATCAAAAAAAGCCAAAACACTTTCATAATCTTTGAGTTCACCATTTAAATGTCCTGCGATGGGTTAACTGTATATTTTACAACCGATATACTTATGTATTTCGTATGTGAAATCTAATAGTAAAATGCTTTAGGCGATTAAATTAAGTTAACTAACCAACACAGAAGCGATTAAAAAAGCAATAAACCAACTACAGCTTTTAAGGTAAAGATGAGAAAGCTTTTACCTGGTATGGGGCATTCCATTATCACGGGCAGGTAAATTGAAAATTGATTTTTGATTAATATATTGTTCAAACTGGGATTTTTGGTAGTGTTATCGATGTGTGGTTTGTAATAATGGCATATTTATTTTTCAAATGAACATAATAACTACCGACAAGATTTTCTATGAGTTTAATCTGTTCCACTAAAGCCAGATGGGAGAGCATCTACATCGACGAAGATAGTGCGACGGACAACGGGTTTGATTCTGACACAGAGGCTGAGATCGACTTTTTCGACAAATTATTAGATTTTTGTTACTGATCTAATAAATAAAAACCCTTTGTGGGATAAAATCGTGTAAATACAAAAAAATTATAAATTTTGGCTGGCCGTTAATTTTTATTTTTACATTAAATTGGGTTGACTGCTTTTATTAATCATAAACATATGTGTGTATTTTTGAGATCGGCCGGCCGATTTCAGAAGTCCCCTAGCAGAAAATAAACGAAAAAGGTGGGAAGGTCAGATAAGTTGTCATCGACGGAAACCGGAAATGTGCCGTTTTGTCGGACCATAGGGAGAGGGTTGTTAGATATGTAAGGTTAGTTGGGCACGCAAGGAGGTGGTTAGAGTCATGCGGGTACTCTTTGAATTCTGGACATATTTGGTATGTAATGGTCGATCTGGATAAGTAGGAGTTTAAGGGGGTAGTAAGGTTAATTTTAATAATAATCAATTTTAATTTTAAAGATACAATCAGTATTTATTTCTTTGTATAATTATAGCATAATTTTATGATATTTAAAGAATATTCTCTGAAAGTTTCATAGAAAAATATTAAAAAATGAGTCGGTGACGGAGAATCTTCGCAGACGTTCCAAAAAAAATTGATTCGCGGTGAACCGCATAACTCATGACTGGATCATGTGAAATTAAAAAACCAAATTGGTTTGATTAGTTGATAAGTTTCCTCAGGTAACGTTCTCGAGTTTTTTTTCTTTTAATGATTTTTCAATTTTTTACAACGTTCGGAACTCAAAATACTGATTTTTCATCAAAAAAAAAAAAAAAATCAGAAATTTTGTTGTGTAAAAATAAGTTAAAATTAAAAAACAAAAAAAAAAAACTCGACAACGTTACCTCACAATTTATGTAAAGAAAGACTGTGCAAAATTTCAAAAAGATCGGTGATCGGTTTAAGCTATTGTACATTAATATAAAATAATAAATGCAAAACAAACAAATACTTTACTATTCGTACTCCCTTAACCAGCAACAGTATCCAGGACGAAGCTGCACAAGAGTCACTCCAGATTCTCGCGGAAACTCGAGTTCATCAGTGATTTAAATTCCTGTTGGTGGTTAGGGAGTTTCGAAAAGTACAAATTAAACAGTAATGAAAAGAGAACACCACCATGCGGGACCTCCTGTTTAATTCTTTTCAATTTGGAGTTGATACCTTGAAACGGTACGGTGGAAATTGGACGATTAGTTCGTTGGATATAGCATTTCATCTAAAGATGGGCGGCTTGGCACCACCCATTGTTCAATTTTGACCCGGCTCCTATGAAGCAATTCGTACCATCTCGGTGTAAAATTTAATGTATCTGACGCATTTATCTATTGAGTTATCACACCTTTAGTAGTTTTCAACATAACCGTTATATGGGAAGTGGACGGAGTTATAACCCGATTTCATCAATGAAAATGGCCCTTTCCAACGCGATCCCTTGTACCAAATAACAGTTTTGTATCTAATAAGGGAGGTTAGCTATAGCAATGTATAGATTCTCCATCTCACCTTCTCCGGAGAAACAAGTAATTTGTACACTTTCGCAACATTTTGCACAGAGTGATATATGTATGTACATACATCACTCAACAGTTGGTTTTATCACATAAAACTAATCAAGGTAGATATGGAGTTACTATATTCAATTAACTTAAAAAACACGCTCTTTAATTTTAAAGAATTTATTTAATTTAAAAAACCATTAATTTGAACTGTTTCTTCCGTTTATCTCCGTTTGGCTCCCTTGGAGTCGTTTTTCTGACGGTTGACTAAAATTGAAGTGTTTTCCCTAACGTTTACTGTCACGGTTTATGTCCTCATCTCGAACGATCAAATCATTAGTTAAGGGGTTTCATTGGTTTTCTCGTGTTAAAAACACCTTTTTTTCAATAATTTTTCTCATATAAAAAACGAAATATTTTATTAGAATTATTTATTGTTACAAACATTCTCGTACATTATTAACAAAGAAATTCTGAAAATTGTGTAAATATTTTAAACTCGGCCATTGCCACGGCATTTCTGGTGACCCCTCGGAAAAAAATGGTAGAATAACTTCTTACAGGATCGAAGGAAAAAAATGAAAATTGGATTTTTGGCAGACATTTTTACAAAAGAATGAAAATTTCAGTGAAAATTTCGCGAAGTTTTTTTTTCCAAAAATTGGTCAAAGAAAAAATCTTTCGTCCAAGTCTTTAAGAATTGTATATCAAAAACCTGCGTAAAATTTCATGAAAATCAGTTGAGTAGCTCTAGGGAAATCTTGCCAACCGTCTTCAATAACACAGTTTCGAGAAAAGCGCGTTTAAAGACGGCGCACTTAGCTTAGCTAGCCTTGAGCGCATAAGTTCTCAAGGCTGTATCTCCGAAACTACTCAGATCAACTTAAATTTAGGACAATATTTTGGTATTGCAAACGAAACTCTACAAAGTTCCAAAACTAAGCACTAAATTAAGATACATACAGGGCATTGCAGTAGTATGCAACATCTGTTGACTAAAACTTTTCTCAAAGTGGGCATGTCCCCGCCTCAAATTGGTTTAATATACATATCTTCCGAACCACTGAAGCTTAATCACCAAAACTTGCTGAGAGGTAGCATTTTTAGCACTTCTTCTTACGCTGTGAGAATGGGTAAAATCAGATAATAACCACGGCCACTTTCCATACAACGGTTATGTTGAAAACTACTAAAAGTGCGATAACTGACTAATTAATTGCGCCATAACCATTAAATTTCAGAACCAATATGATAGGGAAGCAATATAAATCCCGGTTCGGGTGAAAATTGGACAAGGCGTGGTATGTATTTATATAAAAAAAATCGAATATACGTATACTTACATATCTATAACTTTTTTAGAACCCAGACGCCAAATATCTGGACCCCAGGGCATTTGGCTGATTTTTTTTACCAAACTTATCGATCAATCTGTGAGTTCTAGTATAGAAATTCGAGGAGTATTAATATTTGTAATGACATTTCCTCTTGGCAAGAATTGGTTAAAGACATCCATATATACCTAATATACATAGTACTTTTGCGCTTTCCCTTTGTTCTGTCGGTCAATATGTAACAAACCATAGAGAAATTCGGAAAGAATTTAATATATAAATATTAACTAAAGTAGAAAGTATTGCATTTATTACAATATTTACAATCAAAGAGACAAGAAGATACATCGCTATTAGAAATAAATTCTTTCCGAATTTCTCTAAGGTTTGTTACATATTGTTATATATACATATCAATATATTAGTGTATTTCATATGTTTCATATAAAACGTCATTTCTTCATGAACTCACGAAAATGTTGTTCTTATGTTGAAAATTCCCTGAAAATTTTAGCCCTTAGTATTATCTTCAAGTACTTCCATTATGATTTCTCATGTTTTGCACATATTTTTGAAAAAAATTTCGTGAATAGCTCGTTTTATGGAAAAACTTCACTTCCAATGACAAAATGACGAATCGAAGGCGGCTAATTTGTGTTTGGTTAGACACTCGCCCAATGATCACTAAAACGTACGTGAAAGCAACTACTGAAGTGGGTTCTAAAACCATATATGTGTGTTAAGTTATTTAAGAACTTGTAAATTTTTATTGTATTAAAGAGGCATTCAAAGTTTATTTCTTTCCAGATAATTGCCTATGCACAGTAGGAACATACTCGTCCCACTGCGCTTGAAAGAAATTTCCTGCAATGGGATCACCCAATTTATATTTCTTCGCAAATTTCGTTGCACTAAAGTTCGGTCTATTTTGACTACTATTTTTTGGTACGCGAGTTTCCTGAAAGCGTATTTCGGCTGGTTGTTTGTATACTAAGAAAACATATCGATGTAGACCAGTACCCTGTGGTGGGCCAGACCCTACATACGCAGTTAAGACATCACCACTACTAATGTCCGTTCCGTGAATATTGGTAACCAACCAGTGATTAAATTCACGAAATTTCGGATTGCTGCGGCTTGGTGCATCGGGATCTGTCATAATTATCGTATAAAAAGCATCGTTTTCGGCATTCCATTCGATTGAGGGCTGTGCTGCCACCTGTGTCGGTGTTAGCTCCTTTCCATTTTCAGCCAATACATTTTTGTAACTGACCTAAAAAAATTGTTAGTTATTTGTAAAGCCATATGCAATTGATTTTTCAACCTTTAGATATTGTTTCGGCGCCACTGGTATGACGTCAGGCACAACTTTGTGTTGCTTGAAAACATCGTCCGTACTATCGGATGTTGAAGCTGCAGCCATTGCGTTCTGAAATAATAAATTTTAATACAAATATTTCAGGGGCCTGTAGACATATGATTTCGAATCAAGAATATGATCTGTAAAATCTTTAGTTACCATACTAAACTTACATTAGATATAAATCCTTCGGCGAGATCAAAATATTTTTTATAAGTAATAGCTTGACGTAAAAGTTTTCGATTTTATTTTATTTTTTCTACATTTCAATGATTGAACTGATGTCTATGTGTATATATAGCCAAGGGGTGCACCCAAGGCTCATATAATAAAGATTACGTCATTCATCATGTTGGGAAGTAGATGGATCAGTTCAGATTGTTATATTACAACAAGATTTATTTCGTTCATGTTTTTTATTTTTTTTCCATTACTTTTTGAGGTATCTCCGGCAGAAAAGAGATGACTCCGGCTCGAAAGTTGATCAAAGATTTTATGGCGTACACTTTGCTTTTATACTACTTCCACAAATAGCATTCGCTTACAATCAAATCTGGGTGATAGAAGATAGTCTATGATAACGCCCGGCCTCATGTTGCAAGACCGGTTAAAAACTATTTGGGAAAAAGCGGTTGGAAAGTTTTGTCTCAACCGTCTTATAGACCAGACCATGAATATGTTCCATTTCTGTTATTGGTAGGACTCGCTTGTCACCGTCAAGTTCAAGATTTGTCACCGCCAAGGTCGCGACAATAACTTCGTCGGAGTGTTCGCCCTGACGTTGTACACCATAGAATGGCACGGGCGAAGAGACGAATGGAACTGCCATCGATTGATACGTCTAAGAGAAACCCCGGGCATCCCATCGTCAACAGCGCGATTTGGCGATTTCTTTCTTAGCATAACAGATTCTTTAACAGCCCAATACCCTTGAAAGCCCAGTTTATAAAGATAATTTATGGCAACGGCAGGGGAAGCCAAAGACCTGTATAGTTTGCAAAAAAACATTATTTCTTTTCTCCTTTACTTAGAGGAATGGATGTGTTCGAGCACAACATTTCTAAGGAAATAATACAATGAATAAAGATAGCACAACCGACCTTTATCAAGATGTTTAGGAAGGACCTGACTCGTAGTTACTAGTTACTTATTTCCCACAGTCTGATGCGAGATATTTCGAACCTGTCATACTACTCAGTCAGATGATGGTATTGTGTTCACCCAAGAAATGGTTACCAAATCTTTTAGTAGCTTCAATTCATACATTTAAATCAACCGGTCCGGATTATATATTTCCCGCAATTCTGCAGAACAATCAATTCTCACTCACTCATACTGCTTATACCCGTTTAGAGTAAACGCCTAGATACAGGAGGCTGAAGTATTCTTCAAACGGAAACTGGAAAAAGGACACTACTAGACAAAATCTTTTAGACCAATTGGTTTAACATCTTACTTGTTAAAAAGTATAGAAAGAATCTGCCACGATCGTGTTATACGACAAATCGCACCAAACCATTTGTGCTTCAGTACGTCTTCTCTTTTTTTTGAGCGGAATCTTAATTCATTATCCCGGTTCATAGGGAGGCCCTTGATACCTCCACCAACTGGGCAAGGCCCAACTGGTAATCTGGTAAAACCAGCAATTTGTCTTTTAGGAGGTCAAACATTTCGCAATTCAACCCTCTTCATTAAGAGATAGAACTGTTGCAATCTTAAGATCTGTCAAGTATCATGAGATTATTATAAATAGAAAACTAGGGTGGAGGGAACACATTGAAAGTAAGGCCTCTGCAGAACAGAGCTTGTCAGATGGTCTCTTTGGCCTACATAAGTGTTATAGTTCTATACTAATATATATAGTGCGTTACATATTCATCGATGGATTAATGGGTGAACTAGGAAAAGTAGTGGACTTCTTTGTAGTTATCTATACTGAGAAACTGAACTACTACAATTTAGTTTTTCAGACCGAAATCGATGGCATAACAGAAGGTGGCAAGTGGGCTTCTACTCTAAGTAGCAGGTTTGAAAACACAAGCAGGTAATTTGGGGTAGTCTTGATGGATTTTCTTCTAAACGAAAAAGAACTTGGTAACATTGTAGGTGTTACTACAGAGCTCCTACTTTTAAGCTGACATCTTCAGAAATTTGGAAAAGTATACGATTGAGACCGGACATCTTCCACGGCTTTCAATGCTCCAATGCTCCAATTTTGACTTTTGATCTCCAGCTCCAGCAGTTTGATTACGGCACAAAAATTTTGTCTGCCGTTTTTTTTTGTACACAAAACATTCAGTGAAGGTCGTGAAGTTATCGAAATTTCACAACTTCAACTTTATAAGTGATGAATTATAGCCTATAATTACACCAAATAAAACTCATCTAGATTTACCGGTTTACTCTATATATATAACTCCTTATTAGGTTAAATGCATTTTTGCGCTTTTTAAATTGTTTTTATTTTTTCTGGAGATAGTGAATTATATATAATATGTGAATACTAAAAATATATATACATATGTCATATATAGGTTTATGTATAATATCTTTTACGCTATGAACCAGTTTTGCAATTAATAGCCGCTTAAATAACTCTTGGGTTTGCTCATTAATAGTCGTCTACTAAGCAGACCGCCGCTGACCTTGTCTATTAAGCAGACACTTTGTTTCCAACCAGCCAACCCATATTTTCACTTTCATCACTTCTTACTTTCATAAATATTCAAATTATAATTTATGCACTACTTTGGAAACTGTTAATCAATGTGAACATGAAGCTAAATACAAACCTAGACGCATACGTGCTTATTTGTTTATATAAGTGTGCGAGTATGTGCATAAAATAAGATTTGTATGTTTGTGTGTGAAACTGGCTTAACTTCTCGAACCGATAGAAAAAACAAAAAAAAACTATTTCTAAACAAGTTTTTTCTTTAATCGTTCGACTTGGGCCATTTCAAATGCAACTTTAAAACCCTAATTGCTTATAGAGTTCCGGGACATAATCATCATATTGAGCTTGGAAGAAGTTACCAGCAACTGGTACGCCTAGTCCATATTTCTCAGCGAAATTCTTTGTTGAAAAATTCTCACGACCCTTAGCACTTGTATTCGTGAGATGAGTTTCAGTGAATTCCAATTTCTTTGGTTGTTTGTAGAGCAAGAATACGTAACGGTGCAATCCTGTGTCCTTCGGTGGGCCAGAACCAATATATGCCGATAGTACTTCACCCTTGTCCAAACTATTACCGGGAATATTGACCACCAACCAATGATGCCATTCGCGCATCTCAGGTTTAGCACGACTAGGTGCATCCGGATCGGTCATAATCAGTGTGTAGAAGGTATCAGTCGATTCAGGATTCCATTCCACTTTCGGTTGGTGCTTTACTTGTGTCGGAGTCAACTCTACGCCCTTATCGGCCACTACACCGCTGTCGTAGCTCACCTACCAAAAAATAATCGCATTCAACTTCATAGAATTAATATAGTTTTAGTAAGCCTTACTTTTAAAAAGTCGTTTGGTCCTTCCGCGATTACGTCAGGTATTACTTCCAGGTGCTTCATAAATTTTGTTATGTCGGAATCTGCAGCGTGTGCCATATAAAACAGACTCACCAACAATAAATGCTTTAAGTTCAACATTTTACCGTTGTTTTGGTATATTGTCGTTATCGTCCGCAAGCGTTGAGCTTCTAGTTGTGAATAAACTGTGAAGATCTCTGATCTTAACTGCTGCTATTGTTAGGTCAAAGCTGTGCTTTATTTAGTTGAGCTTTTGCTCGCTCTCAGCGTTATCTATGAATAAGCAGCTGTTTATATACTTAGGTAATGCCGCTAAACTTATTAGGTTATGCATGCACACATACATATATAGTACATACTTTGTACGTCTATAATGATAATTAACTTTATTACAACTTTTATCTCGATGACTGCGGGATACTTTTCTTAAAAGCAATTTTAACTGATATGTAATTAACGTAGTATGTTTGTGTGACTATGATAATAATTATATACTGGTGAACTAAACAGCTGTTTGTCGCTTGACTCTTCAAAACATACACAATAAAACAACAACATCGAATACCACTTCTAACCGCTTCCACATGCAATGTACGTACATACACATGTACATATTTAATTTGGAACTGTGGAAGTATCAACGTGTAATCATTAAAGCTTCACCAGGTTTAAAGAAAATTAGGACTACAATATATTTAATACTAACTCTTAACAAGTAAGAAAGGGCTAAGTTCGGATGCAACCGAACATTTTATACTCTTACAACTTGCAAGAATCAACGCCAGGGAAATACCTTAAGATGTAAAACATCAATCTTCTTCTTTACTGGCATAGACACCGCTTACGCGATTATAGCCGAGTCAACAACAGCGCGCCAGTCGTTTCTTCTCTTCGCTACGTGGCGCCAATTGGATATTCCAAGCGAGGCCAGGTCCTTCTCCACTTGGTCCTTCCAACGGAGTGGAGGTCTTCCTCTTCCTCTGCTTCCCGCGGCGGGTACTGCGTCGAATACTTTCAGAGCTGGAGTGGTTTCGTCCATCCGGACAACATGACCTAGCCAGCGTAGCTAGCTAGCTTTTCTCTCGAAAACTCGCAACGTCGACTCATCCGTTGTTGGTATCGTCCATGCCTCTGCACCATATTGCAGGACGGGAATTATGAGCGACTTATAGAGTTTGGTTTTTGTTTGTCGAGAGAGGACTTTGCTTCTCAATTGCCTACTCAGTCCGAAGTAGCACCTGTTGGCAAGAGTTATCCTGCGTTGGATTTCTAGGCTGACATTGTTGGTGGTGTTTACGCTGGTTCCAAGATAGACGAAATTATCAACATAACAACTTCAAAGTTATGACTGTCAACAGTGACGTGAGTGCCAAGTCGCGAGTGCGACGACTGTTTGTTTGATGATAGGAGATATTTCGTCTTGCCCTCGTTCACTGCCAGACCCATTTCTTTTGCTTCCTTGTTCAGTCTGGAGAAAGCAGAACTAACGGCGCGGGTGTTGAGGCCGATGATATCAATATCATCGGCATACGCCAGCAGTTGTACACTCTTATAGAAGATGGTATCTTCTCTGTTGAGTTCTGCAGCTCGAACTATTTTCTCCAGAAGCAGGTTGAAAAAGTCGCACGATAGGGAATCGCCTTGTCTGAAACCTCGTTTGGTATCGAACGGCTCAGAGAGGTCCTTCCCGATTCTGATGGAGCTTTTCGTGTTGCTCAACGTCAGCTTACACAGCCGTATTAGTTTTGCGGGGATACCAAATTCAGACATCGCGGCATAAAGGCAGCTCCTTTTCGTGCTGTCGAAAGCAGCTTTGAAATCGACGAAGAGGTGGTGTGTGTCGATTTTCCTTTCACGGCTCTTTTCCAAGATTTGGCGCATCGTGAATAGCTGGTCGGTTGTTGATTTACCAGGTCTAAAGCCACACTGATAAAGTCCAATCAGTTTGTTGACGGTGGGCTTTAATCTTTCACACAATACGCTCGACAGAACCTTATATGCGATGTTGAGGAGGCTAATCCCACGGTAGTTGGCGCAGATTGTGGGGTCTCCTTTTTTATGGATTGGGCATAGCACACTTAAATTCCAATCGTTGGGCATACTTTCGTCCGACCATATTTTGCAAAGAAGCTGATGGATGCACCTTATCAGCTCTTCGCCGCCGTGTTTGAATAGCTCGGCCGGCAATCCATCGGCCCCTGCCGCTTTGTTGTTTTTCAGGCGGGCAATTGCTATTCGAACTTCTTCATGGTCGGGCAATGAAACGTCTGCTCCATCGTCATCGATTGGGGTATCGGGTTCGCTTTCTCCTGGTGTTGTGCGTTCACTGCCATTCAGCAGGCTGGAGAAGTGTTCCCTCCATAATTTAAGTATGCTATGGGCATCGGTGGCTAGATCACCTTGGGGGGTTCTACAAGAGTATGCTCCGGTCTTGAAACCTTCTGTAAGCCGCCGCATCTTTGTTGACGAGTGCTCTCAGAGAGCAGGAGTGCAAGCCGAGTAGAAAAACGTTCAGCTGTCTGTTGTGATTGCAGCTTCTCGACGTCGAACCATCGTTGTATTTGTTGGCGTGCGTTTTTTGCTCGGAGCGCACGCACATCTAAAAAACTCGGAGACGTGTCTTCCGTCTATCACCACATGATCGATCTGGTTGGTGGTTTTTCGATCCGGAGACAGCCAGGTAGCTTGATGTATCTTCTTATGCTGGAATCTAGTACTACAGATAACCATATTTCGGGCCCCGGCGAAGTCGATCAGCCTCAGCCCATTTGGGGATGTTTCCTCGTGGAGGCTGAATTTACCGACCGTAGTGCCAAAGATACCTTCTTTGCCCACCGGGGCAAATTGTGGCGGGGGCATCTCTCATAAGTGCGCTCCAAGCACTCATAAAAGGCATTTTTGGTCACATCGTCCTTCTCTTCCGTCGGGGCGTGGCCACTGTAGTAAATGTCACAAGGACCTACTCGTCTCTGTCCTTGTCCCGTCCATCGCATTTCTTGGACGACGGTGATGTCAGCCTTTATCGTTACGAGGACATCTACCAGCTGGGCAGCGGCACCTTCCCAATTAAGAGACCGGACATTCCAGGTGCATGCCCTCAAATCATAGTCCTTATTTCGTTTGCCATGGTTGTCATCAAAAGGAGGGGCTCTCATCCGAGGCTATTTTTTTCCTTTCATTGGGGGTGTTTTTTTACGTGGCGGGTCCCAAACCCAGCGCACAACCCTATGCAGGAGTGTTTCGCCTTCTCACTTTAGCTCGCCTTCAAACGGATGTTCTTAGGCTACCCAGAGGATACTTGGTCAAAGACCGGAAGTCGTGAGCTGCTTGAGTCATATGTAAAAGAATCGTTTCTGGCTACTCCCAAGTGAATGGCGATCAGAGAACTTTCCTCACTTGCGTGAACTTCTACACATGACTCCATCCACATTTGTTACATGGTATAAGGGAGGTGGGACAGTATCGACCCGATTTTATCTCTTAACTACTATCATGCCACATATTAAAAAATGGTCCCTATGTTTCATTAATGGACACATTCAACCACCAATAATATGGAGCAAAGTCAGCCGGATGTTCGAAAATCCTGGTAATAGTTATAAAGGGGCTATGTTAAGTTTTCGCCAAATTGTATATATTTTAGGCACAAAGGTCTACTGTTATGAGTACAAGATGTCCTGCAATATCCATTGAGATAACTGAAATATTAGGTTGTCAAAAAAGTCTTGCGGTATTTTCGCTAGTTGGCGCTGAAAGCGCGTAGTTCTAGTTTTATTCGTCGCATCGGGTCTTGCTATACCTTTTTGGAAAGCTCATTTCACGCGCACACGTGTTTGATTGATTGTCGTTTCTTTTAAGTCGTTCGTGTGTTATAGCGTCGTAAACATGGAGCAAAATAAAGAGAAAATACGGCATATTTTATAGTATTGTTACGACAAAGGCAAAAATGCATCTCAAGCCGCCAATAAAATTTGTGCAGTTTATGGACCCGATACAGTTTCCATTTCCACCGCACAACGATGGTTTCAACGTTTTCGTTCTGGTGTAGAGGTGGTCGAAGATGCGCCACGCTCCGGAAGGCCTGTCGTCGAAAATTGCGATAAAATCGCTGAATTGGTCGAAAGAGACCAGCATAGTAGTCATCAAACCGTTATAAACCATTTGAAGAAGCTTGGTGTCACTAAGAAGCTCGATGTATGGGTGCCACACGAATTGATTCCATAAAAATACCGCAAGGCGTTTTTGACAACCCATTATTAAAAAAGTTCTGTTTCTCTTGCGACAGACCTGGTATAGATAAAAAGTAATGTCACTTTTCGTTGTAATTTTATAACTTAATGTTTACATATTCAAACCAATTCTTTAGGCTTTGTTTCGACTATTTTGTAGATGGTTTATGTGAAGTTTGCACAAAATCCGTCGGGTGGTTCTTAATTTATTACAGATTTTGTAACGGCGATCACGAATACTCGTACGTAGCGCTGTTTTGGCTGAAAAGATGCGTGCTGTTTTTTAATTACAACAGTCAGATTGAGTATAGTGTGTACGGATACATTGGAATAATGGACGCAATTTGTCCACATTGTGATCCGGCTA
The DNA here is from genome assembly GCA_027475135.1 of Bactrocera correcta. Taxonomy (NCBI): domain Eukaryota; kingdom Metazoa; phylum Arthropoda; class Insecta; order Diptera; family Tephritidae; genus Bactrocera; species Bactrocera correcta. The sequence goes on along the minus strand of CM050326.1, from coordinate 63,193,225 downwards.
AGTCTCAAGGTGAAACGCGCGGAATGTGTTGTGCTAATGGCAAAGTGAGATTGCCAACATTAAAAACTTCATTCGAACCATTGTATTCATTAACTTTTGGGACATCTCAAACGCCGAAGCTTTTTTGAGACATTTTAAATTTCCACAATTTAAATGACCTTTTTTGGTGCTATAAAAATTATTATATTCTTGCAACCTGTTGCTGTTGGCAGTGAATGTTGTTGCCAAATTTGATTGAAGCTACGATCTTAACTGCTAAAAAAAAAGGAGAAGGTTTGATACCGCGTATCCCTATGATTCCAATTGATATGCCATTTTTATTCAAACGATTACAATTAAGCTCATCGTTCCATCGAATGCGATATTCGCCGTGGCCAACGCGCAAAGGACCATAAATCTTTCGCAGAACCTTTCTCTCGAAAATTCGTAACGTCGCCTCATCGGTTGTTGTCATCGTCCAAGCCTCTGCACCATATAGCAGGACGGGAATTATGAGACTTATAGAGTTTGGTTTTTGTTTGTCGAGAGAGGTCTTTGCTTCTCAATTGTCTATTCAGTCCGAAGTATCACCTGTTGGCAAGAGTTATCCTGCGTTGGATTTCTAGGCTGACTTTGTTGGTGGTGTTTACGCTGGTTCCAAGATAAACGAAATTATCTACAACTTCAAAGTTATGACTGTCAACAGTGACGTGAGAGCCAAGTCGTGAGTGCGACGTCTGTTTGTTTGATGACAGGAGATATTTTTTGCTTTTTGCTTTGTGTTGAGGCCGATGATATAAATATCGTCGGCATACGGCAGCAACTGTACACTCTTATAGAGAAAATAGTTCGAGCTGCAGAACTAAATAGTAGAGAAGGTCGAATATATTACTTTGAGAATATTTAAATGGACGGTATTTTGTGGAGTTCGGGGATATTCAAGTTTCAATCATTGTGTAAAAGCAAGGCATAATATTCGACGGTGTGTTGCGGTATTAGTACCAACTAGAGTATCTGGATAAAAAAAGCCATTACTCATAGAAAAGATATCTTCGCGAAATTTGGGATGGATTATTGTTTAGGAAACTGCGCAATTTTGAACTAATTGTTCGGATCGGCTCACTATAATCTATAATTGTCATACAAGCCGATCAAAATTAAGATTTTGAATGGAAAACTTATTTTTGACAAATGTCATCACGAAATTTAGCTTCTATTATTGCCTCGAAACAACGATACAGTGTGAGTGGCTGCCATTCAAACTGATCAAAAAAAAATTCTTCGTAAAAGATACACATTTATATTTTTTTATAAAGAAACCCTTATAAAGAACTAGTAAACTAAAACTAACTCTCTGCCGGTTACGATAACAGATTTAGCCCCTGTGTCAAATATTATCACTTCGGTGCCACCAAAATTAACGTAATTTTTTTGTTAGAAAGACATCGTATAAGTATAGCAGAGATTTCATATTATAATTTATTTTCAGAACTAAATTTTATTCGTATCTATGTTATATTCACACTAAACGAAAAGCGAACTACCGAATGTCGTTTTATATCATTATATAAGTGATTTTAACATTTTAAAACTAAGCCGTTCCTCAGGGATTAACCATTCTTAGAACAAAAACATGGTTAAAGAAAACCAAAAATGAAGACTTGATACAAGTAAGCATTTAGATTATTTCTAATTACTGCTAAATTTTAATCTAAATAAATATATTGAGTTTTTATAGATCTTCAAATATATAAGGAATTTATGATTCTAAAGTTATATGTATATGTAATTTAAATATGAATTATACCAATTATAAATTACTTTAGTATAAACATATTGCCGCATTATTTTGCTGTTTTGTGATATTATCTAGTGGTTTAAGCAGAAATAGCGTCTAATGACTCAGCCAACCTACTTTTACAAAATATTTTCTTAGAGAGTTTTCAACGGGTGACAAATTATTAACAACGGGAGCACCGCTAAGTAAACAAGTTTTTAGGGATAAATATGTCGTAGGCGGAAGATTGAAGTCTTTACAAACTTGCTGTTCATTAGTAGATAATAAATCGGTGCCCAAAGGTTGTGGTAGATGCTTTAATTCATCTAATTGTGCACGCAAAATACAACTCATTGGAAGCGTCTTAACGTCCAAATTATTATTTTCCTGCAACAGTAGTTGCTGTAGATGTTGTTTTTCGTTTACGGCGACGTCGTTTATTTGTAACTGTGGCGCTTGTTGATTTTTTACTCCCATCGTCGTGGTATACTGCTGAATTGGTATCAGTGGCTGTGGATTTCCGTTCGTTAATTTGGTTGTAGACATCGTGCCCGCTCTCACTGTCATCCCCGCTTGCGATATCGCGTAAGCGGTGTCTACGCCAATTAAGAAGAAGAAGAAGAATATTACAATTAAGATATAAATAAAATAGCTAGCAAATAATAAAATATTTTTTGTTTGAACAAATGAATGATGTTAAAATAAATTATTTTACTATTTCACATTGTACGTAGCGAAGAACGTACTGGACCGCTAGTACAGCATACATATACATATATACTAAATGTCCTTTTTCGAATTGAATTAATCTTTGAAATGCATTTTTTTGGTTTTGTAATATCAAATTAAAGGTAAGTTTTAGAATTTAAGAAATTGAGCTTGCACATCGGCATCGGCAAACTTACACATTCAAACGATTTATCAATTTTTATTTTTGCAATATGTTGCCACACAGTATTTTATTCTAATAATCGAACTCATATAAAGTGCCATAATTAAGCCGTAAATTATGATAAAGAACTCACATTTAAAATAGGGGAAATCGAATGATAATCAATAACTAGTTTTACACTCAAGATAGCACAATAAGGCTTTGTTGGTGTCGGAATCAGACGAAATCCATATCTCTAGACATACTCGACCGATATCCACCAAATTCTGTAAACAATAATTTTCTAATATTCTTATGTTATATTACAAAAACTATAAAAATCGGCTTACTTTCCATATAATAAAAATTGAAATTCCACCTCTCACATTTCGGTATACAAAATCAAACACCAATTAATATAATGGGATCAAAATTTAATCGAATAATAAAATTTTCCAAATCGAACCGAAACGGTTAAAGTCTCTAGGTATCGAATATGTTAACCCCAGTGTACACGACCGTCAGGTCTAAATAACCGGAACGGACACGGATTATTATCCGATCAAGGACTGTCCCCTCGGTACTATTCTTCGAAATTACTTCAGGAAGGCTTCTGCTGCTACAGCTATAGTTGACTTTGTAATAATAGTACATCTAAATGTGAAAATATTTACTGCTCTTAGCCACCATTTATCTAATATAAAGTATTTGGAACTTCCGGGTGACTTTATACCGCGTATATCGTCATATTTATAAGCTAAGTAAGGTATAAAACTTTGCACCTATGTGTATACCATCTTATGACCCACAATTTTTCACGCCCACCAAAATTATTCCAGCCTCTGGATACCGAATATTTTTACCCTAGGACTTATTATTGAGTGTTGATCAAAAATATCGGTGGATGTGCGAGATGTATAATTGAAAATCAGGGATAATCTTGCTCTGACAATGGTATGTCTGTATGTCAAAAATTGATTGAATCGTACAATTTTCCAATATAATTTAAGGGGGTATTCTACTCTAGAATTTTGAAAAATTGGATTTTTTTCATATATTTAAAGTTTAGATTTTCAAAAATGTGACCTTGGAAGGACTTTTCAAAATTCGAGTTATTTTCGGAGATACAGCTAATTTTGTGAGGTGGCGTTCGTGTTCACTAGAATTGTCTCCTAAACTTTAAGCGCGTTTTCTCGAAACTACTTTTTTCCAAACCGCCGGTACCGCATTATCTCAAGTTTTATACAACCGATTTACTTGAAATTTTGTGTGAACCTTCTTTATCGTTCCTACCAGCATCGTGTCAAAATTGTTGTTTTTAATATTTAAAAAAAAAATTCAGGAATTTCAAAAAAAAGCGTAAAAATGATTTTTATTTTCAGGCAGTCGCCATTTTTCAAAAATTTTTTTTCATATTCCCGGACTATAACAGCATCCTTACTGATTAAGAATTTCTTTTGAGTTTTTTTCAGGCCACCAGGAGAGTCAGTATCAATGTCACCAGGATGCGTCATTTTTTTACACCTGTCTCCCCCCCTCTAATTATTTTAATTTTTAATATATTTTGTAAATTTTTTTTTCTGTATTCTTAAGATATCAAAAAAAGCTGGATAGTAAAAGTATTTTTGGTTTTTTTTTTAAATAAAATTCAAAAAACTGCCCAAAATTAGATTTCTAGAGTAGAATACCCCCTTAAGAATATTGATGACTAAGCTTTTTTCCACAAATTTTTTATTAAAATAATTTCAAATAAACTTGAAAACTTTTCGTGCCATCTATTCTCACACCTTTTACCAGGTGTACTGGTATGAAATGAGCGTTTTTGTGAAAAGGAAATACTAATTTTGTATGGGTAAAACAACCATTGTTTTTGACTCATTTTGATCACCTTTCTGACAATTTGTGGATACCATGTCAAAAGAATTGTTCGTCTTTTGAAGCAAACTAGTCAGACACCCAATTTTCAGCTAATGCGTGTCACATCGATGAAAACAAATGGTAAACGGAAGGAGCAAGTCTGGTGAATACGGTCGGTGGGGGAGCAGCCCTGAGCCAAGTAATTTCATTTTATTCAGAATCGACTTTGCCTTGTGAGCACGGGCATTGGTAACAAAATTTCTTTAATGTGCCTTCTGGCCCATTCTGGTCGTTTTTCGATCATCGCAGGGTTCAAATTGATCATTTGCTGTCGTATCGATCAGTATTAGCAGCTCATTATCGATCGATCTGTCTCTCAGTCAATGTTTAGAATTCTTAAAATAAATCTATTTTTCATCTTTTCATCACCATGTGACAAATCAATGCAAAACTGATTTTCTTTCGTACCTTTGAAGCAAAATTTCACAAGTGTTTTTTCGGTTTACCATTTATCTTTCATTCAATTCATGTTTCACCCATTGTCCACACTTAAGGATCTTTCTCATAGCTTACAAACTTTTTGAAATTTTTTGTTGTACAATACTTAACATGGCTACCATTTGCTTCTTTCTCAAAGTATCATCTTCATCCAATATTGCTTGCCGTTCGGCGTTTTCAAACTTTTTTGGTGGTCTTTCACGTTTTTTATTTCTCACATATCATATTACCATTCAAAAATTGTCAATATAAATATAAATTTCAATAGGCTCGTTGACAAAGCCATGACAAATAGTCAGAAATGTGATCAATGTCGATTCAGCTGTGCTCCTCGTTCTAGACATTATGAAAATAGAAGCTAAAGAGGACATAACGCAAATCAGAATTTCGTGTAAACTATTTTTGTATGAAAGTTAAACAAATTTATTAGCATTCGTAACTTGTGTTGCAGAATTGACGACTTTTGCATACGGTTCCTTTTTCTAGCAATATATTTTTTATCGAAAAGAAAAGAAATTACCAAAAGCCGTTCATTTACACTTTCTGCGAGTGCAGGAGAATACAAAGTTGAATACGAAACAGATTGAGGAACAATCAAAGTGTCTGAAATTGCAAGAGCAATTATTATTAAGCTCCGATATGTGCTAACCTGGTGACGCGCAGTGTATGCGTGTGGCTTGCTGCGGTCTTAAAACATTCTTCAATTCAGCGTTAAACATATATTTTTCGTGATTAATTTGATCGGACGAGTACTTCCGTGTGAAATAGGTTACGGTGAGTGTTACTTAGTCACGAAATGCGAGTAAATGAACCGAAAAAATTTGAGTATATAATAGATATTAAATGAGAACTACCTGTAAGATTTTTACCGCAGTCGAAATAAAATTTCAAAAACTTAAGTGAAAAGATGTCAAGGAATTGGAAAGCAACAGCTTCAGTGAGAAAATCAGTAATTATTAAAATAAAAACATTTTAAATTGGAAAATTGCCTTAATATCCTTGGATATGAAAAAAAAACTCAAAATATTTAAAAATTCATTTTCATTTTTTTATTTTTAATTTTTCGTTTGCATCTCAATAAATTAAAATAAATATTAACTTAGTTATTTGGATTTTGATTTTTGGTCGGAGTTTGAGAAAAAGAAAGAAGGTAAATATTTAACAAAAGATGCAAGTTAATGCAGAATAAAGCACTAGAAAAAAGGAAAGTGTGTAGAAGAATAGAAATTCGAAATAAAAGTGGGGATTTTATAGATAATAAGTTTAAAATGAAGACATTAGAAAAGGATAGGGTAGAGAGAGTACAAAAGGGAAAGTTGGAAAAGTGAAAGCGTAGTACAGTACATAGTAGAATGACTAAATACCTAAAATAATAAAAATAAATTACAATTAATAAATATACTAAATGGATTAAATGGTAGTAGCGTATGTCTTAGTCCTTTCCTTTTCCTAGTTTCCGATTTTTCGATATTATAATCTCTTAGTTTTGTTTTCCTTGGTTTTCCTATGTATACTTATGTACAGGTTGGTGTGCTAAGGTCCACCGAATAAATTTTTGGAGTAAAAATTCTAGATGTGCCGTATTTACTTTCATTTACGATGATGAGCTGTAGCTAGACGATGAACCAGTGGAGCTGGAGCCGGAGTTGTATGAGCTAGAGCTGGGGTGGTATGAGCTGTATGCGAGACTCTGTGAGTCCCAGCGAGCATATGGGCCACCACTAGCTGGTTCCCAGCTGCTTGGGTCGTATGAAGAGGCGGTAGTGCTGGGTGGACCGTATTCGGCTGATGGCATGGGTGCCGGCATCATCATCATTTTAGCGCCGGATAATTTGGTGATCAAGTTGTAGATGAGGAAGCCAAGTACCAGTTTAATAGCGATTTTCGACAAAATCAAAGCCTTGAATGCTTTGAGTCCAATCAGACCCAGAAGGATTGGCATGACGACCTTCAATTTCAGTTTCATGAGCAGCAACAGAGGGAGGAGCAATTTGTCCTTCTTCTTCTCGCCGCGAGCTAATCATGGAAGACACAAAAAATAAATGGAAAATATAGTATTATAAGAATTTAAAGATCATTTATGCTTCTACAGTTTTTAGCAACATCGTATGTTGGTATTCAAGTTTTCTTCCAATTTGCAATTACTAAAGTAATTCTTTGTTCTGTTCCTGAGAATATGAAGCTAAATCTTTCTTTTGTAATTGCCACTTTAACACTCACCTCCAGTCTCGGGCACTTCCACATCAAAACCACGCGCAGTACTATAGCTGACGACCGAGCTGCCGAATCCGGTTTCGGGCAAGCGCAGGCGGAATTCATTGTTATTTAAGATTCGGCCAACACGATCGACGATCACTTTATCGATGACATCTTCATTGAAAGCGCGTCCACTAATATCCTCTTCGACTCCAGCCACACCATCCAAATAGGTCAAAACTTTCTCTTTCAAACAATATAGTCCATTGGCATGGAAGCACTTATCTACAATTGTGGTGAGTAGCTCATCCGTATTGCGTATGCGGGGCTCTGCCACAGAATTATCAATGGCAGCAGCATTGATTGGCGAAGCGGCTACGAGCAATAAACAACCGAACGCGATCAAGGACGTAAAACGGAACGCCATTTCGATGCAAACTCAAATTAGTTTTGAGGGGAAAGAAATTAAAGAAATTGAGATAGTGAACGACGCGTTTCAGTGACCGTTATGCGATGACTGGCTACTAGATTGCTGTGTGTTCACTACAGAATCGATAATGAGACAATGATATCCACTTGGTCGTATACTCATGGTTTTATACTGCCGCTCCCCAGAAGCCTCAAGTCGGCGGCAAACAGCCAGAGAGTATGCTCGTTGACTAGCGGTCGAAGAGGCCAGGTAAACATTGAAGCAACGGCCGCACCGGTGTGGGAGTTGGGAGGGAAGGCCACTACTAAATTGCATATAAGACGCGCTTCATTGGACACTTCAGGTACGCGTGAACGTTTTTGGACAACGGCAACAGCACGATTGGTGTGGCAATAGCGCCACTCTTACTTGGTTTGCCTAAAAAAACCGACACATTGAAATGTATTTGGCTTCGATTTCGGAACTTTTGCTGCTTGCTGATGAAGTGTAGCTTTCATTTGAGTCGCAAAGCAACAGTTTTTGGAAGAAGTTATGGGGGAAGGGATAAAACGGTGTAAGTACACATGATGGAAGGGTGTGAATTCTTCAACGCTGCAATTCATTTCCATTGCCAATAACACTTTTTCCATGTGCGCGGCTAAACTTAAACTTGGCTATGAATCGTCACTCCAATATCACTATTTACCCAACCACTACATAGTGAAATATTTGAGCAAAGAACGACGTAAATGAAAACAATGGTCAATGCTTTGCAGCCAAATCAAGTGAGTTAGTGTGAGTGTGCGCATGTTCATGCTAATTAGTATGCAAGGGCGGCACTCTTACGCGACTACTGTCAGCCAACGGCAAAAGCAGCAAATCGACGTAAACGTTCGAAGCGTCAAGTGAAGAAATGCGCGTCAATCGAAAGAAATGCAATGCGTGAGACAGTAACAACAACTACATTACAATTACAAATAGTCTTGAACACATGCACACCTATTTCAGCGAACATAATTCAATTGGCTGTTGTCAAACACTGCGCTTGTGCCAATTTTCTGTTGTTGAACAACAAAACACACACACATTTTTCATTATTGGGAAGCCAAGTTGTGGCAGCAATTTTTTACGTAGTTGTGGGTGTTTGGAGCCACTGTCATTGATACCATTAACTTGCACTCCATGCGGAACTCGATTTTGTTTAACAATTTTGGTTATGAAATCGAAACCTAACTTACTTACCAAACATTTACAAGCGATGGTTGGGTGTGGAAATGTGTGTGTTTCCTTTCGGTTTAAGTGTGGCAGACGAGTTCCGTTGCCATATTTTTCCCCGCGACCATTACAAAATATGCACAAATATATATAGTACATATATACATGCACATAAGATTATATGTGTATTATAAGTTTATTACGGAGATATTAATATTTTCTTGTACTCATGGGTGTTTGTACATAAGTGTAAGAGTGAGTACCTTTGAAGTCTACAATTTGAAAAGTATGCAGACTTCGTCCATAAACTCACATAGAAAGCGAAAATTACGAACTAGCACATGCTGAACTGGCATAGCTTTGCTGATACTTATGGATGTTGTATGTATATGTGAATGTAATAAAAAATTAGGCGTACGTCTGTACAGAAAAAGAAAAAAAGTCTGATATATACATACTTATGCAAAAACCTACACTAGGTACCCAATAACAAATTATATGAAAAAATGTAATTCATAAAGTCACATTTTAGGCTTGCCTTTTTGTGAATTAATATTCATTTTATATCGTTACTACCTGTTCATACAGTATTTGGCTATAGCACCACATACTCATAATAGGGCTTCATGTCGTGGTATTTTGCGTTATTTGGGTTGTAAAGTAGAATAAACATTCAGTTATTTCAAATTTGGGTCAGTTATTGCAAAAGTGCATTGGTACCATGTAGTTGCATGGGTTTGGCAAGAAAATTTTGCTGTATACTACAAACAACTACAAACTTACAATTTTTTAATTACAAAGCCATTTGAATATGATATTTGAAGTTCAAAGTTTCGTTCGTCAAATTGGCCTCGTATTGTAAGAAGTCATTACAACCTTACATAGTAAATCTAATGGTGAAATCTTAAACTTATAGATCATCTAATTCTATTAATTTTCTAATGAAATTCAAAATCCATATAGCAATGCAAGTAAATGAATACAAAATTATTTGTGTATAAGTAATGTAATTGATTTAATTGAAAAAAATATATACGTATGTATATATTATGGGTGACTTTCTAATCAACGCAGCTTCCACAGTACCACACTACGTATAAGCAACATAGTTCTGTTCAGTTTCCACTATAATGCTCTAGCAACGTGTTCGTACTTCATACTTTTGTTTACTAACGGCTTTTGTGTCACCTAAAACCAATCGAGATATTTATAGAGGATCAGTAGGGTGTGTCGAGTTCAATTCCGAGTGAATGTATGCAGTGGCGTAGCTAGGTAACGAAGGGCCCTTGGGAATTAAAAAATGAGGCCCACTACTAATGTAAACTGCTTAGTTACGTTATGTAAAACAGTTTGTAATACTTAAGTAATATGAGTGAAAAACTAGAGCCTATTATATCTGAATATTTCTGAATAAGGAAGTTGCTTTAATTATAACTTAGTTGTATGAAAAATGTTGGTGTTAGAAAATTAAATAAATTTTTCGATTTGGAAATCGGTGATCAGCTCCTAAATTATTAAAATGTTTTTTAACTTTTCTTTGTCTTTTTTCTTAAAAATGGGTATTAAGACCATATTTTCATTTCTATAAATTTGCCACTTTGTTTTGGTCACTGCTAAAACTTTACTTGCCTCGCCCAAATTGAAGGTTGCATTTTTGTAAAGCTCATCTTTACTAGGACTCTTTAGAACTATTTTGGGAATGCTTTGATAATATCAAAATAAGAAGTTTTATTGCAGATCTGAATTAATGTACCTACTGCTTTTTACGATATTTCGTTACAATGATTGCAATAAGAGATTTGACAATTTAATAGAACATCAATATAAGAGGTAAAACCAAATTGTCCAACTATATTGTATTACCAGTAAAAAAAAGTTTATTGACATTAGTTTACTTACTCCTGATATAACATTATTTTTTAGAAAGTTTTCGAAAAAAATCTTAACTCGAATACATAATAAAACGCACATATATACTTCAAATTGACAACAGAAAAGAATTTGAGGGAATCTGAATTTGTATCAACTAAGTTGTCATGATTAAAGTGGGGTTGCAACCTGCCATATTTATTTTGAAAATGGAAGAGAGGGCTGCGGGCCACTGCTCCACCTAGCCCCTAGGTAGCTAAACCACTGACTCTATGTCTGTCCGTCCGCGCAAGCGATAACGCTTTCAGGTAGTTGATATTTTATCTAAAGTGCCGTAACAAATCATCAAATTAGCATATAAGACTTTAATTCGGTGGGGGGTAACAGTGGGTTGAAAAAGATCAAAAAGTGGGCGTGGCTCTGTCCCTTAATAAGTTTAATTTACATTTCTCAGAAACCATCAAAGCTAAATTAACCAGATTTTCTAAGGAGAAATTTTCTCACACCTCCTCCTACAGCATGAAAAATAGGTAAATGGGCAAAATCGAAAGATAACCACACTCATTCGAATATAACGGTTATGGTGAAATGCCTTAAAAGTTCGATAACTCGCTCAAAGAAATCCTTCAGAAGAAAAAAAAAATGTATAGTGGAGAAAGCGATAAAATTGGACGATCGGCTTGGCATAGGTTAAAGTTAAAAACCTCTATTTCACGAACTTCTAAACCAATTTTAACGGAATTTGGTTCGTGAGGAAAAGAAGATGAAAAAAACTATTTGAGCTATTTGGTTATTTATAAGAAATATAATACTAGGCATTTTTAGTATCAATTGGCAGTGTGGAATGGACACACTAATCAATTTGGAAGGGTTCGAGGCGCAAACGACCCTAATTGTTTAGTATTCCGACTATTGGAGATTACAACACAAAAACAACCCGACCTATCAGATAGGTGCCTCTGATGCAAAAATGCATCTGAAGTCTGGGTTCTCCTCAACAAACCCAGCGCCCCGAATGTACTCGTAGGGCACTCTGCTATTAAGACTATTGTCTCGACGTTCTTGCCACCTACACCTAACCCAATCAACTAGAAGCTTCCTGCTTCCTAGATACCCCTTCCACTCCTCCATATTTCGTATTTAGGGGCTTGAACAATTAGTTTTTGGGCCATAAGATGTCACACTACAAAGACGGATTTGGGAAAAGGTGTTGACCCGCGCCACGCCCACCTTTTAAAGACTTTAAAACAGTTGTCGCTTACGGCACTTAATACGTTTTCGATTAATAGTGTTTGATGGGCGTGGCATTGGTCCGATTACGTCCAATTACGAACCAGTCCTTACTTTTTGCCAAGGAATATGTCAAAGAAGTTTTACTAAGATACTTTAATTATACCCTGAACAGGGTATATTAAGTTTGTCAAGATGTTTGTAACACCCAGAAGGAAGCGTCGGAGATCCTATAAAGTATATATATATAAATGATCAGTATGTTGAGCTAGTCGATTTAGCCATGTCCGTCCGTCTGTCTGTATATATACGAACTAGCCCCTCAGTTTTTAAGATATCCTTTTGAAATTTTGAAGCCAAACCCTTTGTGAACGGCCAAACGGACCACTATAACATATAGCTGCCATATAAACTGAACGATCGGAATCAAGTTCTCATGTGGAAAACTTTCGCATTTGATAATGCATCTTCACCAAATTTGGAATAGATTATTTTCTAGGGCAAAAATGTAATATCCGAGAAAATTGTTCAGATCGGTTAACTATAGTATATAGCTATCATACAAACTGAGCGATCGGAATCAAGCTCTTGTATGGACAACTTTCACATTTGACAAGATATATTCACGAAATTTGGTATAGATTATTTTTTAAGGTAACAATGTAATCTCTAAAAAACTTGTTCAGAACGGGTTACTATAGCATATAGCTGCCATACAAACTGAACGATAGGAATCAAGTTCTTGTATCGAAAACTTTCACATTTGACAAGATATATTCACGAAATTTGGTATATATTATTTCCTAAAGCAACAATGTAGTCTCCGAAGAAATTGTTCGGATCGGTTAACTATAACATAAGCTGCCATACAAACTGAACGATCGAATCAAGTTCTTGTATGAAACTTCAATTTGACAAGATATATTCACAATTGTTCTAACAGAATCATTTTCCCGTTAACTATACTTAGCTTCCATACGCATAGTTATACGATATAGTTTTACTGGTGGTTATTTACTTAAGTTGCAGCTTGCGCGGATGGACTTATGGACGGACAGACAAACAGTCGCCCGAATTTGAACACGTCTCGTCATTCCGTTAACTTAATACCATATATACATATTTTAGGATAATATGTAAACCGTTTGGTATCAAAACTATTATACTTTGTACAAAATATATGTTGGAAAGGTAACGTCTTAAATCTTTATAGAAATGGTGACTCTTGCCAAATTCAGCCTTGCACAGAGATGGAAGCAAACGTTTTTTATTTAAAGAATTCATGTCTTCATTTTTTACTTGCATAAGCACAAATAAGATTACTAGACTAAGAAGCAAACATGTACGAGTATAATAGCAAAGTAAAGATTTTAGAGTAATAGATAAGTAAGAACTCGATCCTCGAAAGTTATTACCCCAGCGCACTGCTAAAAAATCGTTTTCAATTGCATATTTAAAGACATTTAGTTTTTGTCACTTTTCAGCTATCCTTTCCTTTCTCAAAATATTCCATTTTCAGCTGTCATTTAGTCGGTGGCTTTGGAAGTGCTCAAGTGCAGCGCTAAAATGCTTCGAATGTGCCTGAAGATTAGTTCACGCTTGGTGCTGCTTTCAGTTGTCTCTAACAAGGACAGGCAACATGTGCGCATGTGAAAGCTCATGAAAGTTCACTTGGTTATTTATGGTTCTGGGAGTCAATTTTTAAATTTTTTAGTGAATTGGTTCGGTTTTTAATAAACTTGAGTGCTGTGTATGTGGCGAATGAAAATTGAAATCATGTAGTTTTTTTTATATTTTTAAGAAAGAGTTGTCGCATTGCCAACAAAAATTATGGAAATTGGTCGGCACCTTCTCTTAGGTACTATATAATGATTCGTATTGCTAAATTGTACATTTAATTTTATTTTTAATTTATAAAATTTCCTGATAATATTGCGTTTAGCATTATGAGTGACATCGGTCCAAACCTTTCCCGTCATTAAAACGAATTAATGTAGCGATTTCTGATAATCAAGTTAAGTGCAAAGTTTTAAGTAAACATTTTTTATAATATTTTATAAATAATTGCCACAAACTCCGAGAGTATCTAATAATTGTCTCCATCAGAGCTTTATCTTTTTTAAATACTAATCGGGTTTTTTTTTTTAATATAACATTAGACAACTTCTGCGTCAAGTGTGGTACAAAATTTATTTGCCCGATTATTTCAACTACCATTATACCATATATTTGTCTACATTAAAATCCAGTGAAACTGTCAAAATAGAATGAACAAACCACTAGAACAGTAGCCTTAAGCCAGCGTAAATGTAAGTCATTTCGTGCCGGGGAGAATCAACAAGATAATACGACCAACTATTGCTAACTGACTGTTCCTGTCATAAATATGTACGTTTGTATCCATTCATAACAAATTTACTACAATTTAGAGCATTTGCATGAGAAATGGCATTTTCATGTTTCTGCAAACGAAATTGCTATAAACAAATGAGGAAAAACAAAGCTCTGCCAGTATATGCTTCTGTCTGCAATTATGTTCCAGTAACTCCCGGAGCGATACGGTCTACTCTAGTTTATATTGGTAGACATTAGAAGTTTTTAATAGGTAGAAAAAAAAAGAATAAAAAAGAAGAACATACGGGCGAATAAGTAATGGCTTTTGTACCTGTAGTATAGTCGTTTACCATCTTTGGCGAATATATTGTATATAAACCAATTGTATATATTATTGCTAACAGGGTTTGAGAGGAGAAAGTAAATTGTTACATAAACTTTAGTTTGATGTACATACATACAAGTATATCATACTAATCGAAAAGTATATCGAGGTCGTGGTTTAGATCTCCCCGTTCATTTAGGCAAGTTAGGCAATTGCCTAAGGCGCAATAATTTTAGGGGGGTATTTTGCAAATTGTCTTTATTCATTTAAATAAAATATAAACAAATTGTAAAATTGTCTTAATTTATTTCATTTGTATTATATATATTACGTAAAAGTCATAATTTCATATTTTCGCATTCTAATACAAATTATAAACAGCAACAGGGAATATTATTAATTTATTCAACAGCAGGACCTAGTGGTTTTTGCTACGCGTTTATTTCCGAGTATTCCGTTAATTGTATACAATATATAAACTATTCATGTATTTATGTAAGTATGATATGTGCATTCACTTGGCAGGAAAAGTCTCACCTATACAAATTTCTATCTATTAACGAAATTGGAAAAAATAGATCATTAATTTTTTTTTGCAGTATTTAATATAGTTGAATAAACAGTTACTGTATAAAATTGGGAACCAATAACATAATTAAATTCAAAATAGTTTCACATAAAAATAAAAAGGTCATTTAAACCATGCAAAAAGTTTGCATGTTCACGAATAGAAGATAAAATAGCTAAAGGTTAAAAAGTATATTTTAAATCAATAACTAGTTGGTATGTTTCTATGACTTTTAATGACTTCTTGTTAGAGTTGTGATATATTTTAACACAGTGGAATAAAACAACCTGTTTAGCGTGAAATACAAACCGGAAGAGGGAGGACATATTTATTCATTAAATCAGCATAAACATATGATATTATAGAGTTTTATTTATTAGTACAAAGCGTCGCTCTTTCTTTACTTCAACACTTCTCATAAGTGATTTTCATCGACCAAACTAATTAAGCTGTTGATTCTGAACTTATAACATAACTTCCCATTCTTCTTTAAGCGCGTCCTTAATCATTTCCTTGTTTGTAATAGTATGTTGCCTAATTTTTCTCTGTATTAGGTCCTATTAGAAGATTACGGGGATGCACGAAGTTCTTTTGGAATATTATACATTCAAAATGTCAAAAAAAACTCGTTTGGTATCAAACGGCTCGAAGAGGTCCTTCCCGATCCTGAAGGAGCTTTTGGTATTACTCAACGTCAGTTTACACAGCCGTATTCGGTTTGGATTTTCAAACATATTGGTATAAAGGCAGCCCTTTTTCGTGCTGTCAAAAGCAGCTTTGAAAACGACGAAGAGGTTATGTGTCGATCTCTTTCCAAGATTTGGAGCATGGTGAATATCTGGTCAGTTGTTGATTTTCAGGCCTAAAGCCACATTGACAAGATCCTATCAGTTTGTTAATGGTGGGCTTTAATATTTCACACAGTACGCTAGATAGAACCTTATATGTACATATGTGATATTGGTCATTCGACCATACTCTACAAAGAAGCTGATGTATGCTCCTTATCAGTTTTTCGCCGCTGTGTTTGAATAGCTCGGCCAGTAATCCTTCATTTTCGGGCAATCGAACGTTCTACCGTCATCGATTGGGGAATCGGGTTCGCTATCTCTTGATGTTATGGCTTCACTGCTATTCAGCAGGCCGGAGAAGTGTTCCTTCCGTAATTTTAGTATGCTCTGGTCATCTGTCACTAAATTACCTCTGGGGGTTCTAGAAAAGTTTGCTCCGGTCTTGAAACCTTCTGTTAGTCGCCCAATTTTTTCGTATAATTTTCGAGCATTATCCTTGTCGGCAGCTTGTCAAGCTATTCATACTCACGCAAACATATGTGAAGCACATTTTCTGAAAGAAAATAAAGGTTAGAAAAAACGTTACCTTTGGTTGAACGAAACAAAAAAAAAAATGTTTCCGTATAAGAAATAAATTTTGCTCGGGCAGTTGTAAGGCAGCTATTGGCTATATTCCTCTGATGAAAACTTTAATCGGAGTTGGGAGCGCTGCTTTGGACTGTAATGCAAACCAAATTTTGTGAAGATATTTTGTCTAAACGCGTTTCCATATAAAAGATAGAGTAGGTTCTTGGAGAGAAAAGGATATGTGCAATATTTCATATCGAAACTTCCCAAACTGAGGGACTAGCTCAGACAGACAGATGAATGGAGAGCCTATTCGACTCAGTCTCCGATATTCCTTTCTCAAGGTTACAAACTTCGTTTCAATGTTAATATACCCTGTAGGAAGTGCTGATATTAGGTATGTGGACCATTTTTATTTTTATGGTACACTATTTTTGGTAAAAGGTTCTCTACAATTGACCGCTAATTTTCGTGAAAGCTCGGACATAAGGACTTCGATTAATATGTTTTGTATTGTGTCTCGAAAAGTAATCATTGATTCCGTTGGAATTAAAGTTTGTGATATATGAAAACGTAGTTAGTTAGTTTAGAATAGAACCTAAGACATATTACCTATTACATAAATTGCTAGACGTTTCAAGATTACTGCAGACACTATTTGAGTTGGTACTCCTATTCGAGAACCATAGTACTTCAGACCGTTCGCGCAGCTGTCGCACTGGAATCAGCAGTTTATAAATTTGTTGAAGTATTGTCCACAAGTGTACAAAAGCGTTTTGCCAAAAGTGAACGCAAAAAAAAGTGATTAACGATAGAATTCAATCATAATAGTGTGATTGCTTTATACTAAGCTGTAAAATCACAGCCAGCAATTGTTCGTGAGATCAAACACGTTAATGTGAATAAAGTTTTTGTTTATCAGACCATCACGCGTTACAATGATACTGGTAGCATCGCAAAACGCCATGGAGGTGGTCATCAAAAGACTGCAACGTCACGTGAGATGGTTCAGAAAGTGAAGTGCAAATCAAATGGCTAAAGAATTGAAAATATTCGACCGCAGCATCCGACGCATATTGAAAAATGAGCTCAAGGTCAAGCCTTACACGTTCCAAAAGGCCCATGATCTCACACCCAAGCAGCAACAAGTAAGAATTGACAGGCCGAAAGCGGTCAATTTCCGAACGTTGTGTTTTCTGACGAAAAAATTTTTCCAATTGAGCAATTCGTAAACTCTCAAAACGATAGGGTTTGACCGATCGTTCACACGAGAATCTAAGTCATCGGTTGGCCACCAGGAGGCTGCACCCGCCACAAATAATAGTTTGGGCCGCTGTCACCGCAGATGGGCGCTCTCCAATTATTCCCATCGAATTTATGATAATTTTCACACATTTTGCACTTTAAAATAAATAAAAATAATTTTCAAACCCGAATTTATACCTTTTTTAATTTAATCGAGTGGCGGACCCTGTAAGTAACCCGTTAATGGTCAAAAAAATAAATAAGAAATAATCTAATATTGTTATTAATTCTTAAATTTTTTGACGAATGGATAATTGTCGTTTAAAGTGACCATTTAGACGGACACATTTCTGGGCCAATAAGCCGCCATTCAACCATTTTTTTTTTTGTTTTGCGGGTGAGGGGGTGGAAAATGCCTTCCGCATCATCAGTGCTGTCGTCACAGCAGCGGTATGTGCCACTTGCAGGTCACTAAAAACCCCCCCTCTGAGGAACCGTCGCCCACCCTGGGACCGCTATTGCATTACTTCAGGGTGGCGTTCCATTTTTCTCATTGAGAGATTTACATCTGCACACCTGCGTCCAGGTCCCGCTTTTTGCTGCGTAACAAGAGTGCAGCGAATTTCTTGATAATCCCCCAGTTTGCTTTACTCTCCAACATGATGCTGACTAGATTGTCCGCGTTTATTGGGCCAACCAGGTTCTCTACGGCGGTGCGTTCTCCTTGCCAGTGCACACATTCGAAGAATGTGTGTTCAGCGTCGTCTTCTATCGCGTCGTTGTATGGGCATGACGGCTCTTCGACTTTTCCCATTCTGTGGAGGTACTTTTTGAAGTACCCGTGCCCGGATAACAGCTGGGTTGTGTAAAAATCTACCTCTCCGAATTTTCGGCCTGTCCATGAGTCTAGATCTTTTATAAGCCTGGCCGTCCATCTGCCGCGGTTTTCGGTGTCTCATCTTTGTTGCCATGTTATTATTGTTTCTTTCTTTATTTGTTCTATTGCGCTCTTGTTGTTATCGGATGACTGCTTTAGCTCCCACAGCTTTTTCCTTTCGTATGCTAGAAGGTCAATTGGGGCATTTCCGCTTATAACTAAAATTGCCTCGCCGGACACTGTTCGGTAGGCTGATGCAACTCTGAGGGCTGCAGTGCGGTGCACTCTGGCCGCTACCTTTCGCCGGTTTTCCTTTTTGAGCGTATCTGCCCATATCTCAGCTCCGTATAATAAAACGCTGATTGTGGTCGACATTAGGAGCTTTCTTTTTTTTTGACTAGGGCCTCCTATGTTGGCCATGGGAGGTGATCATTCAACCATTATCACAAACAATTTAAATGTTAAATATGCCGTGCAAAAAAATGTAAATTTTGGACGCTTAAAAATGAAGGTAAATAGTTGTATCCAATTAAGCTAAAAACAAATTGAAGCTGAGAAATGAAATGAAAATTATCGCAAAAAAAAATTAATTCGGAGTAAGATTAAAACCCACCGTCAACAAACTGTTTGGACCTTATCAGTGTGACTTTAGGTTTGGAAAACCAACAACTGACCAGATATTTACCATGCGCCAAATTTTGGAAAAGAACCGTGACAAAAGAACCTACACACACCACCTTTTCGTCGATTTCAAAGCTGCTTTTGACGGCACGAAAAGTAGCTGCCTTCATGACGCGATGTCTGAATTTCGTGTCCCCGCAAACTGTAAACTGACGTAGAGCAATATCAAAAGCTTCGTCTGAACCGGGAAGAAGCCGTTCGATACCAAACGATGTTTCAGACAAGGCTCCTTATCGTGCGACTTCTTCAATCTAACATTGGTGAAAATAATTCAAGCTACAAAACTAAATAGAGAAGGTACCATTGTCTATAAGAGTGTACAGCTGCTGGCGTATACCGATGATATTGGGCAAGACAAAATATATTCTGACATCAAACAAACAGTCGTCTACTCGCGGCTAGGCTCCCAGGTCAATGTTGACAGTAATAACTTCGAAGTCGTAAATAGTTTCCTCTCTCTTGCCAACAGATACTACTTCAAACTGAGTAGGCAATTGAGAAATAAAGTCCTCTCTTGACGGCCAAAATCCCAACTCTATAATTCACTCATTATTGCCATAATGCTATATATATTTGATGAGTCGACGTTATGAGTTTTCTAGAGAAAGGTTCTGCGGAAGATTTATGGTCCTTTGCGCATTGGCCACGACGAATATCCTAATCGATGAAACGATGAGCTGTATGAGATACACGACGCCATAGACATAGTTCAGCGAATTAAAAGACAGCGACTACGCTGGCTAAGTCATGTCGAAAGACTCCAGCTCTGAAAGTCTTCGACGCAGGACCCGCCAGTGGTAGCAGAGGAAGAGGATGACCTCTACTCCGTTTGAAAGACCAGGTGAAGAAGGACCTGGCTTCGCTTGGAATCTCTAATTGGCGCCACATTGCGAAAAAAGAGACTGGTGCGCTGTGTCAGCTAATTCCTTGTAAGATGTGTCTACACCAGTAAAAAAAATGTGGAAAGTAAAGAAACATGCTAGCAGATATAAGCACAGTTAAAGGAGGAAAAATTAGTTGGAAAGAAACAAGAAAATGAAATTGTTAAAGATATCAATAAAAATTTGTGAAGAAGAAAAATAAATTATGTTGTGATTGTCAAATTATATTCTTCGTATTTTTAGATATTCAATGCAGAGACACCAAAGTGCTTTCATAATTTGACGACCATCAATTTTTAAGCTGATTGGATTTAATTGCTCATGGAGGCAGTCACCAAATGAAAGCGGCAATCAATTGGACAATTTAATTCAAAATCGAAACCGTAAACGAAAATATCATTGAGCTGTAATTGGCTAATTAGAACGCGAATGAGTGTCTGTTGAATTAAATTGATTTTTGAGTTAGTGTTAATCGGCATATACTCGTATTCTTATATATTGTCAAAAAAGTCTTGCGGTATTTTCGCTAGTTGGCGCTGAAAGCGCGTAGTTCTAGTTTTATTCGTCGCATCGGGTCATGCTATACCTTTTTGGAAAGCTCATTTCACGCGCACACGTGTTTAATTGATTGTCGTTTCTTTTAAGTCATTCGTGAGTTATAGCGTCGCAAACATGGAGCAAAATAAATAGAAAATACGGCATATTTTACAGTACTACTACGATAAAGGCAAAAATGCATCTCAAGCCGCCAATAAAATTTGTGCAGTTTATGGACCCTTTACAGTTTCCATTTCCACCGCACAACGATGGTTTCAACGTTTTCGTTCTGGTGTAGAGGTGGTCGAAGATGCGCCACGCTCCGGAAGGCCTGTCGTCGAAAATTGCGATAAAATCGCAGAATTGGTCGAAAGAGACCGGCATAGCAGTCATCAAACCGTTATAAACCATTTGAAGAAGCTTGGAGTCACTAAGAAACTCGATGTATGGGTGCCACCCGAATTGATTCAATAAAAATACCGCAAGACTTTTTGACAACCCATTATTTATGAAGTATGCATGTATTTATATATATTTTTTAGCGAGCATGTGGAATATTCTGCGCGCAACAGTAAACGAGCAAGCTCTCGCACTTTTCAATTGACATGTTTCTTTGTATGTTTGCATTTGAATATGTGTGAGAAACGTGAATTAATTTGGAATGCACAAGTGAAATTTTGCGAATACCTGCATGCATGTTGTAATTTGATGGCATGCGCGTGCGACGAATGTAAAAATAAAACAAAAGATTGTTAACAAAAACAAAAATGTAAAGAATTATTAAAAGAAATAAAAAAAATGCAAAAGCAGAAAAGGGCAGCTGATGAAATTGTAATTGCAAGTGAAATTTTGTGCAGCTCGATTTGCCTTGCATATATTTCGCTGAGGTTTTTGTGCGCACGTGTGCGAAATTTTTATTTGTTTGATTTAATATTGAAAATATCTGCGGACCTTATTTATCACTAAAGCGACAAAACTAATTGATTTCAATTAATTACGCCGCCAAGGGGAAAATTAGTTAAATGACCAGACCAGGTGCCTCAATTATTCACCCTAATTTCATACAATGTTCATTTATTATTTTGTACGTTTTTTATATGTGCATACCACCAGTTCATTTCTTTGATTTCATTGATTTGAAAATTGTCTATGATTTATTTATGTGCAACGGCCACAATAAAATCATTACTTACTGCCATATGCCAGGCCTAAGTTGTGCGACCCTTTCATTTTATGGTCGCCTGCCTCGCAGCGCAGGGCAGTGACCCTATGTAAAATTTTCACACGAAATAATAACTACAATACTTGCGTACATTTTCGATTAAAAATTTTTTCAACTTTTCATTTGTATTTTTGTTGGATTTCTTTTACAATCTTCTGTAAATTTAACGATACAAAAAGGTCAATTACCTTCGTGTATTTTACAATAAATAAGGTTACAAATAAATAAATAAATTATTAACAATTAAAGGTATTGTGCTTAAGTGGTAAATGTGGTAGAGTTTGTAGCTATATTCAGTTTTTGTTGTAAGAATTGCTGTTGGCTTTCATCTTTGGATCCCGTTTGCTTTTGCACTCAGAACACTCATACGCCACGGAGTGCCGTAGGCAGTGATGGCGTGGAGAAATTCCCAACTCTTCGGATAACAATTAACATAGAGTGGAAAAATTCCGCCAAACCAAACAAATTGCTCTAGTGCTTGTTGCTGTTTGCTTAATTTCAAGTTCCATTTTTTAAGATGAATTTAACCTGGGCCGATTTTCCGTTATTATGCTGCAGTGGTATTTGGCGCTGCCATGGATCATTTTGGCTTCGTTAAATTCGCTCATCTTGGTATTTTTTTCTTTTTGTGTAGAGTTTTGTTATTTTTATATTTTTAGTCAGAATGGTTTTCTCATGTTCTTGTACATAAGCGGGTATGTAGGTATAGGTACTTTCAGAGTTTAAGGAAATAATTTAAACATAGGCCTTGTAGGCCAAGCTTTGTGCCTCTTCGCTTGGTTGATATGTGGGTTCGTTGACGGCAGCAGATACGCCAATGGCTCGACCATCCCAGGGGCCGTGGGCAGTGATGTGCGCAGAATGGTGTTCAGCGGCGATCTAGAAGTGTTAAACATAGAAAATTGGTATGATTGTACTACAAATTGAACAATAAACGAAAATTTTGAAAAAATGTTTTAAAGCTGTCCTTTTTAATGTGGGCAGGGATACACACAATATACTACATACATATATGGATATGAATAATGGGAAAGATATACACACTATTATATACATTTAAGTTTTTACGATTTTGACCAATGTAAAATTTGCAACGGATTAATAATTCTTGCATTAACTACTCTTCTGTATGAATATATATGCACGGAACAACTATATATTTAGAAACTACATTTACAGCCCCCGACAGCTATTGGATATTTGAAATTAGAATTAGTTTTGACTGGGCAAATAATTTGAATGGGTTTCAGTTTGTTTTTGTAGGATTTGGTACATTAAAACCCATCACCTACATAATTATAAAGGGGTGGAGGGAAATGTGGATATAAATGCTTGAAGAAGGCAATTATTTGCTACCAGGGACATACTCGTTTCTGCCTTTTCACAAAAGCCAATTTCGGCACAAGCGCTGCCGCTGGTACATCGGGCATTGAGATGACTAACGCTACCGAAGTGTTCTAATGGCGTAAATGAAAACAGAAAATAATGAAAAAATTAATTTTCACACGTTTTTGAACACATACGTAAGTACACCTAAATTTTGAGTGACTTTAGCCCAGAATTTACAGTTGGTGGATAGAAGCATTCCTTAATTATTATATGTTTTATAAGAATCAGTTGGAATTAATATCATTAATAAAAAAGCGTCTAAAACGTTTATATAGAATTTCTATAGTGTATTAATTATCTACAGTATATAGTGAAATATTCGTATCCTTTTTCTCCTACGAACGCTTAAGTGCTTTGCTAGCTTTCGACATATGAAGAAGCTTGTAGTGGTAGCGTATTATAGTGATACCAAACACCCTTGTATTGATTAATAAAACTAGTTGATGTGGGTGTGAAGGATGCGATTTGAAAACCCCATAAGGTTCATGCAAATATGGGAACTCAAAAGGCTATTAAAGTGTTGGTGTCACCTAGATATATACAAAGTCGTTTATGGGCTGTGCTGGGATGTTTGTTTTGTATTGAAGGGTGTTTTCGGGGTTGTTTGGAAGAAAACTTACCCAAAACAAACATTATAACTTAGCAAAATACCTTCTGTCCACAAATTGTTTGCCCGCGATTTTGCTACAACTCTTTCGATAGAGATAAATATTTATTATGAATGCATTTTTTTAGTTTTTTTTCTGATTTTAGGGCAGTACATCATGCCAATGTAATTAACATCCCACGACAGCCTAGAATTAATGCAAAGAAAAACAGGAAAATGTCCGATTAGGCTTACCTTCTTGCACAATTGGAAAATGGCCAAACCAACCGACACAATGAATGAGAAGAAGCCCAACGCCAACGCATTGAATGCCTTAATCTTCAGTATACCAATGGCCATTGGGATGACAGTCATCGCCTTCAATAGAATTAGCACCATCAAGGGCATAATCATTTTACGCAAACGGTGCTTCTTGCCTAGATGTGTATGTGCGAGAACGAATGAATCCAGTGATAGTGGTGGGAGGATTGGGAGAGATAGTAAGAGAGAGAAAATTAATTATTTAGCTTTTTCACTTTTGTGTTCCGGTGTCAGTGTAGACAAAAACGCATGCAAATACAAACACACACCCTTCTTGAAGAAGTTGCCCTTCTTACCCTTGCCCTCAACCACACCATCACCGGCCAATTTCACATTAAGGCTCAACTCATCGTTGGCCAAATTGCGTGAAGAGACGGTGACCTTGGCATCACCCAAAGGCAAGTCCATGGTAACATCGTGTCCCTGCAGGTAATCGCCGACAGCATCGACTAAATCGCGTTCTTCGTCGTTGGAGCGTGCGCTATTGGCATCGGCGGCAGCAGGTTGATTGCCATTCGAGCGGACTTCTACATCGCCGAACTGTTTAAATTTAAGAAAGTGATAAAATTAATAAATATTTTATTTAAATAGCTTATATTTTGAAATAACTGGTGATTGGCATTAAATGAATGTTTATTGATCATTATAAATATAAAAAAGTTTTTCGTTTCAGACTTTTTCAGAAGTGTCAAGTCAATCTATTCTCTAATTACTTCGCTAATTACTTTAAAAAGGAACATCAAGTAATATCAGATAATTTACACCGCTTTTACAACATCTAACACATCGTAATTCTATTACGTCGCCATGCTCAGATAATGCCTTTTCACCACTTTAAATTCACCACACTCACTTTGTAGTTATCGTTGTTGATCACTGTATCGAGGAACCGCATTGCGCGCACCTTAATGCAGGCCATCGAATCAGTCCCACTCTCACATTTGGCATTCTCTTCATCGATCATGCCCTGCATGTTCGTTGGTCGTATAGCGTTAGCTGCATTCGCCACAGCAGCGAAGCCCAATAGCGCCACGAGGACGAAGTACCGCATCGAAGCCATGTTTTTTATTTGGTTCGAAGTGAATGTGTGAAACTAAAATGCCTTGCTCGATCCGCTCAAGTCGTATGCGACCTCTACTTGCTACTCGCCTCGTTGAAGGAACAATTGCGAATAATAATCGTTTTTCTATTGTGCACGATTTTTATACTGCATATTTTAGCTGCATGCCTACAATGAAATTAACGAAAAACCGACTAAAAAAGCAAAAACCTATTGGAGAGTCAGTGAAGAAATGGCGGAAGAAGACATAAAAGCCGAAACCAGTTGACAGACGCTGCCGCGCAGAGTCTATACGCATGCACACCTGCCAACGAGCATTGCGCGTGCACAATTTCGGCGCAAAGAAAACAACAAAAAACATACCTCTTTAATAGTCAACTGCACGGTGCAGTGGCACATATGTGGGGACAAGCGTGTGCTTACCAATAGATTAGCGAACGTGCGTGTATGCACTGGCGTATGAGCAACTATTTTTTCAAACCCTTGGCTCTCTTAACAGAGACCTGTGCATTTGTATTTGTTAATGAATTGATTCATGCTTTTAAACGCAATTTTTATGCAAAGCACGTACACTAATGATATGCTCAAAACTGGCAGCAACAGCATGTTTCGCGCAGTATTTACCTACAAGTATTGCAGATGGCGCCCAGATATCTTGAATCCCAAAATAATGTAGTTTTACAAAGGTGTTTAATAATAATTTTAAAGATAATTAACTGCAGCTGAAAAAGTAATTTACGCATTTGTACAATGTTTAATATTTCATTGAAAATCATATAGTTTATAAAAGTCGTCGCTACCGATACGTTTCTATCTGGATGCACTAATACAGAATGTACTTAGAATTGAGACCACACTGTGTTCGAACTCCACTAGCCAGGTTAAAAGGGAAATTGAAAGAAGCAAAGTCAAAGAATCTAGAGCTGAACTAGTAACTGGTAAAAATGGGAGAATAAAAATAAATAACTTTTCAGCTTAGAGGGGCACACTGCCGTTTATATTCACAACATAACCGATAAAATTTTACTATATCCAATTGCTAGATTCGACTACTTAATGAATAATAAAATTAGATATATTTTTGCAAACTTTTTTGATGTCTTTCGATAAAGGAGTCAGCTTAGACGTTTTCATTGTGGCCCAGCGATATACTATAGTCCTTTTTATTTCTTGAAAACTTGTCAATCTTTGAGCTACCAGTAACGCTTAAACAATGTTCTTAGCTCCATTTACTATTGTATATTTCAGCTCGTGAAACTTTGCTGGGTCATTTATAGGATAAGGATGAGGATTCCAATTAGCTTTTGGAATAACTCAGAAGTTTTTGAATTTGGAAAGCTTTTATTTAATTTTGTTTTTCTAGCATCTTTTGAAAATTACTGCTTAGCCCATATTGCATATTCATTGCAATGTGTTAATTTTCCTAAGATATCGAACAGATTAGCTGATACGAGGTGTGTTCAAAAAGTATCGCGAATCGGAACTGGCAGTTTTCTTCGATTGCAGGGGAGTGGTGCATCATGATGCTTGCCACAGGGAAGAACGGTCAATAAGGAATATTACCTGCAAGTTATGCGCAATTTGCGCGAAGCAATCCGCCAGAAACGCCTAGATTTGTGGAAGAACAAAAATTGGCTTTTGCACCACGATAACGCCCCTGCTCACACACATCGTTGCTTGTGCGCGACTTTTTGGCCAAAAACAACACACTAATGATGCCGCAGCCACCGTATTCCCCAGATCTGGCTCCCTGTGACTTTTTCTTGTTCCCTAAACTGAAGAGGCCCATGAAAGGACGACGTTACGCTTCTCTTTACGAGATAAAGACGGCATCGAAGGAGGAGTTGAAGAAGATAAAAAAAAATTATTTTTTGAAGTGCTTTGAAGATTGGAAAAACCGTTGGCACAAGTGTATAATATCTCATGGGGATTACTTTGAAGGGGACAAAATAGATATTCATGAATAAATAATTTTTGAAAAAACACAAAATTCGGGATACTTTTTGAACACACCTCGTATATACGTTATAAAGTCTACCGGAAGTGTGAATTCTTATATTGGGGGTTACGGGTAGTATTGACCTTAATTGATCCAATTCAAGCCCACGAATATAATATTATCATGTTTCATTAAGATATCTTACATATAAACTGAATATACGGCATAAAGTCCATCAGAAATTCGAAAATACTTAAAGTATCTTTATGGCGGCAATCGGAAGTGTTGATACGATTTTACACATTTTTGATATTAAGATATGCTATTACTAGATCAAAAATCCCTGGGTTTCAATAATATAACTCATATATTAACCGATTTTTTAGTATAAAGTCAAGAACAGACAATAAAATTTTTGAAAATGTTAAATATTTTTCCAGTTACAAGAGATCGGAGAGATACGGAGGTCACACCGATGGTTTTTAAAAAAGGCGTTCTTCACTCATCAACAAAGATTCTCAGTACAAGATATTGTGTGCAAAAAAAAAAAAAACCAATAAAAAAGATTTACAGCATCCGAAAATAATTGACTGAGCTATTTGAACTGTGTGATTACATTTTAGAAGGCTGTAACTCAAAAGCTTTTTGAGGTAAACAAAATTTTAGGATATATATAATGAAGGTATACTAAGTGTGTCTTCTAAAACTAAACTTAGAAATCTAAAATAGACGCTTCATTAATAATTGATTTAAGATGTAAAGTTTAAATAGCGTGACTAAACTATAAATCGCTTTATAATATTTAATTGGATATGTTTTAAAAAATCAAATTAAGACCTGTGGAACGACTTGTATACCCACTGTGCCCATAAAATAAGGTGACATTGTATTTATTTTCAAAATTCTTTATTTATTCATCCAAATCAATTTCATCCCCTTCAAAGTAATCTTCTCCCGATGCAATGCACTTATGCCAACGGATTTTCCAATCTTCGAAACACTGGTTGATTCACTTTCCGGTATGGAAACGACGCATAACGTTCAAATAATATTTCTTGTTGACTGTTTGACCGGTTGGAAGTAATTCATAATGCTCAACACCATGATAATCGAAGAAAACAGTCAACATGACCTTGATGACACCCTGGTAGTCGGAAAGCATAGTTTCACACACTTAAATGCGACGCCTTTTTTCCAAAAAATTCAATGTTTTCGGTACCAGTCGAGATTTGACACGCTTGAGGCCCAAAACATCCTTCAAAATGGTATTGGCTGAGCCTTTCGATATGCCGACTTCATCAGCAAGGTCTATAAGTGTTAATCGACGATTTTTCAACACCATACCTTTGATTTGTTGAACGTGAGGTTCGTCGGTTGAGGTTGATGGTCGCCCTGGACCCTCTTCGTATTCGACACGTTCACGGCCGGCTTGGAATTCGCTATACAACTTGTAAACATTTTTGTAGACATAGCCTCATCTCCAAGGCTTTCTGCACCATCCTCAACGTATCCGCAGCAGAAAATTGATTCCGTAAACAAAATTTAAAGCAAATTCTTTGCTCAAAAAATTACGACATCGCAAAAAACGAAAAACTCGCTTTTAGCAGCTCACAAAACGGCACGTATCTGAAACACTAATGAATATTTTGACATGAAATTTGACATAAATGTGACTGACAGTACTACCAACCTAAAAAGAAAATAATTCTCCAAAACCTTTAACGCGCGCAGTTTAAATTCAAATGTCACCTTATTTTTTGTTTTAAAATTCGTTTAAAAAGATTAAATGAGATTTTTAAACCGATCTCCTCATCCATTTAAATATTTGGGCATTAACGAACACTAAAATATACTGTTTTTATTATTAATAATATTTTTATTATTATAATTAAGTTTAATTATATTGGGTAGTCGAAAAAGTCTTTTCGTATTTCTAACCTAACTTCAACTTATTTTTTTAAGTTTATACAATAAATAAATGAACAAATGTGTATCATTTTTTGCCATTTTTGGTGTGTGTAAATCTTTTATCAGTGTAAATTGAAATTCCGAAAATTTGAGAACGGAAGCGAGCGAACCATTGTTGTGTTACACAAACAGATACAGCAACGTCTCCGTTATTTTCACAATTTTTTTATACAAAAATTTCAAAATATATCGAATTTCTTCATTATTTTCACTCCTTTTTCAACTTCCCAAATTTATTTTTTTCTGATTAAATGAAGCTTAGAATCTCACCTTTCTAACACTATATGGTATGACACAATAGGGGTATTTGCATGCTTTTGCAAGATTGCAGATTGCAAAAATACTCTACCGGAATATACAAGGACACAAGAGCACCCATTGCAGAATTTAGTGATATATGAATCTCTGATTCAGTCAATTTATTGTGAATGACTATTATGCTTGGCTATTGTAAATTGGCGCACCTTCTGCATATATTTTTATCAAAAAAAAACTGTAACAAATCTTTATAATTTAAAAAGAAATTATAAAACCTATTTAAAACTAACTTCCTCAAAAATTTAACGACGTAATATGTCTTTATGTAAAATGACAGCAAAAACAGGGTTGCAATTATATTTTTACATAACATTGCACGTAAAAATACATGGGTTTTGGTCTGACATATTTTACAGCCATTGCAAATAATTTTCTTGCGTTTGTTGTTGTGCCGGTGCACCAAGAGGAAATATATGCAATTCTTGCACTGTGCAAGGGTTTTGCAAGAGCAAGAGAATACCCCTAATATGATTGGTAGCATTGCAGATATTCGACTGCAACGACATCTATTGACAAGATACGAAAATATGTATGATTTAAGTGTAAAAAATAAAAAAAAATGCTAAAAACTGCTGGCATGGCAATTCTTCTTTAAAAACAAGGCAAACAAAATTCTAAATGAGTCAATAGTTACGTATGTATACAGTAAGAAAAACCTATATTCATATCCGTATACTCCTAATGAAAGTACCTGGTGAATTAGCTAAAAGTGAATCTTGAATTTTTGACGGTATTTGGCCAGATAATACTATGATGTCCCTTAAAGGAAGACAATACGAAAAAATTTTATTTGTAATTTCGAATAACATTCTTATACGTGGTTGGTCGAGGGCTGCCAAAGGTTGGTTTCTTAAATACCCAAAATCATTACAATTGCTTACAAAATATTATATCTATGTATTTACATATATTACTGAAATAAGGCAACGACCGATAACTATACAATGCTTTCTTTTACGACCATACGCTGCGATTTGAAATCTCGATTCGTTTCAGAAGCAGCACGTGAGTCGTTCAGAAAAAAGTAAACAATAAATTAAAACGAGTTGTTACTGCCATTTTTATCTGCTTCACGTATTTCAAAAATCATGTGTTGAATAACGAACTATTAAAATTAGATGAAAGAAATATATTTAAGTAATACAGAATTAAATCAAGCGTAATTTTACACTCTGTTACTCATTTATTTTAGTGCTTTGCGCAAAGCAGCAATAAAAACGTAAATGATTTCAAAATTATGGAATTATAAATATTTTTCCATAAATTCCTAAATTGATTGAAAATCATATGTGCTAATGCAATAGCGTTTCACACGGTTATTGAAGAGCACAACAGCTAGAAGAGCTGAGCAATGTTCAGGAGGAGTTGTGTAATCGACAGTGAATTTAAAATCAAAACGACAGCAAAAAACCATACGTCAATCAGAATATGTCACATAATCGCATTCGTGCAATGCCTTAAAAATGGCAAATCGGTCAAGTGAAACTAACTAAAAATTGGACAACATCAAACGCGCGCCTGTTTCTTGTTTTTGGAGTGGAGTGGAAGTTTCATTTTTTTAGCTTTTGTCTACTTCAATTGTCGATCAAGTGCCTGAAGAGACTAAGCAATATTGAGCAGTGGCAATGAAATAGAAAGTGATTACCAAAAATAAACAAAACTGAGTGAATTGATATTATATAAAACAGCAGCAAATACAAATACATTACAAACAAATAACAAATTCGATTTTCGTATGTGATAATTTATACGATATATAAAGGTGTGTGTGCGCGCGCGTGATGACAACTGAATCTAATTGTAAGTGTGAGCCTATCATTCGAAAACGAAAGTGAAATTGAAAATCGTCTTCACTCCAAATGTCACGAAATTCATTTGAAATTCCAAGTAAAGATAATCACACGCAGCTACAACGCGACCGCCAATACTAAACACCAAGTGCAGTGAAGAGGACGAAGCCAATATTCACCAACCAAATGACGATTGCTGATAGTGAAATATGAATTTCAAATTTGTAAACATGGTTTAAAATCACATAATCGCAGACGTTGATTTAAAACGCAAAAGATTTCACTGGGGCCGCAGTGTTGGAGCGTAGTTTTCATCGCTTTAGGATGGGAGTTGAGCGCGCTACCGCTGCTCATTTACAATTCCGCATACGTAGCGGCCTGCAATAGCCGTTGGGCGTCAAGCGTATTGTGTGCACGGCGACGGGCCGCGCAGAAACGCAGGTTCGAGCCAAAGTCATTCAAAGGTAAAAACGGCTTTCGAGGCGATTAAAAAGCAATATACAGATATGCGAATCCTACCTTGTATTTGGGCGCGTGCGTAAATGTGTATTTCTTCAATGATTTATTTGTCTCTGATTTCGAAATTTTGTGAATTTTTTCGATTTATGCATTTGAATTGTTAATAGCATTTCTAATAGCTTATCTTTATGGCAGTTTTTGCATTAAAAATTTCTTCGAACCATTTGCGGTTGCTCCTTTCTTTGATCGAAATAATTTTCATAGCATTTGCAATTCTGCAGTTATAATAGTGGCACCTACTTGCATTGTTGCACGTTGCCAATAAGTGGCGGCAGGCCAATAAGCTGCCAAGCTGCA
This sequence comes from Bactrocera correcta, assembly GCA_027475135.1. NCBI lineage: Eukaryota > Metazoa > Arthropoda > Insecta > Diptera > Tephritidae > Bactrocera > Bactrocera correcta. The sequence goes on along the minus strand of CM050326.1, from coordinate 63,161,109 downwards.
TATCTCTTTGACGCACGCAATCGCAGTGAAAATCAGCGCGGTATAGCGTTTTTCAGTTAAAATTGTTTGCTTTCGCACCCCTTAAGCGTCCATTAACGTGTGATATTCACAGGTTCGCAGCCAACTTCACTCGGTAGTTCCGTTGGCCGCGAAATATCATATGTATGTTGATTTATTTGTTTTTTGTCGTTGACGTCCTCAAATGAATGCCATTTTAAAAGTATTAGCCGAGACGGTACAGTGTTATTTGATTTGAAACTTTCAACGCATTCGCCGAGAAAGACTAACTTTCACTATACCTAGTTTATAGTGATGACTTAGATAAGGGTTTTGATAACGATCAACACCAAAGCATTGACCGGAATAATATATTAATTGATCTAACAATTGTGCTACCATCAAATTAGTTTTTGAGATTTCTGCTTGCCTTATTACGATTTGTGTATAAACTGGGCTGGCTGTATTTCTATACTATAGTCCCTGAACATTTTTATTGGCATTTCCAAGAGAGATGTAGATGCTCAAGTAATTTTGAGTAAACCGTTAAATATGAGCTGGATGTTATCATTTTTGGGTCATATTATATGTTCATCAAGCATTCGCGACTAGGCACCCACGTCATCGTTGACTGCCATAACTTTGAAGATGTACATAATTTCGTCTATCTTGGAACCAGCATCAACACCAAAAAAACGTCAGCTTCGAAATCCAAAGCGGAATATCTCTTGCCAACAGATGCTACTTTGGAATAAGTACGCAATTGAGAAGTAAAGTCCTCTCTCGACGAACAAAAATAAATCTCTATAAGTCACTCATTATTCTGCGGAAGATTTATGGTCCCCTGCGCGTGGCCACGGCGAATATCGCATTCGATGGAACAATGAGCTGTACAAATTGGACCTGCTCTGCGAATTAAAAAACAGCGGCTATGCTGGCTAGGTCACGTCGTCCGAATAGATCAAACTTAAGTCATTTATGGAAAATCTTTTTCGTTGACAAGTTTCTTCACGAATTAGGCATTGATTATTATCTATGCAATCGCTACTATTTGTGAATACATTATCCAGATCGAGCAACTATAGCATATAGCTGCCACAAAAACTTTTACCTGTGAAGGGTATTATAGCTTCGTTGAAGCCGCTGTTAACATTTTTCTGTTTGTTAGACCCTATCTTTAAGCAAATTGTATATTTTTTAGGGCTGAAAAGGTTAGATATGATCAAGATATCGCGTACTATCAGATATCATTCTTCTTCTTCTTAATTGGCGTAGACACTGCTTACGCGATTATAGCCGAGTCAACAACAGCGCGCCAGCCGTTTCTTCTTTTCGCTATGTGGCGCCAATTGGATATTCCAAGCGAAGCAGGTCCTTCTCCACCTGGTCCTTCCAACGGAGTGGAGGTCTTCCTCTGCTTCCCCCTGCGGGTACTGCGTCGAATACTTTCAGAGCTGTAGTGTTTTCGTCCATCCGGACAACATGACCTAGCCAGCGTAGCCGCTGTCTTTTAATTCGCTGAACTATGTCAATGTCGTCGTATATCTCGTACAGCTCATCATTCCATCCAATGCGATATTCGCCGTGGCCAACGCGCAAAGGACCATAAATCTTTCGCAGAACTTTTCTCTCGAAAACTCGCAAGTCGACTCATCAGTTGTTGTCATCGTCCAAGCCTCTGCACCATATAGCAGGACGGGAAATCATTGGTATCAATAAAATCTACTTTTCCACTATCCCAGTTCACACTAAAGGAAATCGCTGGTAAAATTATCCTATTTCCTTAAACCCTAAAGATGAAACGAGGGTCGAGTAATAAATACATATTTGATCCTGAAACTAAGTAGAAGGCGATTGATTTATTATTTAAAGATTAAAGAAAAATTAATCGCTCAAAACCTTCGATTGCATTTTTACACTTTCAATAGCATTAAAACAACATTAATAAAATAGACAAAGTTGAAACGAATGCTTGCACTGATTGTCGTGGGAAGAACTAGGACTACAATTAACACCTTAAGAATCACAAAGTCATGATTCCTTTTCATTCATCAGTCTAGAAATATAAAGGACAGCCCCAGTGTTATGCTTATCCTTATGTAGTACGATAAATGACGGAACGATAATTTCTAAGAGCAATTATGCAATCCTCAGCTGCGAAAGGATGTACTTGTATCCTTGTAAATTGAAAATGAGTTACTGCGCCTGAATAACTTATTGCTGCTAACAATTTAAGTAATTTAAAGCCGCACAAGCGGGAATTGCAAAGATAAACGCCTGCTACTAACTTTTAGATTACGTGGATTGTTTGGAATTTTGCTCCATTCAGGGTAAGAAACAGCGCATCCGCTTAAGGTTGGGTTGAGAAGGGATGAGGTCAGTGTTAATTTCATTTTCATGCTTTAGCAAATTTAAAAAAAGCAACAAATGTGGCCACTTTCATTCCATAAGTTGCACATAAATTTGCACGCGAAAAAGGTACCACTGTGTTGGTTGACTGTAGCAGAGCCCAGTACTAGGGATTTACTGTGCAGCTACAAAGGTGGGGGTATTGCGTATGGCAGGGAAATTAAAAGTGGTAAATTGCAAGAGTTTTATGGAAAGAAGTTTTGTGCAAACGAAGATGTTGTAAAAGCAAACATTTTCATAATTAGGGATGACGGTTTGCATGAAGTAATTTAGTCCGTTTTTGACGTTAATACTTTAAGTACAGAAGATTAATTTGATGGTCCAAGTTATACGGCGCTGAGTATTGCGCAAGCATGAATAGAGAAAATAAAAATAAGCTGCACAAGCATTGTCCGCTCCAGAAAGGTGGATACGCTGTATGAAAAACAAGTCGAAAACTTCTGATTAATAACCATTTTTTTTGGAAACGTTAGTACTATTTTTGGGTCTATTATAAGTATTTTGTCTTAAATAAGTAAACATAAACACAAACTAACTTACAAACTTTTTTCGTATGCAATTCTTTCGAAGTTTGCTAAGCAACTTTCTGTTAAAAAGGTCTTATCAATAAAATAAGCATACAATTAAAGGTAATGGTTTTGACTGCCCTAAAGCTAGAGCTTAATATGCTCGTGGAAACTAGAAGCAGAAAAATTATTTCAAGCCATCATAAGACATCATGCATTAATGTATGTATGTATATGCAAGTCTATTTAATTTATTTCTGTGTTCAATTCGTCACAAAATAAATCGGGTTTTATTCAAATGTATTATCGAAATCCTAACATTTCTTGAATTGCATTGTATTTTTCAAGAAGCCGGACCGAATTGTGGGTTCTTATTAGTAGCAAACCTGAGGACCTTGATAGGGTTCGTGAAATACTAAAAGAATTGCAACTATAATTCACTACTAGCTGTGGTAGTATTCCATCATAAAGCTAGCACTCAGTCTATGGCGACCTAACATATCTAAAATCAATTTTTTTGAGAAACACATAACAAACAGGGAAAAACTTTAACTTCAGTTGCATCAAATCTATCACATCCTTCGCGAATACAAAAGATTCCTTAGAAGTTATTTATATCGATCACTCAGCTTGTGGTTCGATATTGGTGTTTCCGGCAAAAATGTTACTTCTTGGGGAGAAAAAAAGAGAAATGTGTACAAAATTCCACAACTATAACTCATTAACTAAGAGATAATTCAGGTATATACAGACAGAGATTTTATATTTCTAGTCGAATCGAATTACATAATTTATATGTTATATTAAACTTATTGGTATTATAATCTAAACTAAGATCAGCTTAGTATGCTACTTATGTCATTTTGAATGTCAAGTGTAGTATACGAATAATAAGTAAAGATGATGATAGAGAGAGTACACCATTAATACACGGTTAACAAATTTCATCAGTAATTTTCAATTTGTTTTATTATGTTTCATTCTTTAACGAGGTTGCCATATGCACTAATAATAAATATTAACAATTTTTTGTACACGTAAGTAATAAATAATATTTTCTAGTATCTTTTTGTTAGTTTTTCATGTTTTGTTCAATAAATAATTTCTTTGGAAACGGGTGTCGTCTTTAAGCCTAAGTAAAAAAAAAATAAATAAAGGCGATGCGTTGTGGTCAATTTCCATTCGATAGAATGATTCGAAATTATTTTCACTTAGATGAAAGTATGCATATATTTAAGGTTGCCTTTGACCAGCGAAAGCCATGTCTTGTGCGTCTTGTGGCTCTTGAGACGAACGCGCCCAAGCGTGCGGATCCCAAGCAGGCGATGGATGTTCAAAGTGCTCAACATGTTCGACATGTGCTGGCAAGTCCAAATGGTGATCGACGTGATGGTCCACATGATGTGGCACGATATCAATGTGATGGGGTACAATGTGTTCGACATGATGGGGGAAGTGTTCGATGTGGTGTGGAATGTGTTCAATGTGTTCCACATGTTCGACATGATGAGGATAATGGACTACTTCGTAATTAATAATCTGCCGAGAAAGAAGATTTAAATAAAAATAAGAATACGATAAGAGTACACGAGATAATTTTTTACCTTTGGTTTGGCAATTTTAAAGACGACCAAAGCGCCAGACAACACCAATGATAGTAGACCCAAGGTCATGGCTTTCCAGGTCTTAAGCGCGATCAAAGCTAAAGCGAGTGGCACCAAGACCGTGGTCTTCAATTTCAAACCGATAAGGAAGGGCAACAATACTTTACGAACCATGCCGCGACCTTAAAAGCAGCAAAGAGTAATCATGACATAAAATTTTACTATTTATAGCAAGGCTTACCTTGGTTTGAATCACGTTCCGCTAATGATACAATAGAATCTTTGGTCAGGGCATTGCTAAACAAAAAGTCCGGTACGTATGAGCGTGCTTCCTCGGTGCTAAAGAATTCAGGAGCCCGAACGCGCAAGGCATGAGTGGCCAAGAAGTTGTCGATATCGTTGAATAATTGTTCTTGTGCATTGTAGGAGCGTTGTTGTATTGGCTGTACTTTACTAGTGCGTACAATAGACAACTTATCGGTGATTTGGATTTCATCTTGTTGAAGTGCCTGATTGAACCACTGCATGGCTTTCGGTTGCACACAGCTTGTGCTGAAGTCCTTCAAGCAGCTGTTGTACATGTCGAACGCCAGATCGGTGGCAGAGCTTGTGGGAACTATTTGCGTGGTCCCAGCGTATGTAGCGCTAGCGGTTAGCGCCACCACAAACACAATAGTGAACATCCTCATCCTCGTCCTAGTTGTTTGTCACCCTTCGCGACTGACCAAAATATGCTGCTTGGCTGAAAGTGTTTCCTGCTGTTGTGGGTGCGTCTTTTCGCACAGACAATCCAAGCGGGTATGTAAATGGTGTCTTAGCTGTTTGTGGTTTTTATACGACATCGTACATTTTATCAATTAAAATGCATGTTGTCATCGAAAACAATTGTCGCTGCTGTCGCTGAAATTGGTTGGCATTGCACCTGGTCCGTTCTCTCTGGTCGCAGCAACTTTCCTTCATGCCAGCGCTCTCCTCGGCCCGTTTCTTTTAGCAGTCTTCGTTTGAATTTTCATTATTTGTTTTGATCTAATATCCGCAAGTGCAAATTAAGCACAATTAACCAATGGTCGAACACTTGTGATTTCACTAGCATAGCAATTCGATGAGTACGAAGGTGATGAATGAATTGTTATCAGAGTTTAGGCAACACACATTCAAGTATTTTAGTTTTTAAGATTTTAGCTAGGTTCTAATAATGCCATAATCAATGGTTTTTGATTCTGGGAGAGTCATTTTATTATTTTCGAAATATGTTTAATCCAATCTGACGTCAGGCTTAATATTGATTGAATTATCTACATATATGTATGTATAGACAGCTGTTTATTGTAGATGTACTGTCTTCGAAGCGCCAAGCGTTTGAGACCTTATATGTATACCAGATGTTTAACACGTTGACTGCCAACTACGAGATAACTCGTAGTTCATACATAGTATGATTTCCCTTCCAGGAAGCCAACTACGAGTTATCTCGTACTACCTAAAACTACCACTTTTTGTGTAGCTACGAGTAAAACCGTATTATAATAGTGTTAGTATCGATAAATGGCTTCTGGGAAAATAAAAAAATTTGGGTTTGGCTTCCGTGAGCTTTTTGTTTTATTAAAAAAAAAAAATTATGGAAAAATTCATTCAATATAATCGAAAAATTAACTCAAATACAATAAATAAAGCAATATATTATTGTTTGTGGAAGTTTTTTAAAACAATTTTCCACACAAAGGGCTGGCTTCTCTGGACAGGCTGGACAGAAGTAACGCGTTTCTCGGCGTTTTTTTTCTTGGGTACACACACATGCCATGACTTTGTCGGACGCTATTTTTTTCCGTTGGTGGTAAACACTCTAAATAATGGAGCTCTTTCGATCTATTTTTTATACCCTGAACAGGGTATATTAAGTTGTCACGATGTTTGTAACACCCAGAAGGAAGCGTCGGAGACCCTATAAAGTATATATATAAATGATCAGTATGTTGAGCTGAGTCGATTTAGCCATGTCCGTCTGTCTGTCCGTCTGGCCGTCTGTCTGTATATATACGAACTAGTCCCTCAGTTTTTAAGATATCGTTTTGAAATTTTGCAAACGTCATTTTCTCTTCAAGAAGCTGCTCATTTGTCGGAACGGCCGATATCGGACCACTATAACATATAGCTGCCATATAAACTGAACGATCGGAATCAAGTTCTCATATGGAAAACTTTCGTATTTGAAAATGTATTTTCACCAAATTTGGTATAGATTATTTTCTAGGGCAAAAATGTAATATCCGAGAAAATTGTTCAGATCGGTTAACTATAGCATATAGCTACCATACAAACTGAGCGATCGTAATCAAGTTCTTGTATGGACAACTTTCACATTTGACAAGATATATTCACGAAATTTGGTATATATTATTTTCTAAGGCAACAATGTAATCTCCGAAGAAATTGTTCAGATCGGTTAACTATGGCATATAGCTGCCATACAAACTGAACGATCGAAATCAAGTTCTTGTATGGACAACTTTCACATTTGACAAGATATATTCACGAAATTTGGTATATATTATTTTCTAAGGCAACAATGTAATCTCCGAAGAAATTGTTCAGATCGGTTAACTATGGCATATAGCTGCCATACAAACTGAACGATCGGAATCAAGTTCTTGTATGGACAACTTTCACATTTGACAAGATATATTCACGAAATTTGGTATAGATTGTTTTTTAAGGTAGCAATGTAATCTCTAAAAAAACTTGTTCAGAACGGGTTACTATAGCATATAGCTTCCATACAAGCTGGACACATAGTTACTAACAGAAATGCACCTGTGAAGGGTATTTAGCTTCGGTGCAACCGAAGTTAACGTTTTTTCTTGTTTTAAAAAGTGGTTGAAAATCTCCAATCAACGCCAAGACGAATTCTTCTCTGAACTTTATCAGTTTTATTTTAGATGAAGTTACTTTTTGGTAAATTCGGTGAGAATTTTGTATATACATATATCTCTATAATATGAAGTGAAACCTTTTTGTGCCATCTAATAGTCTTTCTTAGAGATGAGTAGTACGAAATCATTTGATCTGATCGGTCAATGCCGGAATGCCTGGTAATCTCGAATTATATTCGGTTTCATAGAAATTGTTTCATTGCGATTGGGCACCTCTACCATTTCAATAGCGTGCATGTTTGAAATGGAAAGGACTATTCGTTTGTCTTTCCATTTACATACAGTAACATGACCATTTGTCTGCTAAAAACACTCCCCTTCTTTTAGTTTATGATTTACCACATCTTTGGGGTTTTCTTTTCTGTTACTTCGTAGGGTTCCACACACATAAGTTTTTCGTGTATATAACAGTTTTGTAAGACTAACTGAATTCAAAAAATTGTCCATGTAAAGCGCGTAGCCTTTATCGAGATAGTCCTGAAGTAAATGTAAAACAACGTCAGCCGTGTGGGTAGTTCCCTCAGATTTTCCGCTGTAAATTTGTATTTTTATTACAAGACCGTTGGACTCACATAATTCACCACCAATTCATTTGACACCATATTTGTGTTTTTTATTTTTTATGTATTGGCGGAAAAGCAATCTTCCCCGCCATAGCATCATGGATTCGTCAATACAAATATTTTTACTTGGTACATAGTTTTCACGCATAACATCGTTGAAATGATTTAGGATTGGTCTCACCTTGTAAAATCTGTCGGTAGATGGTTGTGTGATAACGAAGTATCAACTGGAATCGATTGCGGCTCATATGTGTGCGCCAAAAGTATTATATAGCTTGTTTGTGGTCCAGTAATGTTCTATTGTTGGAAAAGTACAAGGTCCCATTTGCAATAAAAGTGCAATAAAAACTTTCATCTCTGTAGCACTTACGTATTGCCAATTTGATATCCTTTTAGATTTTTTTTATAGCATTTTGATTCCCCTTTTCCAATGTTGCAATTTCTTGCGCAGCATATAAATTAGTTTTTTCTACCAGTAATGCAAGAAACTCATCCGAAAAAAATAAATCCACCTGCGTTTGTACTGTAAAATTTGATGTATCTAATTTCACACCAACATTTTCTTCGAAAAGAAATAATTCAGGATTGTGTTGAACTTCTGTCCACAAATCATCATTCTCATTTGACGTTGTTGCTTGAAAATCATCGTCATTATTATCAGATTCGGGGACGTCTTCAGGTTCGGAGATGACTTCATCTTCACTATCACTTGTATTCTCAGAAGGCTCATAAATGTCGTTACTACCATCGCTGCAATCATCTTCTGAATCACTTAGATTTGCGTTGTACTCAATTTCACTTTGATTCAGTGACCTTTTCCTATCCATATTGGGTTCTTGATAATTATAACAGTAATTTTAGAGAATGTTTATAAATCTAAAAAGAAAGAAAATAATAATAAAATTATGATAATTTTAATAAGTAATAATAACTATAAAAAAAATACTATAGAAAGCAAAAATGATGTTTTTTTAGGAAAAAAAGGCCTACCTACTACGAGATATTTCGTAGCGTTCTTTCCCAGACGCCAACTACGAGATAACTCGTAGGTCCTTTTTCTCCTTAAAAAACATAATTTTAGATTTTTGATGATACCAATGATCTAGAAATAGAGTTTTTAGTAATATAATGTGAAAAAAATGTCATTTTTGGACAGTTTTCAGAAAATGGCCTTGGCAGTCAACGTGTTAAGCAAACAAGCAGCGCTTGTGGTGCCACCCTTACCCTTTGCGTTGAAGTATAGTTTGGTAACCCCTTAATTATGTTTTTCATAAGCTATTATAATTGATTTCAAGAAAGAAAAAAATGTGGCAGTTGGGGTAGTTTGGACCAAATTTTATTTATTTTTTGCCAATACCAATTACTATTATCATGTCACATACTAAAAAACTAATCATGTAGAGTAAAGTCAGCTGGATGTTCGTAAATCCTAATATTAGTTATATGGGGGCTAGGCCAAGATTTAGCTCAAATTAATCTATTTTAGACACAAAGATACACTGTTTTGAGTAAAACACGCTCTGCAATTTTTATTGAGATAACTCAAATATTGGCCGATATATCCAGTATAAAGTCACCTGGAAGTTTGAAAATTTGTGTAATGGGTTATCAAAAAAGTCTTGCCTTATTTTCATACATCGAGCTTCTTAGTGACTCCAAGCTTCTTCAAATGGTTTATAACGGTTTGATGACTACTATGCCGGTCTCTTTCGACCACCAGAACGAAAAAGTTGAAACCATCGTTGTGCGGTGGAAATGGAAACTGTATCGGGTCCATAAACTGCACAAATTTTATTGGCGGTTTGAGATGCATTTTTGCCTTTATCGTAGTAGTACTGTGAAATATGCCGTATTTTCTCTTTATTTTGTTCCATAGCGAATAAAGCTAGAACTACGTGCTTTCAGCCCCAACTAGCGAAAATACCGCAAGACTTTTGACTTTGACAAACTAATATTGGGTATATGGGGGCTCAGGGAAGTATTGACCTATTCAAGCAATTTCTAACATACAGACATACCATTGTCAGAGACGTACTATCCCTGAATTTCAATTATATATCTCACACATTGACCCATATTTTCGATCAAAAGTCAACTATAAGTACTGGTATAAAAATATTCGGTACCTAGGAGCTTGAACAGGTTTTGTTGGATTTGATTAATATTTGATCATAAGGTGGCAAACGCGTTATACGAGTACTCGTACTAATTACTTCTTGGTTTGTGTGCTGGAAGGTAAAACAATCAAGTGGAATTTAAAATTGTGCTACGTGGGAAGTAGGCGTGGTTATTGTCTGGTTTCGTTCATTTTTGCAACGTGACATAGAAATACCAAATATAAAATTTGTATCTTAATTGGTGCTTATAAGTTTTCGGCTAATGGCGATTTGTGGGCGTAGCACTGGTCCGATTACCCCCATCTACGAACTCGAACTTTTTTGTACTAAGATGCAACTAAGTTTCATCAAGATATCTCAGTTCTTACTCAAATTAAAGCTTGCACGGACGGACGGACAAACAGACAGTCAACCGGATTTCAACTTTTCCCATCGCCCTAATCATTATATATATTATATATAACCCATATCTATTCGATGATATACAACCCTAATTGAAAGTGGCTGCACTTCTAAATACCTACCTAAAATATTTGTATATCCCTAACGAATGTTTGCCTTAAAACTATTACAATGAATAGTTCATCAACGTTTTATATAAATGTAGTATGTATAAATTACGAGTTGAATTTCGGCAAACTGTAATTGAGTATAAAATAAGATATCTTAATAAAACCTTGGTACTATGTGGCGATATATACAAGTATTGCACACCAGAGCATGCTACCCTAACAAAAAAGGGTAATTCCAAACAACATCAAGTGTTTTACCAACGAATATCCACGAATATCAATTCATGTAAGCGAGGAGTATCTGTAGTGTAGAACGTTTCAAATATAAGCACTAAAGCTTTATGAGTATAGTATGAAAATGGGAGAAATCGGATAATAACAACGATTATCTCCAATACCCAGAATGATATACTATTGTAAGTGCAGTAATTGTCTAACGAAGACGGATAAAAACATTAACATTAATTTGGTACATTGCAATCTATCGATCTCCATATAATGGGATAAGATATCAATGAAATCCTTTATTGCTATGAGAGTACATTCCATGCCATTATGTATGGATCTCGATTTGTTTTGACACTGAACCCAATTTTCGAGCATAAATCGGCTGATACTGCTGCAATTTCACGTTCGATATTCGTACGAAGTTCATAAATCGTCGCTGGCTTGTTGGTAAACCATAGACTTGAGGAAGCCCAACAGGAAATAGTCTAGTGGCGTCAAAGCGCACAACCGAAGCGGCCAATTGTCTAGGCCATTTCGTGAGATAACACATTCACCATGCTTGGTTTTCCCTATGCATATCGATTGTGACATTCACTGTGGCGTCGTCCCGTTGGTACCACATATTATCCGAGTCCATATCATCCAATTCCGTCCAAAAATATTCGGTTATCATTGAGCGGTAGCGATTACCTTTGATAGTAACGTGCCGGTCTTTATCATCACGGAAGAAGTACGGCCCAATGCCGTCGCCGCCCCATAAACCGCACCAAACCGTATTTCCCATATTTCGGGATACAATGATAACTCATGGAGTACGTGCTGCCTGACTAATAATGCATTTTTTGCTCATTGACGAAGTCATTCAGCCAGAAATGAGCCTCATCACTGAAGATGTTTTGTCGTTGGAAAACCGTACCACTTAACAAACATACGACGATCTTGTAAAGATGTAAGTCAATATCATTTTTGCGAAATTTGCCATAACGTAGTCACAGGGTTGCCCAATGTTTGAGAATGACGTGTGAGAGACTGATTTGGGTCTTTCTCAACTGATGCACTTCTTTGTCTCATTGGCACGAGAACATTTTGTACTGTGACTGTGGATTCTAATTTTTCTATTAGACGTACAATTGTTGATCTGACTGGACGATTATGACGACAATAAATTGGCTCTAAAAGTTGAGGCCCCTGACTACCAGTTTCGGAAGTAAGTTTTAATAATTTCGACTCGTTGTTGGATTGTATAACTTTTCATGATGAAATGGAAAACCTTACTAAAGAAAATTGATAAAAGAGGGCGAAAAAATATGGGGTCGTTTGCTGTCGCTACCCTCCCGTTATTACAGTTAGATAATAGGATAGACGAACTACAACCAGGCCCTTCCCAACTGTCAATTAAAAGTTTTTATGCAATAATGCTAATACATTCTTATTAAGTGTTTATAGAATTTTATTGTTATGTTACAGTAAATCGATTTTAAATTCAAGCGAATATTGTTCATGCATGTAAAATCATGAAGCTATTGATTCTCCCACATTAAAGCGCGGAAATGGCCACCATAAACGCTAACCGTTAAATAAAATTGAAATTTAAACTCTCTGATAATCGTAAATGTGTGGTGTGTAAATGAAGCTATGTGACTTCGAAAGCATTCGTTGCGATGGGGATTGTGTTTTCCAGTATACGAATAAGTCTACATATGCTCAAGTATATAGAAATGTTTGTAAAAACCATATACATATGTATGTATAGTATGTATATCAAATTGGCAAGTAGGTAAGGGCGGTCATTAAACGATAAGAACCCTAGAATTTATAAGTTTCTTCGGTAAAATATTTGATTTATTCATTACAATGTCAAAGTATGTAGTCAATTTTAATAACGGCAATTTTAGTGACTGCCCAATTTTTCTACTCTTGCAACAGAGTACAGACCTTGATAATTTTGTTCACCTAATTGGTGTATGTATCACCCAAAACTTATCGAGTTAGATATAGAATTATTTATAGGATATATGTATACATGTTGAGGATGACGAGACGAGTTGAAATCAAAGTAACTGTCTCTCCGTCCATTCGCGAATTCGTCAACTTTAAACTTTAAATTGAGATATATAGCTGAAACTTGGTACTTGTGTTACTTGATGCCCAATGAGGGCGCATTGGTATTACAGATGGGTGGAATGGGACCATTGCCACGTCCATAAAACGCCATTAATCGAAACATATAATGTGCTATAACTGGGTCTCCAAATTAAGTTATTAAATTATAATTTGTTGCAGAGGGTAACACTTGAGAGAGGCACCTGTGTTTTAAAAATCTCTAAATACGAATCCCTCCGTAAATAAATGCGTCAGATGCACCATGAGCTCATATCAAAATTGGACAATAGGCGCGGTACTATTTATATTTGGTTGAAAATTCATAGCTTGAAACCTCTTCGACCAAATGTGGTACTTAGCATTATTCGTATATCACAGTGGGAAAATGGGCGAAATCGGATAACAACCACGTCCACTTTCCTCATACCAAAAATTCTAAATTCCATCTAACTCTATCACTATCCATTATACAAATCTAGCACCAATGAATAGGTTAGATTAGGCTAAGAGGTCGATCACAACGTGGATTTCACTTAGACAGCTTAGAACGCGTGGTACCTAAAAACTTCTACCTGTATATACTGGATCGCAAAACACTTACAAATCGAAAAAGCATCTTGAGCCGATCACACATTTGTTGAGACGGCTAGTCTCAGTTTTGGCATGGTAAGACTATTGATATATTAGAGTAAACTGAGCAAGATCGCTTAGCATAGTTAATGGTATACCACACTTTTTAGTCTTCAATTAACACTGGATTGTGGAGTTGTACTCCGGTACAAAAAATATATAATTTTCGTAACTAGCTTTTGATTGAAGAAATAAAAGAGTTGAGCGGGTAGGTATAACGCGGTCATCAAACCTTTCCCTTTATACCCCTGTGGGAAAACCGAAACGATTTATTTTATTATAAAAATAAGCTTTTATTATATATATTTTTTTAAAATAATTCATAAAAATTTAGTATTTGAGACCATTAATCTTTAATGCACATATTATTAAAAACATTAAGGTATAGTAAGAACATTCCAAAGCCAGTATTGTGAGTTTATCCTTATCTTAAATATAATGGATCACCAAATTATCTTTCTTTAAAATTATGGAACTCATACAAATAACAATTTACATAGAAAGTCGTTTCGGGGGGTATAAATGTTAAATTAATACAAATGTTTAAGTTACAAAAAGGTTGAGTTGAACGATTTTTATATTTGAACAGTTATAACTTAATCTGACATATTCAATTAGAAGGAAGTGTTCACCAAAAGTTGTTCCATTTTCAGCATAGAGTTAAGAAAAAATTCGTTAGCTTTGGACTTTCCTGCAGGGTCATGCAAGCGCACACTTGGCAATGTTGCTTGCACGTCCGAGCGCATAGCTAGGCTTTCCGATTGACAGCTCGGCATAGGCAATGGGTTTATTGCCACATGATTTGGCTGTAGCTGCGGAAGGCGGCTATTAAAATCGTTTTGTTTGCTCAGTTAGTCGTCGTTTGATATTAAAAGCATTCTTCCAAAAAACTGCAACTGTTGCCATGTGTGTACATACTTATGTATATAGGGAAATCAAATTGTTTGTGTGTGCGGGAACTGTATACAAAACGTGCCTGGAAAATTAAAATGTCGCTTAAAATTTTTTCAGCCAACATTTTTGGCTTGTACTTTTAGCCAGCTGTGGTGGAAGAAATAATAGGGGTGACGAGCAAAAGCAGTTTGCAATTCTATCTTCCTCCTTATTTTTGCTGACAGCCTGGTTGTTAATGGGCTATTGGTCGTCAGCATGTAGTTGTTGCAAACAACAATAAAATCATTAAAAAGAATACCGAGGAATGCTAATGCCTGAAGGTACACGCTTACATATATATATATATATATATATATATATATCGGTATAACTGCTTGTCCATAGGAAAGAAAATGTTACGGCTTCTTTTCTTTTCTTCAGATTTCTTGAGTTGCTATGTACTTTGTTTTGCTTTCACTTTTATAAAAAAAATTACTTTCTACTAGTAGCTTTTTATTGCTACCCAATTGAGGAAGCAGTTCTGTCGATTGCTGCTTGAAGGGGCTTTTGCCAGCCACATTTCAGGGCACTTCAACAATTTCGTTGCCATTTTTGGCATTACGCTGCCGCTTATAAGCTGCCATATTGGCATTGTTGGCTCATTTTCGTTTTCTTTTGGGGTTTCTTCTTTTGTTTTTACTTTTTCGATTTGTTGACAAAGGATGTCAATACGAGTAATATCTATTTCCGGTCGGCATGTGTCGGAATGTTTTGCCAATTTACCGGTTTAGTTGACTTCGAATAGCAGTGCGCGTTGTCAAGAAAATTTCGATAAGCGATTTGTCAATGGTGAAATCTGAAAATATTTTTAGCAGAGAACTTCTTCGGTTAAGGTTGTTATTTTAGTTTACTATTACTTTGCTATATTTATTTACACATCCGTTGTTTTTGTGAGGTTTCTTCACTAAGGAAATCCTTTGATAATTGGCGAGCATGTGGGTTTGGTTATTTTATAATTTTTTTTCGAAAAATGTTGTTATAAAATAAATTTTAGATAATTTGTTTTATTTGTATGGATGGCTTATTTGATGTGTAAATTACACAGTTACTACTTAAGGTACAGAGTCTTCAGAGCTTGTGCCAACTGAAATTTCCGAAAAGGAATACGAACTAGATCATGGAGTTATGTATATGAACATATGGTGTCTAGCAGGGGACTCTTTAATAATAACTAAACTTAGGAAGGCTAAAAGAACTTTATGAAAAACCTTGCAAGAAATGTAGGATGCACCACTCATCCGCGAGGATTCGAGTATTCTCTCAAATCTAATCAAATCAAATTACCCTCATAATAATGTATTCGGAAGGAAACCCAAAACTCAAACATTTTCCATCGATAATGAGAGGTTCTATAGCTTGCTGATAAGGAGTACAATTAACCCAAATATCGATAAAAGAATGATAATAACATCACTTTTTATAATTTAAGGCTCAAAAGGCAAGCGGTGAAAGCGATCTCCCTGACTGTGGTTAAAGCTTGATACGAATTGTTTAACATTAATATCATGGAGATATGGCTATGTTGAAGCCTGACGGTATTCTCGAACTAAAAGCAGTTGGGACTTCCGTTTTCTTTGCTGTTTGCTTTTGGAGATTTTAGTCCGAACTGAGAGCGAAGCGAATTGCTTTTAATTCGCTCTTTCTATAAGCCACAAATTAATAGATAAGTCAATGTAACAAAGGAGGTAAAAAAATACTAAAAATGCAATAGAGTCATAAAGATTTACACCCAAAGTTCAAATATCATTGAGCATGCTCATATTTCAATAGTAGATAGTGCTAGAAATACAACATATAAACATGTATCCATAATCAAACACATACATAATTATACAAACACACTTACGTTACACATTTTATATTAAGAACATGCATATATTCCGACGTATGCATTTATATCCTTGCCAACCACGAGCGGACCAGTGAAACAGTAGGTAGTATAATAGTTAAAACAGTGGTTAGATTGCCATATGCCGTGTGAACCATTTTTCCCCTCACAGGTACATATGTATACATGAGATCATACATCTTTGCTGCGCTCATTCAAAAATTCAAAAGAACTAGAATACTCCCTTATTTAATCTTTGCTTTCAGAGTAAATTCTATTTATATTTAATGTGTTTTATTTTTGCAAATAATATTAATCTTTTCTTTCAGATATTATTATCATTTTTTACAATTAATCTTTCTTTTTCTTTTAGATATTACAAATTCAATGTAATTATTACTTATTTTCAGGTATTAGTAACCTTTACTTTGTTTCAATCTTTTTTCAGATATTAATTATTTTTGTAAATTTAATATATTTTTATTTATATAAATTATAATAAATTGTATGTGAATATGTGAAAAATAAAATAAAATAAAAATTAAAAAGTTTTGTTTGAAATTTTAAAAGTAGGAATCAAAAAATGCAACCCTGCATCAGCCATATATTGGGGATATTAGAGCGGGACAGATATACTTTTTTAAATTACACTGCAGAATGAGCGCAACAGAGCACATGTATACGTACGTGTGAGGGGAAAGTGGTTAGAATCTTCACTGAATGAAATATTTCTTAGCTCAATAAGGTCTTTATTTTTCCCCCACCAGCGCACATAGGGAGTATTTGGTCTCAAAAACCGGACAAAATTATTTAAAGTGATTTTATGAATGAAAATGAATAAAAATGCATGATTGGATATAATCATACAATATATTAGGTTGTCAAATATCTCCCTTCCGCTTTTTTGCTCTTTGTTCAATGCTTTATAAAAAGTGTTACTGTTATCGGACTTAGTTGAAATATGTGCCGTTTCGTTCGATAATCTGTTTCCGTCTTGACGGCAACTTCATTATACCCTCCTCGCAGAAACCCCCGTCCTTATTTGCGAAGAACTCGGACAGCCACTTTTCACAAGCCTCTTTTGAGTTCAACTACAACACCAACAAGGGCCTTCGCCCTGGACAGGAACAGGTGGTAATCACTTGGGGCTATGTCCGGGCTATATGGTGGATACAATAAAATCTCTCATCCGAGCTCCCATAGTCTCTAACGAGTCATCAACGAAGTGTGTGGTATGGCGTTGTCTTGATGGAACATTACACCCTTCCTGTAGGCCCATTCTGGACATTTCTGGTCTATCGCACGACGACCGTTTTCACTTGATATTGTCGTATGTGATCCATTTTTCGTCGCCAGTCACCATCCGCTTCAAAAATGGGTCGAGTTCGTTCCGTTTCAGCAGCGAATCGCAGACGTTGATTTGGTCCAGAAGTTTATTTGCGTCAAGTAATGGGACACCCAAACATAAAGCTTTTTGTATCCAGCAGATGGTTTAAAATGGTTTGGTGACTAACTTCCATCTTCTGGGCGATGTCATGTTTTCCATGATTTGGCCGGGTGGCTTATCCATGGTGTCGTTTTCCGCAGTTCGAAGTGATTGGGTACCATCCCCCAAAACAACGTTAATCTCACAGACCGTTTCTCTAGCGGCTTTGCTTTAACTTTAAAATAGCGCAAGTTTCGGCGTTAGTGAACTCCATGCTTACACGTCTATAATTGTTGAATGCAATATCCAAACTAATCATACATAGCGTCGTTTTGTAGGTTATGTCAAGACCTTTCAAAGATGTATAGTATTGCCAAATACGAGCTCTGTAGCGCTTTATACGTAGCCGCGAAATTCAAAGACAAAAAGGGGGAAGGGAGATATTTGACAACCTAATATTAAAATAAAACGAGTAAGGAAGGGATTATTTTTATATTGAATATATTTGAGTAGGGGGGTAGTATTGACCAGACTTTATCTATTTTTCTTATCCCACATACTACTAATATGCCACATACTCAAGAAATGTGCCCTGGGTTTCATTAAGGTATCTTATATACAGGGTGGCCATATAAAATTTTAAATTTAAAAAGTCAATAAAAAAACGGCGTGATATTTTTCAAAAGTCTAACATTTATTTAAAAGGCTGTTTTATGAAATTTATTTGTGGAAAACAATTTCAGGCAAATGACCACCACGGCTGAGTTTACAGTAGCTTATCCGATGAGCCTCGTCCAAAAAGATGATTTTTTCGGTAAAATTGACCATCCACTTGACTCACCACTTTGGAAAAAAGTTTTCAATATTTCCCAGTTTTCTTCTAGTGAATTAGCGACCCATTTCGTAAATTTTAGACTTTTTACTGAACATCTGTCATTTTCTGAATGGTATTTGACGTTTCCAATGTCGAAATTTAGATAATTCAAATTTAAAACGTTAGATGGCCCACCCGTTACAATCACCAATCATATGGAGCAAGGCCAAGTGGATGTTCGAAAATCTTGGTATTAGTTATATGGGGGAAGGGTCAAGTTTTCGCCCAATTGTATCTAGTTTAGACGCAAAAATACACTGTTATGAATGAAACATGTTTTGCAATTTTCATTGAGTTGGCCCAATTATTGGCGGATATATCCAGCTAAAGTCACCTATAAGTTCGAAAATCTATATATTATGTGTAATGGGGCTCAGGAAAATATTGGACTGATTCAACCCACTTTCGATATGCAGAAATACCATTGTCCGGATAGGATTCCGTTTGAAATTCTATTACATATCCCACATAATGACCGATATTTTCGGTCAAAAGTCAACTATGGGGACGGGGGATATTCGATTCCTATGGGCTTGAACATTTTTGGTTCGATTTAAGGGCATTACCGCAAAGTTTTATTCCGTTTTATCAATTATTTCTTAATTTGTGTACTGGAAAGTGATAGAATCAAAAGGAATTTTAAATTGTGCTACATGGGAAGTAGTTGTGTTTGTAGTCCGATGTCGCTAATTTTCACAATGTGACATAAAAATATTCAAAGAATATTACGTACTAAATTTAGTCGAAATCGGTCAGTCGGGTCCCGAGATATGGGATTTCACCAAAAAGTGGGCGGTGCCACGCCAATTGTCCAATTTTCACACCGGCTCCGATAGAGCCCCTTATACCATGTATATACAACTCGTCTAGAATTTTCCAAAAACAAAAAAAAAAAAAAACAAAATAATACATTGACTAAATTAATCTTTTTATTATTATTATAAAATATGGTACATACCATGTTGTCCAGGATCCACTTGCAATTTCGAGACGTATCGTGAATAAGGACGTGCGTACTGAACGACGTCTAGGTTCCGACTACTTAGCAGTTTAAAAATTGGACAATAAGTGCGGCACCGTCCACATTTAGTTCAACTCTTACCTCTGGAACTTCTAAGCGTATTTCAACCACAATTTTGAGTATTATATTGTGGAAATGGGCGAAATCGGGATACAACTCCGCCTATTTCCTATATATCATAATTTTGAATTCCATATGATTATTTCCTTATTTGATTTTTTGCAGTATACAAATCGAGAACAAATGTCGTTAAAAATGAGCAAAATCGGTTAAAAATTCTCATTTGTGATAACCTCAAAAACGTAAAGACTAACTAGTAGGATGAAATAAAAAAATAATTCCGAGATAAAATGAGTATGAACGACTGGATAATGTTCTCCAGTTTAGGAATTTACATAATTCGAATTCGAGAGATGCTATACCAAATTATATACATAATTATAAGAGACAATTTTTTTTGTAGAGCGGTAAACATTTTACAAAACTATGCGTTTTTTAATTTAAAGTTGTTTTCGTAAGAAAAAAAAATATTAACGTAAGAGACTATTTTGTGGAGGCTTTAATTTTCGTACATAATCTATAAAACGTGATGTTGTGAAATTCCTCGTAACCGAAAATCGACCGTCGCAGTGTTTTTATCCCGCTAAGGGAGCTCACCATCTATAGAGGCGAGGCAAAAATAAGTGTTTGAAATGTATTCTTTAAGTTGCAACTCTATTTAACTAATAAATAAGAACCAAATTTTATGAAATTTTGCCCGTTTATCAGAGAAATGTTACCAAATTAGTGTCGTCGTGTCCGGCCATACCCGGTAATAGAAATTGTTTTTGTATGAAATAATAATGAAACCACTGTGTTCATGAAATTTGTCCAGTTATGGGAGATGTCCGGCTATGAGGACTGTAATAAGGAATTTGACTGTATTTTTCAAGTAGTTGGAAGCGAGATTTGAATTTTTGTATCTGATGATAAAAAAATATAAAATTGTAATGCGGAAGACCTTTCCGTTACTAATAAGAGCTCATATGTGGAGAGACTTTTTTAGAGGTTTCTAAGAATCTATATTAAAGAGTAGCCAGCGAATATTTGTTCTTTTACCCACATGTATAGGTAGCCACTTAAAATATGTTTTGTTTTTCCAGAAAACTTTATTGGATATATCGATTAATGAGGATAAGTGATCAATAAAATAAGCAATTTACTAGAAAGGAGCTAAGTTTATTTTTTTTTATTAACTGGAATGTAATAAAAATTGATGTAATTTTTCTGATGGTATAGAGGGGAACCCCCAATAATTTAAAAATGTAACCAAACGGGTATTATAGAAGTAGCGCTCCATAAATTGGTTAAAAATCATTAAACAGAATTAAATTTTTTATTTTCATTTTCATATATTTTTCTGATGCTTTTATTTTTAATTGAATAATTACATACTTGTATTTGTAATTTAAGACTTTCCATCAATATTATAGCTAAATAAAAAATATCTTTTAATAAATTAACAAATAGAAAATAAATAATTTATCGACTGAAGTTTAATTATATAAACATAGTATACACTTTATATTTTTATCTAATCTTAACATGCTTAATTGAAATTAATTTAAATAACAGTAATAAAATATGCATATTCATTTACATTGCAATCACTTGCAATGTGAACAAAATTTTCATAATTCACAATTGACTAAATTTTCTATATACGTATGACGATAACTGACTTGCTGTGGGCATTTAAGCCGCTTCAGAAAAAATAATTTAAATATTTCAAATATAATATAAATAAGTTATTTTACATATATAACCAGCTTATATTGAATGTAAATTCTAATTATACAAGTGACGTAATTGAAAAATAAGCAGCAGCTTTCAGAGAGTCTAATTATGATATGTATGTAGTCATTGGTGCATAATTACAGCGGTATTAAAATAAGTTTCACTAGAGAAATTAGAAACCGTATATTTTTTAACAAATAAATATCAAAGAACAAGCAAAGCTTGTAACGGTTAGTCCTTAAAATTTACTAGTAATTAAGCTACATACAAAAAAATTAAACGATCAAATAAATAAATAAACTTATGTACTAATCCTATTTACAAAAGCAACGGCGAAAGTAGAAACATTGAAAAGCTATCGACTGCTTAACACCGCGGGATAAATTGCTGTACAATTTGTTTTTGTTGGTTACTTATTCGGTGTGCCTACGAAGTTAGCTGCGGGCCCCTTTAGTTAATTTACTGTTTTGGCATTTGTGCGCCTAAAACGCTGCAAATGCGCACTATGCATAAGCAG
The DNA here is from genome assembly GCA_027475135.1 of Bactrocera correcta. Taxonomy (NCBI): domain Eukaryota; kingdom Metazoa; phylum Arthropoda; class Insecta; order Diptera; family Tephritidae; genus Bactrocera; species Bactrocera correcta. The sequence continues at coordinate 63,139,135 of CM050326.1, read as the reverse complement.
GTGCTTTGAAGCTTTCACTTCAATACCCCCACGTATCGATTTTGTGTCATTCACATTTCCGCTTCGCTGCCAAGCGCAACTCATTCCGTATTAATGTTGCACTGCGGATAAAGGCGTAGGCAATCTCTTTGATCCTGTCCATCACGGGCGGCTTGTATGAAACGGTAGAAGCGCACAACGGCCCCGTTCGGGTTCGACACGGGTTGCAATTCACTCGTATCGCTGCGTGAATTCAATTGTCAGCATTTGGTATAGTTGTTGTTGATGAGTGCGTGTAAAGACATAGAAATGATAGAATACTGATTAATGATGGGGTGGTATTTTCTACTTTAAAATTTGATTGGCAATTTTATAGGGCTTGTAGGAAATAGTCTATAATAATTTTATTATTAAAACAGTTTTAAAAATAAAGCCAAATTCAAGTTTCATAATTTAATTAAAATTTTACCTTCTTCGCTTCCTTGAGATACTTAGTTCGTTAAAAATAAATGAAATGCACTTTTAAAGTCAGCTCTTTTTATCACTGCAGACATTGCAGCTCAAAATATCGCGCTATCGATTTTGATATAATCTAACTAATGATTTACATATATATTTGGATAACTTTGATCTATGTCTAATAGTTCATTCAATAACAAATAGTTTTACATTTCATTCCTAACAAGGATGATAAATTTCAAAGAAGTTATGAAAAGAGATGAACTAAAGAATGGAAATAGACACATTAGGAAACAAAACTTTTGTAAGTTTTTAAGGAAAATATTTTAGAGAAATAGTTTGAGTTAGTTTGTAAACCAGTTTTTAGAAATCTCGAAATTCTTAATGTCAAAATAAAAATTTAAATCTGTGCGCTTTCTACTCATTATTTTTTCGGAATACAAATAAGTTTCATATTCATAAAAATGTTAGCCTTTATTCAGACTTTCTATATAATATCAACTAAGTGTGCAGGAGAACGCTTTTTAAGAACGAACATCGCCTTAATCATTGTTTCCAATAGCACTTCGCTTTACACAGTTTTTTCTTGTTTTTAGATCAAACTAACAGCTTTCTAAACCCCTGAAGTGACTATCTCAATCATGCACTATCTCTATTGCCTATCTACATATACGAAATCTCGAATCTAATACAAATTTCGTATATTCTTATAGCAGGGATGAATGGAAAACATCTTAAACAGTTAAATATGTTTGTTTACACAAATATTTCAGAGCACAGCCTCAACTTAGATTGTACTTTTGTCTAGCATGAGTAGTTAAATTCCTAATTTTCTCTCCAACGCAGTGGCGTTCGTACGCGAGCTGAATAATTTAGTCACATATGTACTTATGGTTGGAAAGTTAGTATACTTGGTGCTTTTAGGCTTTTGAGCTCTAATAAAGCCGCATATGTTCTTAAGCTCATACGTGCTGCACAAAGAGCATGTGTTGATTTTTTAAGTAGCTGGAAAACTCTCTCCACAAATTTATAAGAAGTTTGGCAGTACAAAGAGATTGTACATTATGTATGAATCCTGCTGGAACAATGTCTCAGCAGAGAAGAAGATATTTTTCTCAACACTTAATTAGATCAGTTTATTGTTTTTGCATTAAAATTCAGAGATTTATTAGGACGCATTGGGATTTCTTTTTAATGATGCAATAAGATGAGTTCCACAGCTCCACTGTCTTCCTAAATTATTTTACTTCGGTATTTCTTTCGGGCACAATAAAAATGTGTGCCTTTATAAGTAACCGTTAAGTGAAGCACCATGCAATCGGAGATTAATATCCCATTTGCTTTGGTAATGTACAAAGCTGCTTTAACATTTACTTTGTGTATTGCGAAAATTAAATTGCAAATGGAATCAGTGATGTGTTTTTAATGAAAATCAGAACGAAGCACCAAACTGAAATCAAAGTAGATAATGCATTTTTGTAAAATTTCATTTGTATACTTTTTTTGTTGCTGTGAAAATTGATAATATCTCACGTACACCGTTCCTGAACCAACTCCAACAGAAAGATCCCCAACAACAACGTTCGAGTGATTTATTTTATATTAATGGAGAACTTATATAACTGTATTAAAAAAATAGTACACTTTATTCGGTTGGCGTAATGTGAAATAACAAAATTGTTAAAAAACTATTAGTATGAAATATATTGGATACTTGGGTTTGCTTCATATTGCCAAAATATTTGCTCGACTTTATGTTAATATTATTAATATAAGAATTTCCTAGGGACTTATGATCGTTCTTCATATGATACACTACAACAGATTTGAAGAGACCTTTTTCATGATAGAATCAAGGATTGATATTTCGTCAGTTTTAGTAACCCCTTAATTATGTTTTCTACAAATTATTGTAATTGATTTCAGGTCTTAAGTTTTTAAAATAAAAAAAAAAAAGAAATTTGATATTCGAGCCATTCACAGTAGTAAAATTTATCTAATGCAGAACCAAAAACTTGGTAGCGTTGAAGATAGTGGTTATACCACTTTAATGACGCCTGCCATACGTTCAATATTTAATGTGATATTTGGGTTCATATTGATGATTGATGGGCCGCGAGCGAATGCTACATGCTTATTATTTATCACGTAATTTATTCGAAACATATCGAGTGTTTTTGTTTTTTATAAAATGTGAAAAAAATTAAGAAAATTTTTTAAGATTTTGTAGAAAAAAATTCAAAGAATGCATTGGATCAATAGTAGCAACCATTGTACAGAATGCACTGGATCTATGATTAATTTAAATTTTTTATATGTGTAAATATAAATAAATAATACATTTTAATAAAAATTGCACGATTTTTAATTATTTGATTCCGTCGTATCGCGAATATACGTAGACTATATAAATACTGAACGTTTAAAACGCATTCCATATTCCGCTTCCCTCATTTCAAAATATTTAAATATTTTGAGACATTGATCACAATCCATTAATATTGCATGCTAAACGTTCAATAAATATGACCATTCTGATTCGCGGTCAATATACCTATATTGAACGTGTAGCAGGTATCAATGCGGGACTTTTCAGTATGGATTCAACTGGGAACATGAAAATGTGGTTGGTAAGACCGGAGAATATGTAGGGTATTGCTACTGAAATCTAGCGCCTTGATTTTGAACTCTAACGGAATTCAATGTGCACTAAACTGTCTAATCTACACTAATCTTATAAAAAGGACAGATTTGTACCTATTTTTGTATGTTTGTATGTTTGTAATGAATAGGCTCAAAAAGTACTGGGCCGATTTAAAAAATTCTTTCACCAACAGGCTACATTTTATTTTGAATAAAAATTAGGGATCCTTGGTAAAATTTGAAAAATGTAACCGAAGATGTAGAAAAATGAGTCTTAAAATGTCTTTCGTCGAATGCGCTGCCGAAACTATTAGTGATAGAACAAAATAATGTACAACAATATTGAAGAACATCATGATGTCTACAAAAAACTCCGCGGTAGCATATGTCCAACTATTGTAGTTATGTCACTACAACAACTTTTTTCATTTTAAACATTAATGAAAATGCTAACCAAATTCGAACCATGCTATTTATGTGTTTATATTAATCCTTATCCAAATAAATTATTTTATGGTGAAGACCATTTAACTATCTATAAAATAGTTTTTAAATTATTATGGATTTTCCATTCAAATGATATTACGAATTAAAAAATTCAAACAGTAAATAAAACCGCCATAGCACCGTGGGCGGTGTTTGCGATGCATTCTGAAAAGCGCGCCGGACCAGAGAATGTAATTTACATATATATAATATATAGCTAACAATTGTAATATTATATTAAGAACTATCGAGCTTTCCGAATGGCACGGTCGGCGTCAAATATATTTCTAAATCAAATGTCGTATATACAGACACGTTACATCAAAGCATTCTTTGTTGCTGAATTATGAGAGCGTATTATCACTTTATTTTACAGGTAAAAATCTCCACATTTCTTCCTTTTTCTCCAGACATAGTTTGACTTTCTTGCTTAGCTTCTGCTGATCCTCAGCTGTTGAGGTAGTTCGGGAAAAAGAGTCGGCGTCGAGGAAAACTGGCACTGCAGACCTCAATGGGCTTGTAGTTGCAATATTTTTCAAATAACCAACATTCCTGGTGTATGTTTTACCACCAGCGGAAATGGGCGCAACATTTCCTTCTCGCTTTACTACCTTATACATACGTGATAGTATCAAATTTGGGTGTCAACTTGGAAATATTACATTTTTTAAGAGCACTGTATCTCCCACTTGGATGTCAACATCTCCCGCACTCCTAGCCTTGTCAGTCAATTGTTTTCCTTTATCTTTTTCTCGCATATCCTTATCTTTCTCTTCTGAGTCTGCCATTTCCTCTACAAGGTTCTGAATACAATGAATTTTATCTCTTATAGTTGTCTTGTAGTTGTCGTTGTTTGCATGAACTATCTTTAAACGTTTCACTAAAGAACTGTTTATATTTTCTACCTCGCCGTTAGCCTGAGGCCAGTATGGGGGCGTAGTCATTAGCCGAAGTAGTCAGAAAGCGATCGTCACGATGTGACTGCATGACTTTTCAAACAACAGTTACGAACAAGACTTTATCCTGAAGCAACGTGCTGTTAGATGGTGGATGTACTCTGTTCAGGGGCAAAAAAGAGGTTTGCCACACATTCTTTTTTGGCTGGTGGATGGTGGTTACACCAGATCAAAGTGATGCAATCATTTCTGCGAAAATACCTGATGCAGAGAAAGACCCAGTATTATACAAAGTGATACCAATATGGTTCATGAACCTTGCGGACACCACAATCCCACTTCAGTTTGTATGTCTGACAATAAATGCACGAAACAGTATCCACGTGCTTTTCTTTCGGAAACGCAAACTGGAAATAATGGATATCCTCTCTATCGGCGTCGTTCACCAGACGACAATGGCAGAACATTCAGCAATAAATTCAGAAGAGTGATTATCTAAGTTGACAACACACGGATCGTATTATATTCACCACTATTGTCTAATTCACATTCAAAAGTCATATCAATGTTGAGTATTGCAGTTTGGTGAAATCGATAAAATACGTTTCTTAGTACATCACCAAAGGAAGCAACATGGCGGTTATTGGACTTGAACGAAATGAGATCAGCAAGTATCAAGTGGGTCGATACGTGAACTGCAATAAAGCGCTTTAGAGAATATTTTCTTTTGCAATTCATGAACGTTCTCCGACTGTTATGCATCTCGAATGGCTAAATAGAGTATTTCAACCCAGAGAATGAAGTGTAATGAGCGAAAACACAACCATCGACAACATTATCGAGTTTTTTCTCAATTTTCGCTAGTGATCCGCTTGCAAGGACATTGCTTTATTTGGAAATGTCTAAATATTATACATGGAATGCATCGTCGAAGAAATGGTTAAGCAGAAAGCAAGGCCAACCAGTATATGGGCATCTAGGTATGTTCTCAACTTATACATTAGGCGCTTTTTATATTGGCGCTTTGAAGGATATTTACTTTTGCAATTCATGAACGTTTTCCGATTGTTGCGCGCCTCGAAGTTAATTTGGAGAATGGCCAAAGAGTGTATTTCAACCCAGAGAAACAGTACAGCCAGTGGGAACACCGCCAGCAACAAAATTAACATTGACGAGATTTTTTCTCAACATTCGTCAGTGAACCGTTTGCGAGAACATTGCTTTATTCGGAAATGCCTATCCAGGAGTGTTCTCAACTAATGCATTAGGACGAATTTGCACAATCCACTCGAAAAAACGCTTTTACCTTCGGTTGCCATCAATTCCATCTACCGTTTATCAATTCACGAAAGATAAACTCATCACGAATGTTCGGACATTGGCCCATTATTATAACTACGATATATATACGATAGCTGCAAAAAAACTGGAAACTCAAAGTCAAATTCCAAGAGACTTGCGCTCATATAAATCGATCTTGACACTGAAGATGACGCCGTGAATTATCCAGTGGTATCAAACCAGAAAATGTTCTTTATCAAACTGCGTTGCATTGAAAAAAATGTCGAAAAATCGCAAATAAATGATTATCAACACAATATAAATTTTTGTCTTCTCATTTCAAAACACATAATTTCACGCAGGGCAACGGCTGCGGGGTAAGCTATTTTTGAATGCTTCAAGTAATGATGAACTTCATTTTACGATAATTTACGCATTTCTTCCGCCCTTAAAACATCCTCCATAGGAAATTCAGCTAAAAGTGGTTCAAGAATACGGATTTTCATTTTATAAATTTTCTTGAAGACACCAATGTTTGAGTCAATCAAAATGCCATCTCATAAACTAAGTGTCCGATAGCTGTGCAGTTTTTACTTACCTTATCTTAAGTAGGGTCTATCTACAAAATATGGATTCAAATCTAGTGGCACCATATTATGGAAATAATATGCTCTTTCCCCTTGAAAAGATCACACTTTACTTTGTTCAAATGACCAGTTTGACAGCAAAAAAAATTGAATATCTTATTAACGTCCCAAATATGTCATATGTAAAGGTTATTTTTACATTTCCATCACTACTGTTACGTTGATTTGAAATTATTGGAGCAAATATGTCAGATATGTCTCCAGGCGTTGACGAGCAAATCTATTTACTTATTATTCTCGTTAAAATTTGTACATGAATGAGCGGGTTTATAGATATGTATGTACATGTGCATTCGCGTAAATGCCCATTTGTAATTTGCGCATTTTGACAAATGATGATAAAAGGTGACAAATTTGCTCTAATTTTTCTGACAGCTTTAAGCTTCGCTGGATTTTATTATTCGCATGTGCAACTCTTTTATTGCAGCTGATATATTGTTATATATGTATATGGTATATATCTACTATATTACCTAAATGTGTGATTATGTGAATATTATTGGAGATATAAATATACTAGAAGTGAAAAATTAAGTTTATATTTAGATAACACTAGGGTTCGCAGAGTAAGTATGTAACCTTCTACATCTCGTGAACTCTTTCCGCCTCTTCGTTGTTGTTTCTGGGTACGCTAAATATAAACTGACTTTTGTAGACTTTGTTGACCACAATTTAAAAAAAAAAAATATCGGAACCAAATGTATTTCAAGTTGTTAATAATAATAGTCTTTCAACAACATACATACGTATTAACAGTTAAAGTTTGATTATTTTTGGGAAAATGGTTTATATTTTATGAATTTTATAACTCAATGAAAAAAAAAATAATTATGAATGATGAAACTCATAGGTTTTTAGGGAGGCTTTCTGAGAGGTGTCTAGGAATCTATTTTTCAGAGTACCAAACGAAAAAAAAATATTTTTTTTTAGAATCACCCTAGTATACATTGCGGTGTTTGGGGGCAATTGCATTGCTATATCATCGTTTTGTTACTTACCGACTCAGCTCCGCAGATACGAAATTACTATGCGGACTGTACCGCGTGGGATCCTTATACATGCTACAGATAAGACGCTCTTTGCAGAGATCATCTGTAACTCCGAGTTGTTCAATGATTTTATCAATTTTCAAAAGAATTGGACTGTAAAAAGGATCATAGTTCTTTGGCATGATTGGCTGAAATAAATATAATGCAATTTTATTAATAATTGGCTTACTTGTTGTCAAAAGAAAATACCTGCCCATCCTGTACAAATGGCTGTTTGTCAAGTATTTGTTGTTGTTGCGATATTATACGTTGTTCCGCCTGGATTCGCAGGGCTTCTTTTAGTTGTGCGGCCAATTCGGGCTAAAAGGTATAAAAGACAAACAAGGAATTAAGCAGTAGAAAAGGCAAAAGGTTTTCAAAAATTTGAGTTTACAGATGGAAGTTTTTATTCTTTCGCAAGTATTTGCTGGATACATAAGACAACTAAACAGGATGTGTCTCACAGGTCAGTCAAGCGGAAGTCCCTCTTGGTAAAAAGCCGCGTACGGGAATTGCGACAAAGTTTAGCGAAATCGCTAGGCGTGTGGATTCCAATGAACTTGGTATAAGCGATCGCAATAGACGATCTCCCAAGAAGAGTGGGAAAAGGAAGTTGCGTCGAGTGCCGCTGGCAAGCAAGCAGGAGCAGCACGTCCCTTTAGGAACTTCAGAAAAGCGAAGTGGGACATATACTGCAGGAGGCTCCGACTAGCCCTTCCTTACTCCAGACTCCAGACGCGGTGTATAAGTGAGTCGAAAGTTTCCCTAGAGTGCTCTTGTCCATTTATATCACCAAGCGGCAGAGGGAAAACCTTCTGGTAGACATTGGTACTCTCGGAAATTAGGACTTCTTGTAGATGACTCTCCAAGAAGGCTCGTAGAAGTGGGCAACTAGAAACTGGTCAAATTAAAGCTGCTCCTTCACACTCAATTTCAGAGGAATCTTTCCACTGGGATAGTACTTCCAGTGTGCCTGAGACGGACTATGCATACGTTTAGTGTCTTCTGGGTGAATGGCACCTAACATCATGAGCGATCAACTTATTCTAACAATTCAACTACCCAGGGCCGGATGGCATTATACCATCACTAGCTGGTATCTATATGTGCAAACTGAGGGAAGTGTTAGTGATACATTAGAATGTGCAAAATTCCTGGGACTTAGAGACAGGTTAGGGTTGCGTTCATCCCGTAGGCCGGGACGAGGTCACATTTGTCGGCCTAACATTTCAGACCCAACAGTCTCATTCTTCCTTGTTAAAAACTTGTCTCCTGGTTAGAGAAAACCATAAGGAACAAGGAATTTGTAGAGGAGATCTTTCTTAATATCAAGAGAGCATACAACAATGGAAAGCTCTCTCGCCTCTTCTCTGGATCATGGTTGCCAATGATCTTATGGATAATCTAAAGGAACTCGGCTGCTGGATGATCGCCTACGCGGTCGATGTAATTATGTGCTCTGGGCTGCTGAAAACGGCATGTTCATAAATCCTAGCAAGATCGAACTGGTTTTATTCACTGAGAAGTACAAAATACCGGAGGCGCATCCACCATCAATATGAGGAACGCGTCTTCAGCTTGCTGAATGAGTTAAGTATCTAAGCCTCATCCTAGACAAGAAGCTCTTGTAGAAAAGCAACATTGAGGAGAGAGCATAGAAGACACTGGTTGCCCTTTAGTGTTGCGGGGGAACCATAGGCAGATTAATATTAAAATATTATTAGATGGTATTAAACCATAGTTAAGCCAATAATGTTCAATGGAATTTTTTATTGGTGTAAGGCGCTGGAAAAGACCACATGCGGAAAGTATTTGTGGTGTCTGGTGAACCAGACCAACTATGGCGTTAAATTTCTTGCTGCATACAGCATTGGTGGTTGGGAGGATGGAGTCATGTGTAGAAGTTCACGCAAGTGAGGAAAGTTCTCTGATCGCCATTCACTTGGGAGTGGCCAGACATATGACTCAAGCAGCTCACGACTTCCGGTCTTTGACCAAGTATCCTCTGGGTAGCCTAAGAACATCCGTTTGAAGGCGAGCTAAAGTGAGAAGGCGAAACACCCCTGCATAGGGTTGTGCGCTGGGTTTGGGACCCGCCACGTAAAAAAAAACACCCCCAATGAAAGACAACAACAAGCCTCGGATGAGTGACCCCCCTTTTGATGACGACCATGGCAAACGAAATAAGGACTATGATTTGAGGGCATGCACCTGGAATGTCCGGTCCCTTAATTGGGAAGGTGCCGCTGCCCAGCTGGTAGATGTCCTCGTAAAGATAAAGGCTGACATCACCGCCGTCCAAGAAATGCGATGGACGGGACAAGGACAGAGACGAGTAGGTCCTTGTGACATTTACTACAGTGGCCATATAAAGGAGCGCAAGTTTGGTGTTGGATTCGTGGTGGGAGAGAGACTCCGTCGCCGAGTACTATCATTCACTCCGGAGAATGAACGTCTAGCCACAATCCGCATCAAAGCGAGGTTCTTCAACATATCGCTGATTTGCGCCCACGCCCCGACGGAAGAGAAGGACGATGTGACCAAAGATGCCTTTTATGAGTGCTTGGAGCGCACTTATGAGAGATGCCCCCGCCACGATGTCAAAATCGTGCTTGGCGACTTCAATGCCAGGGTGGGCAAAGAAGGTATCTTTGGCACTACGGTCGGTAAATTCAGCCTCCACGCGGAAACATCCCCAAATGGGCTGAGGCTGATCGACTTCGCCGGGGCCCGAAATATGGTTATCTGTAGCACTAGATTCCAGCATAAGAAGATACATCAAGCTACCTGGCTGTCTCCTGATCGAAAAACCACCAACCAGATCGATCATGTTGTGATAGACGGAAGACACGTCTCCAGTGTTTTAGATGTGCGTGCGCTCCGAGGTCCTAACATCGACTCGGACCACTACATTGTTGCAGCCAAAATACGCACCCGCCTCTGTGCAGCAAAAAACGCACGCCAACAAACACAAGGATAGTTCGACGTCGAGAAGCTGCAATCACAACAGACAGCCGAACGTTTTTCTACTCGGCTTGCACTCCTGCTCTCTGAGAGCACTCGTCAACAACTCGGTATAAGGGAACTGTGGGACGGCATTTCAAACTCTTTACGTACAGCTGCAACCGAAACCATTGGTTTTCGGAAAGTGCAGAAGAACAGCTGGTACGACGAGGAGTGCCGTGTCGCAGCGGAGAGAAAACAGGCTGCCTACCTCGCAACGTTACGATCGACCACAACACGTGCGGGATGGGATAGATACCGAGAGTTGAAGAGGGAAGCGAGACGCATTTGTAGACAGAAAAAGAAAGAGGCCGAAATGCGTGAGTACGAAGAGCTTGATAAGCTGGCCGACAGGGGTAATGCTCGAAAATTCTACGAAAAGATGCGGCGGCTTACAGAAGGTTTCAAGGCCGGAGCATACTCTTGTAGAACCCGCAAAGGTGATCTAGTTACCGATGCCCAGAGCATACTTAAATTATGGAGGGAACACTTCTCCAGCCTGCTGAATGGCAGTGAACGCACAACACCAGGAGAAAGCGAACCCGATACCCCAATCGATGACGATGGAGCAGACGTTCCATTGCCCGACCATGAAGAAGTTCGAATAGCAATTGCCCGCCTGAAAAACAACAAAGCGGCAGGGGCCGATGGATTGCCGGCCGAGCTATTCAAACACGGCGGCGAAGAGCTGATAAGGTGCATGCATCAGCTTCTTTGCAAAATATGGTCGGACGAAAGTATGCCCAACGATTGGAATTTAAGTGTGCTATGCCCAATCCACAAAAAAGGAGACCCCACCATCTGCGCCAACTACCGTGGGATTAGCCTCCTCAATATCGCATATAAGGTTCTGTCGAGCGTATTGTGTGAAAGATTAAAGCCCACCGTCAACAAACTGATTGGACCTTATCAGTGTGGCTTTAGACCTGGTAAATCAACAACCGACCAGATATTCACGATGCGCCAAATCTTGGAAAAGACCCGTGAAAGGAGAATCGACACACACCACCTCTTCGTCGATTTCAAAGCTGCTTTCGACAGCACGAAAAGGAGCTGCCTTTATGCCGCGATGTCTGAATTTGGTATCCCCGCAAAACTAATACGGCTGTGTAAACTGACGTTGAGCAACACAAAAAGCTCCGTCAGAATCGGGAAGGACCTCTCCGAGCCGTTCGATACCAAACGAGGTTTCAGACAAGGCGATTCCCTATCGTGCGACTTTTTCAACCTGCTTCTGGAGAAAATAGTTCGAGCTGCAGAACTTAACAGAGAGGGTACTATCTTTTATAAGAGTGTACAACTGCTGGCGTATGCCGATGATATTGATATCATCGGCCTCAACACCCGCGCCGTTAGTTCTGCTTTCTCCAGACTGGACAAGGAAGCAAAAGAAATGGGTCTGGCAGTGAACGAGGGCAAGACGAAATATCTCCTGTCATCAAACAAACAGTCGTCGCACTCGCGACTTGGCACTCACGTCACTGTTGACAGTCATAACTTTGAAGTTGTAGATAATTTCGTCTATCTTGGAACCAGCGTAAACACCACCAACAATGTCAGCCTAGAAATCCAACGCAGGATAACTCTTGCCAACAGGTGCTACTTCGGACTAAGTAGGCAATTGAGAAGCAAAGTCCTCTCTCGACAAACAAAAACCAAACTCTATAAGTCTCTCATAATTCCCGTCCTCCTATATGGTGCAGAGGCTTGGACGATGCCAACAACGGATGAGTCGACGTTGCGAGTTTTCGAGAGAAAGGTTCTGCGAAAGATTTATGGTCCTTTGCGCGTTGGCCACGGCGAATATCGCATTCGATGGAACGATGAGCTGTACGAGATATACGACGACATTGACATAGTTCAGCGAATTAAAAGACAGCGGCTACGCTGGCTAGGTCATGTTGTCCGGATGGATGAAAACACTCCAGCTCTGAAAGTATTCGACGCAGTACCCGCCGCAGGAAGCAGAGGAAGAGGAAGACCTCCACTCCGTTGGAAGGACCAAGTAGAGAAGGACCTGGCCTCGCTTGGAATATCCAATTGGCGCCACGTAGCGAAGAGAAGAAACGACTGGCGCGCTGTTGTTGACTCGGCTATAATCGCGTAAGCGGTGTCTACGCCAGTAAAGAAGAAGAAGATACAGCATTGGTGGATGTGGCCACGAAGAGGATGGCCGCGAAAGCTGCTTTCAGACTCAGATAATCTGAGTACTTACAAGGTGTGTTCCAAAGTAAACAGGACTTTTTGAATCTAGCGCCCCTTGCGACGCCATTTATATGTCGACTGGTGCTTTAGAATTTGATATCTTTATCGATTATCCAGTTTACCAGATTACCCAGAATTTCATGACATTTCATAGATTTGAATTGAAGTTATTGCGTTTGAGGTGTCAGTTCGGGTACTCACAACGTGTTATAAAGCATCGTAAAATCATAAATTTTTATACTAAAAAATTCAGCTGAAATTATTATTGAAATTCATGGAAATGGAATTGAACATCTCCATCGATTTATGACATTTTGACCCAACATTTGGGCTTGCGAAAGGTGTGTGCACGGTTTGTTCCGCACAAATTGACTGACGACCAAAAATTGCTCAGAATCCAACATTCGAAGGACTGATTTTGACCAAAAATCGCATTTTAGCTATTAACCACTCCCCGTATTCACCTGATAAGGCACCGTGTGACTTCTTCCTTTTCGAAAAAATGCATTTTCCCATGAAAGGAAAGCGTTATGCAGAGGCAGAGGCCATTAAAAAGGCTTGTACCATCGTACTGACGGTCATACCGGCCAACGATCGTTAGACATGCTTTCGGACCGTGAAAAAAGCTGTATTGAAGCAGAAGGAGGCTATTTTGAATAAAAAAATTGATTTTTCCGAAAAAAAACATTTGTTCTTGTTTTTTTAAGTCCTGTTTACTTTGGGACGCACCTTGTAGACGGCAGTGAGCCTGGGTACTCTGGAATCCTTGCGCACTTCGATTTCATTTCAAAATACTTGGATTACCAGGTGCCGAGCCTAGCCCTGGCTGTCGCTTGTTAACTCATATACCTTCCTTTCTTGACTACTGCGGTGCCTTCCAAGTGGAGGTGGATGCCATAAAAGTAACAGTAGACCTACGGCTCCGAAGCGTAAGGCAGCGATATTAGCCTTGAGTTCGCTGAATGCGTGCTCAAAACTAGTTAAAAGTTGTCTAGACTCCAAATGTCTAGCATCGATTTATTTTATGATTAGAATGTTTTACTGAAACAGTAAGCCTGGTAACTTTCAAGGGTATGCTCTTCAGAAATATGATCTCCTTTGGCTTCTTATGGTTTAATACTGGAATTTTGGGCCTTAGACCACATCAGCAAGCGCTGGTCGACTACTAGCAGTTGTGCAGTCGCAGGGTAGGTTTTCTGGAGTAAGTCTGTTTAGTATGACATTAAAAATCGCAAACCAAACTGAGTATTATCTTGCCAACTCACTGAAAACCAAACCCAAATGAAGATGATATGCAACAAGTAAAAAGTCGTAGAGAGAGAGTGAGAGAATCATAATGAATCCTCCACATAGAATAAACAAAACCAAGATGAAGTCATCCACTTTTGGAGGCTGTTGCGGCAGACAAGATATTAATCACTGAAATTTTTTATTTACTTATGTATATACATATGTATAAGTGTGGTGTAATGAAGACAGTGATTTCTAAAGCGATGACGGTGAAGGCGCCGGAGAACACACGGATGCGTTGCCGATGCGAACAAAAATGACGACGCGCTTTTGCACAGCTGAGTGGCAGACGCGTGCCGTGTGGTGCAGCATGGCTGCTTGCAACGGTTATTTGCCGTTGTCGACACAGCCACTGGCATTAGCACAGAGCATGGTGCACTTCGCGCTCAGCGTCGCGTCAAAACCGGCTGCCGGCAAGTTTACCTTCACACTGTGACACACTTTCGCTACGTACTTGAGGCTCGACCATCGCAATTGCAGTTTCTGCTGTTGTTGTTGCGCTCGCCGCAGCGCTAATGCCGAGTGACAAGAAAAGCGCATGCAATAATAAAGCAGGCGAGATAAAACCCATTGAAATGCACTTAGACTAACACAAGTGCAGTTGGAAATTGCTGTCATTCTCAAACACGCCGAGTGCACTTGAATGGGCTGTGATAAACACAATTACAAGCAACCAAAGCAAAAACACAACCAACAGCAATGACAAAAAATCGAAATAAGAGTGTCTGCTGCAAACTGACGGTTGGCGGCAGATAATTACACATCGCACTATGATTGTTGCAAGCAATTGTTGTTAGTCATTTCTTGGTGGCTGTTGACCCGCATGCGCAGGCCACTGAACGCAGACGGGGCGACGGAAAGCACTTAAAACGCCGCTCAAGAGCTCATTTGGGAAGTCAAATACGCTAATATAGCAAACGTGTATGTATTTACATATCTATATATGTATAAAATTACTACGACACGTGCTATTTATATTACTTATCTTTTGAGCATGCTTTCATGTGACCATTATCTTGCTGCTACAAGTACGAGGGCTGCTATATATATTTTTGGCCTAGCCGACACTAAGTGTTGCCAGGTGCAGTCTGACATTTCCATTGGAAAGTTTGAGAGTTTTTAGCATAACATCACTCACAACGTTTTGTCACTTAATTGTGAATTGTTTTATTAACAGGGATTTAAAAAAATCATCTCGGCAAAAAAAATGGAATTAACTCGTGAACATTTTCGTGCGATCATTTTTCCCAACTTTCGACGTGGATTATAACGACAAGAGTGCATCGATGAACTAAAATCTTTGTATGGCTATGAAGCACCATCCTATAGCACTGTGAAAAACTGGTACAACGAATTCAATCGTGGCCGACGCTCGCTCAAAGACGAATTCCGTGAAGGTCGTTCAAAAACAGCCGTCGATGCCGTAAGTGAACTGATAATGAAAGACCGTCATGTAACATACCTTCAGATAGAGGCATGCCTATGCATTTCTCCCACCAGCATACATTCGATATTGCATGAACACCTGGCCGTAAAAAAGGTTTGTTCTCGTTGGATCCCGTACAATTTGACAATCGCTCAAAAAAAGACTCGTGTGGATTGGTGTAAAGAAATGCTGAAAGATACGATCGCGGTGCTTCAAAAGACGTTTATAAGATCGTCACAGGTGACGAATCATGGATCTATGCGTATGAGCCCGAAACAAAACAGCAACCGACCGTGTGGGTCTTAAAAGACGAGCCAAATCCAACGAAAGTTGTTCGTGGAAGAAGCACTTCGAAGCAAATGGTCGCCTGTTTCTTCGGCAAAACTGGTCATGTGGCGACTGTTCTGCTTGCGCAACGTAGGACGGTGAATTCTGAGTGGTATACCACTATTTGTTTGCCTGAAGTTTTCGGAGAAATTCGAAAAACGAACAAGAGAAGACGAATAATTGTGCACCATGAAAATGTGAGCTCTCACACATCGGCCTTTTTGACCAGCCAAAACGTCGAATTGCCCGGACTTGGCACCTAATGACTTCTTTTTATTCCCACACATCAAGAAAATAATGCGTGGTCAATGATTTTCGTCGCCAGAAGATGCTGTTGAAGCATTCAAAAACCATGTTCTGGAGGTGTCTCAATCGGAGTGGAAAAAGTGCTTCGAATATTGGTTTGAGCGCATGCAAAAGTGTATAAATCTTGATGGAGAATATTTTGAAAAACAATAAAACCATTTTCGTTGATAAATATTCCTATTTTCATTATTAGGCCAGAAATATATATAGCAGCCCTCGTACTGTATGTATGTTATGTACGAGTATATTTGGTAGCTATGCTTGCCTTTTTTGCTTACCCAAAAGTCATTAATTGTGTTTAGCATAAGCACGTTTATATACATACATTCATAGTATATCGCTTATTTATGGAGGCAGCTAATGAATGCGTTTTTGATATTTTTTAAATGTTTATTATAGCCACCGCTCAAGTGATTAATATGAAAAATGGCGTACACCTCCTAAATAGAGCAAGCAAGTTACTGCCAACCACGCCCAGGTCGCTGCGGGCAATTACTATTAACGCTGGAGAAAAGCCCATTAAACCAGGCTTCTTTCCTTAAATGGCTTCCGGTCATTAGTGGTGCAGAATTAACTTAAATTGTTGTTGTTTCATTTCTTATTTTTTGCTACTTTATTTGCGAATCGGACATTCCAGATTAATGTCTGTTTGCCTTCTCTTTTTCCACTAGCAGTTTGCCGAAAACTCAAGAGAAAAGCGCTTGTATACCAACGAGTCTGGGGTTTTCTTTATTAAGAAAGTGAATAAAAAGCATTTGCGGAGAGTTTGGGAGCCCTGACGTGAATTTTATAAAACTCTATTGAAAGGATACCATTTAAAATGCAAGGCTTGAGTCTGAAATATTATATATATGTATATTCTTATTGCTTTTTCATTTTCTCGTATTCTGCCCTTACAGGGTTGGCAAATAAAGTGAAAATTCAGTGAAATTTGGTTGCCTCTAAACAAAACTACTGAAACACTAATACGTAAGTAGTTTTATTTTAGGTTTCTATTCAAAACACATTTGTAATTTATATCGATTTTCGCAAGCTTTCGTCTTTTTATGTAAAGATAGATATCTAGCTTTGTTAACCATATTTGAATGCATAGAGTGACACCTTTTTTACCCATATGACACAGTGGGCGATTGGGCCTCGCTAGCGGCATTTAATTCAAATTTTCAAATTTGAAAAAGCATTAATTTTTTTTCACAAATCGATAACAGATGCTTTCACCATGGAAAACTTTGTATTTGGTACTGTTCTCAAAAACCTTAAATATACTCAGAAGGAGCAGTACGAGATTGGCAAAAAGCTGCGAAATTTTACTAGTAAGCTTGTAGAAAAGTGGAAAAACTGTAGAAGAAATAAGGTTTTTTTCTTCTACAGTTTTCAAAACCATATTGAAAATAACAATAACACCCAAATAACTGCTACCTAAAAATGGGGTTGTGATGGCAGCAGCAGCCATTCTACTTACAGGCAAAAATTTAATGACTTCGATGGAGAGATGATAGATCAATATTTATTTTCAATTTGTATGGTACCAATTTCATATGAAAACGTTCAGTGCCATATCGGAATCGGCTTAGCAAACATGCGGAATCTGTAGCGCGACTCCCAAAAATATGAACGATCTAAATTTGGTGAAAAAGCTTTCCTATTAATGCAAACCTATTTGAATATGGCTTATCAAGTCTCCACGCATGGATTAGGTTTTTCGAGTGTGTTTTGCACATTGCATATAGAATACCAATACAAAAGTGGCAAGCTCGTGGTGCTGACAAGGATGTCGTTGAACAAAATAAAAGATGTATTCAGCAGAAGCTAAGGGAAGAAATGTTTTTGTTGGTGGATATACCAATAGCTGGTACTGGCAGCACGAACAACGGAAACACTGCAAGGAGGTTTTTCCAACAACCAAATTTGGCTGCTCGAATAACAGGAGTAAGCTTTAATATATCGATTTAGCGTAATCTTACGAGTATTGGCTTGTGGATACGACATAAATTCGGATGCATTCGGATCTTACGCATTGGAAACTACGGACATTTTTGTTAAAGCATACTTCTGGTTTCACATGCCATCGTCTGTTCACATAATTTTAGTTTATGGAGCAGATATAATAAACCATGTTTCCCTTCCAATTGGTATGATGTTTGTAGAAGCTCTTGAAGCCTGGAATAAGGACTATTGAAACATACGCGAGAGATATACAAGGAAAAATTCCAGGAAAAATACAAGAAGATATCATAAATGCTTTATTAGTTTCGTCTGACCCTTTGATATCTTCATTGTCAAATGGGTCTTCAATTTCGACTGCAAAAAATGTTATTATGGACGATGATGTTAAGAGCTTGCTTTTAATGAAGCATCTAGATATGCCTAATTCTGATTCCGAAGATTCCGAAGATAATTTTGATTTATGAAATTTGTTTATTGCAGGTAAAAAAAAATTTTGAAATTAAAAAAAAAAAATAAAAAAAATTATTAAAATTAAAACAATAAGTTTAAACAAAATTTTTTTTCTTAAAAAATTC